>JASFAT010002675.1:0-93598 GCA_031353405.1 Baronia brevicornis | reverse complement strand
TGACTGAATGACGTATTATGACCAATATTATTGGTTATATTCTTCTTGATTGAACAATCACATTTTACCATTACTTTGAAATAAGTATAAGTATTGAAGATGACTGCTAATGACCGTGATAATCTAGCTTACCTTGACTGAATGACGTATTATGACCAATATTATTTACATTCTTCTTGATTGAACAATAACATTTTAATATTACTTTTAAATAAGTATAATTATTGAATATTACTGTTAATGATCGTGATAATATTGTTTACCTCGATTGATTTACGTATTATGAACAATATTTTGGTTTATATTCTTCTTGATGGAACAATAACATTGTACCATTACTTTGAAATAAGTATTAAAGATGACTGCTAATGACCGTGATAATCTAGCTTACCTTGACTGAATGACGTATTATGACCAATATTATTATTTACATTCTTCTTGATTGAACAATAACATTTTAATATTACTTTTAAATAAGTATAAGTATTGAATATTACTGTTAATGATCGTGATAATATTGTTTACCTCGACTGAATTACGTATTAAGAACAATATTTTGGTTTATATTCTTCTTGATGGAACAATAACATTGTACCACTACTTTGAAATAAGTATAAGTATTGAAGATGACTGCTAATGACCGTGATAATCTAGCTTACCTTGACTGAATGACGTATTATGACCAATATTATTGTTTACATTCTTCTTGATTGAACAATAACATTTTACCATTACTTTTAAATAAGTATCAGTATTGAAGATGAATTATTTATTATTTATATTCTTCGTGATTTAATTATAATTTAATATATCGCTATTTACTAGTATTCTAACACAAATCATAGTAGCTTAGTAGGAAACGTTTAATAAGAGTTCTAGTTATATTAAAAACATCGCATTGATTATTTGACAATTTAAAATTGATGAAAAAATGTTTCCACTTATAACATATAAATTTTATTTGATTTATTTTATTTGTGACAATTGACAGGTGAAGTTGGATGGAGCATAATAGGTCTCACTAGGCAGGCCTTGCTGAGACCATTGATTCGGCCGTTAATGATAAGAAATGTCACAATGAATTAAATTTTGATAGCAACTGTCAGTGTCAAGTCTTATTTCAAGGTAAAGTGAGATGATATCATAGTTGTAGAACCATGGTCAAAGAAAAATATTTTCTATATAAATAACATTCTGAACATGCAAAAATGGCGGACCGTCTCCGACAAATCGCGCAGCGATTAAAGGACAAAGTGCATTTCCCACAAATGAATGCACATCGAGAAAAAGTCGACCAATTGATATCGAAATATGTTCCTCCGACCAGGGTGACAGAAATTGCGGAAAAGTTTAAACACATTTCTGTTAGTAACAAGGTTCAAGAGCTCGTCTCAAAATATGAGAAATTTACGGGTGTGGAAGAAATTATGGCAATACAGAATACAGTTATTGAGGCACAGGTATGAGGCATATATTTATTTTTAATAGTTTAAGTTTAATAGTTATGTTTTAGTA
The DNA here is from genome assembly GCA_031353405.1 of Baronia brevicornis. Lineage (NCBI taxonomy): Eukaryota > Metazoa > Arthropoda > Insecta > Lepidoptera > Papilionidae > Baronia > Baronia brevicornis. The sequence continues at coordinate 92,083 of JASFAT010002675.1, read as the reverse complement.
ATATATTTCTCATTTTAATTAAATAAAACTCAGGTTTACATATCCATTATTTGTATTTATATTCATTCACAAGTATTATATAATTTTAAATATGAGAGTTTGTTAACTCTGCTCTATATTTAGTGCTCTACATTAATTTAGTTTAACATTAATAACTAAACATTACATGTTTATTCATAGGATAGATTTATCGCAGCACAAGAAAGGAGAAGAGATCTTGGTCGACAGTTAGCTAATATAGAAGCCCGTCTTAAAGAACTGCATGCAGAAATGCAGAATACCATGAAAGGAGATGAAAAATATTTGCAGCTGTGCACCGAGGAACATAAGGTTCAATTTACTGAAATACAAATAATAATATAGAATTATATTTCAAATCATATAACATACCCATTATTCAATAATACTTGACAGATGTCCTTTCAAAGAAGTATATAAAAGTGGATATTTCCAGGATATATTGCAAACAAGAAAACCAAAATATAAATATTCATTTACCTTTAAAAAAGGAGGAAAATGATAAATAAATGATTTAAAACTTAATGGTAAAATGAAAACTATGATAAATATAATTACCTAATTCTTCAATAAAAAATATTACTAAAGTGCAACATTATAATTTTATGTGATCCTTTATCTGGTTGTTATTATTGATCTCTTGTTTGAATTCTTTTTTAATTTCATACTAAATGCAATCCTAATACTAATGAATTTAAATAATGTTTTTCCCAGCTAATAATACAAGAGCGGGCATTACGAACATTATTCTCTGATGCGGAACGGGAAGAGAGGGAGTTGTTTGCCACTATGTCTGCTGCTGTAAAACTTGGACATGAAAGGGAACGTGCACATGCTGAACGAAATAAGTACTGGTACATTGTTGCCTCCATATTTGGTAAGTTATCACTATGAACTATAAAAAAAAACACACACAATTACAGTCATTAGCTATTCTATGGATAATATTAATATTTTTAGTATGTCATTACCTTAGATGACTAGAATTTTCTTTTTTAGATTTTTTTTTAAAACTTAAAACTTAGAATCTGTGTTTTAGTCCATGTATACAGAAATATGTGTGAAAATAGACAATTTTATGAGTACAGTGAAATTAAGGCTATGAGTATTTTTATGGTATTTAATTAAAAAAATAAAAATTAACAACGAGTATGATGTCTTCGCATGCTTTCCACCCGACTTTTGATGGTGTCCTGTGTAATGTATTCCCACACACTCACAGGACAATGAGAAAAGAATAAGATCACATGTTTAAGCTCCCTGATGTTTTGTGAAGGTGATTGGACAGATCGTACTTGCCTGTTTAGGAGGTCCCAGACATGCAAAATGGGGTTAAGTTCAGGGCTCCGTGTTGGCCAGTCCAAACGACGAATACCGACTTCTTATATATTAGCATCTACGTCGCCAGAACGGTGGGCCTGAGCATTATCATCCATGTAAATGACATCATTCACCGATTACCATCAGTGTGGGTTATGCATGCTGACAAAGGATTTCTGTTGTGTACCTTTGCACATTTAGTGATTTAGTGAGCCATTTTCAATAAATATTATATCAGTACGAATGCTTTGTGTGTGTGTGTGTTTTAAAAAAGTTGTAAAAATAGTTGTTGAACAAACATTGTTTCTTGTAACTTTAGCTATGTTTTATGTTTTACATAAGAAGAAGGACACCTATATAGTTAGCCTGTAGGTATGTTTTTCTTATGCTAAATAAATACTAAAATGATTATCTTAATTCTTGTGATATATTTAAATATGTGTATGTAATGATCGTATATAAATATGTGTACCTATTTATGTTTGTTATGTATATTACAATATATTGTTTTTCATTTTGTGCGCATTTATCTCTTTCAGGTACAGTGCTAGGCATTGCCGGATCAACGATAAATAATCGGCTAAAAATGGCGGAGTTTCGAGATATGATGGAGCAGCAGATGGCTCGCAGTGCCAGTGTTTTGTATACGATCGCTGGAGGAGGTACCGCCAGTCGCGCTGATATCACTGAAGCTATGAAGACAGAATTTGCATACCAGGTGAGACTGACAATAATTCAGTTCTGATATTTCTCTCACGATTTACTCATAGTTAAAATATATTGTACTGAATCGTTCTAACTTAGAGAATATATGTAATTTAATCGAAATATAATTTTATAAAACACATGGACATACAGTTCAATTCCTTAAATAAGATTTTCCTTTAGTTTCATAGTTTAAGTACTACCAAATACACCTATCCCCCATTTACACTGAAGATTAGTTTCTGACAAAACCATGTCAAATCAATGAAATTAAAAAATGTTTTTAAAGATATTTATATGCAAATATGCAACCATATATTTAATTAAAGTTAATTTATAAACTGTGTAAAAGCATAATGGTGTAAAACAGGTACCGTGTAATGGGGGATAGGTGTAATTACAAATTGAGCAAGAATGCTTTTTCGTCAACAACAAATAACATTTTTATCTTATTTTAGGAGCAACTTGCACAAAATCTACAATCTATGCAGGAAAACATAAATCATCTAGTCAGTAAGCAGTCATCGTTAATAGGTCAGTGGTTGAAATTTACCATTAATTTTTTATTATATTTAGTCATTTAAACATAATAGTTTCTAATGATCACTTTGTTTATTGTTTATTTTTTTTTTATTAATAGCTGTGGTTGACCCCATTAATGTATAAATTATATAAATATACTGTTCTATGGGTACATATTTGTAACTGATTATTCCATCTAAAATGACATCTTTAATATATGAAAACTTTTCTTTTACTTCTAAAAACTGATTAGCTTTAACGAAGATTCAATGTAAGACAAATGTTCACTCACACAAATGCTCAATTTATAAATTTAACTGCCTGTAGCTGTTTTACATATATGATATAATATTTTCCTATCGATAAATAAAATAATGTTTGACCTTTCAGAGCATTTAAACCATCAAGAGCATGTTGTGGAGACTCAAATACGGGAACTGAAGCGTTTAGTTGTGGCCGCGTCGCAAACCAGTGCCAAATCCGATGCTGAAATAGCAAAAGTCCTTTCTGCGGTCCATCATGATCTCGACGAAAACGATAAAGAAAAAGAGGAGTTACAACAAAAAGTTGTTTTAGAACCAAACCAAATATTGATGGGCATAGGCATAATTATGTGTGCTGCTGTTATATTTGGTAACATTGTAGGACGCGTCAGCTGACTTTATAGTGCGGGAAATTACTATTTTATTTTTGTGGCATGAATTTTTTATCGATCAACTTCAATATATTTCGTATTAAACGTAAAATATTTTTACTGTATTGTAAATTAATAATTTATGCATATAATAGATTTTTGATAAAAATACATTTTTATCAGAATAAATATACTTTTAAACATTGTCAAATTTAACAACTTCGGTCACAAACTATTAATTGTTATATGTATTCAGAATTTATGGTATCTTTTATTATTTGTTTTCTTGCCTATAAGCTCCACTATCTAAAGTTAAGCGGTTTTAACGGGGTATTAATATATGTTTTGTTTTGGCTATGAATATACTTTATGTATAAGTATACTTACATTTGTACCATTATTTTATATATTTATTTTAACCAGTAATACATATGGCAGCAGCCTAAAGCCTAAAGTGATTTTGCATTTGTAAAGGTATTCAAATATAAGTTTTATTTAATATCACATAGGTGAACATAAATAAAGTATTGTTAAAAGTTTAGTTTTATTTTCAATTAGTGCAAGGTAGAATAAACTAGTGAACTTCGTACGAGATTTGCTTACTGCGAAGATAATATTAAAACAACAATAGACATTTATTTTTCTAAATATCTAAGGTTATTACAAATTTTTAAAGTATTAAAACATTCATATCCAGTAACAAATTATTGGAATTTATTTTTATTGACGATATTGACGACGACCGATTGGCTCAGTGGCGGGGCCCTCCGCCCGCGGAGTCAATGGTCGCGGATTCGATTCCCGCATCGAAATAAATATTTATATGGATTTTTAAATGTTTATTCCGAGTCTGGTAACCCCCCCAATCCACATTTTCCTTTTCTGCCCCTTCCTTTCTTCTCTATCCTTTCCCTTCCTCTCCGCCAATCCACGGTCTGCCGTGCCGCGTGCCGATCGTCCCGGGGTCGGGCTCCCCCGGGGACTATGGTGCCTTACCTCAGCATGCAGGGCTCTGCTGGGGCTGACCTCCATCCTCCCTTGCGGCTCGTGGGATTCACTAAAGAAGAATTTAATATACCTAATTTGTAGAAAAATGACGGCGATGTGGTTCGCCACCCGTCACGTCCTGATTCTCACGAGGGCGAAAAGCGACCAATGACGAGCCGTTTCGCTGCGATGAATGGTAGCGGATGGAGCTCTGTGGTCTCTGCCAACCCCTGCGGGGGATAGGCGCAAATATATAACAAAAATATTTCTAATAAATCAAGCTATCTTTAGTATTAGAATAGTCTAAACTTTAAAGTATAAAGTAACCAACAAAAAAGTCTGACGTGCTGACTATAAGTATTGTTCAAAGCAACTATCTGGTAAAAGTGTGGTGTCACCTATAAAATATTTTATGCCAGGACGTTATTTCACAACCTGTAATAAACACTTCTTATCAATGTCTCTGCATAGGTGAAGAGACACTTATAAACTCTTGCAAAAAAAACGGGCACCTTACAGTCATTGGCTTTTCTATGGATAATATTAATATTTTTAGTATGTCATTAGCTTAGATGACTTGAACAATCTTTTTTTTTAACACTTAAATCCTAGCATCGGTGTTTATGTAAATAGAAATCCGTGTGTAAATAGACATTTTTATGGGTATAGATAAATTAAGACTACAAGTATTTTTATGGTACTTTAATAAATAAAGACATTAAAAAAATAAAATTAATAATGAGTATGACCTCCCCTTGCAACAATTACGGCATGTAATCGTCTTAGTATGCTTTGATGGTGTCACTCAGCCGACATGACACGTTTAAGCTCCCTGATATTTTGTGGAGGTGGTTAGACAGATCATACTCGCCTTTTTAGAAGATCGACCTTAACACCATTGAGCAGACGTACTGAATGGGGTTAAAATCGGGGCTCCGCGCTGGCCAGTCCAAACGACGAATACCGACCTCTTGCATATAAGCATCTCCTTCGCCAGAACGATGGACCCGAGCATTATCATCCATGTAAGTGGCATCTTCACCAATTACAGCTAGTGCGGGTTGTACATGTTGACAAAAGAATTCTGTTATGTCTCTTTACGCATTTAGTGAGTCATTCAATGAATACTATCTCGGTACGATAGCTGAAAGTTACGCCCGCCCAAAACATAACAGATGCTCCACCATAAGAGGTGATTTCTGCAAAACACGTCAGCATAGCGTTCCCCTAGTCTTCGTACACTCGCGGACGTCGGTCTTCACCATGCAGACAAATTCGACCCTAATCGGAGAAGAATACGGTACTCCAGTTACCTAGTGTCCAAGATAGGTAATTACTTGCGATCTCAATTGAACAATCCGGTGCTCACGAAGTAAATTGGGGGCCCGTGCTGGTCGTCGATTGCATATATCAACTGTTTAAAGCTTCCTGTTCATAGTTCGATTAAAACGTATAAGTGGAGTGACATAAAATAAATGCGTGTATCGTGTCTTTTTCAGTTCACTGAAAAAGTCCATAGAAGATTTTGGTAGAATAGCCACCATTTTATCTAGACGTAACGTAACAGGCTGACCCGTCACATTTTAAGAGATTTGATATTTTTGTATTTTACTTGACACTGGCATAATAATTATAACTAATTGCCATAAAAAAAGTGCCCGTAACATAGTTTGGCTATTAAAACCTCTTTAGAACTAAATTATTATCAATAATGTAGAAAAATCAAAACCGCCTATTTTTTTGCAAAGGAGTGTATGTGACTGACCTGATTTATAATTAAGCTAAGTAATGTAATGCTTATTGACTTTTAATGTTTATGTCCTTGACTAAAAGTCAGTGTACTATTTACTATTTTTATTACAAAACGGTGACGTTGATGTTGTGAAAGATCTTAATTATATTTATTGATTTCTCCGTAATACAATCACATAAGTAGCAAAATTACTTTAACTATTAATAAGAAAATCGTAATTACATTAAGACCTTTAACCTCCCTCAAATTTCTAAAAGAAATACAAATAAATTCCAAAGATATTCGAAAAATTGTAGAAGTACTAATAGTGACATGTAGTGGGTGTATTATGGAAACATTTACTCATAATAATTTTTTTTTGTTGTAAGTAAAAACACGTAAAATAAACACACAAAACGGACTTTTCCCGCCAACTTACATCAGTACGTTTGTTATTATTTAATTCTTATAATCTTATATTATTATCTGTTATATTGTTTAATTATGGTGGCATATTATACAATATAGTTCAATTAAGGTGTATAAGTGAAGTGATATGAAATAAATGTGTCGTGACTTTTTAGGTGGACTGAAAAAGTTCATTTTTTTTGGTTTTGGTAAAATAGCTACCATATGGTATAATAGTACCATCAAGACATAACGTCATAAGCGGACTAGTTATACATTTCAAAAGATTTGATATTATTATATTTTACTTGACACTGGCATAATAGTTATACCTAATTGCCATTAAAAAAACACAAAACACAAGTATAACCTCAACACCGTTTAAGTTCTTTTCATACAAATAAAAATTCTGTTCATGTAATTCTAGTATTAGACTATTAAACCTATCTGACTTTACAAAAATTCAATATGCAAGAAGGTAAGTAAAGTAAAAATTTCAGTCAAATACCACCTACTCACTGTTTTAAATTATGAATTTTGTTAAAGATGTTTACTTTGCATCATATCTTTGAGTGCTTTTATTTTGTAGATTTAGAGGTCACAGGCATATCTCGCAGTGGGCGAGTGAGGAAAAAAAGCTCTAAACTTATGGACTTTGAATCACCTGATGATATAGAAGCTAAATATCGCCGCCAAACCCCTATCAAGACTTACAGCGGAATGAAGCAAGAAGATCACAGTGATTTTCAAGAAACGCCACAAAGACCTGTAGAAGAAGCAGGGACAGCATCAGGGAGTGAATCTGATTATTATGAAAATAATGGAGAAAATGAAGAAAGGTATTATATAACGTTTTTTATTGATGTATTTTCGATTTGAATGTATATATTAAGTTTCTGTATCATTTACGCATATTAAAAGAAGACAAATAGCAACTTAAAGTACATCTTTAGGTTTAAAATAGTTTGAACTTCAAATTATTAAGAAGCCAAGAAAAAATTAGATAGTGCTCATAAAAAGAGTTTTGTTTTTAGTGCTTTATTACATGCACAATTTTTGAACAACAACATTCGATTGATTAAAAGAGTTTGTATAGATGTTAATAACATCATTTCTTTTTTTACTCTAATATTTATTATGGCGGTGTAGCCCTGCTGTGGAGGCGTAAGATCTTTCAAAATGTAACCGTCGTGCAGTGTAATAGTTCTCGTGTATGTGCAGTGAAAATGGTGTTAAATCAAAGGGCAATCTTAGTAGTGAGTTTATATATGCCAACGGATTCAGTGTTTAACTTAACGGAATTTACGGATATTATGAGCTCGGTAAGTGCAATAATAGACAATTATAATGTGGATTGTGCTTACATTCTTGGTGACTATAATGCTCACCCTTTTGAGCGATTCTATGGCGAGGTTATGGTATTTTGTAATGACCAAAAATGGTTATGCATAGACTTTGAAATGTTAAAACCGGTTTCTAACACCTACACGTTTATTAGTGAAGCTAATGGCTCTAAGCAATGGCTCAACCATTGTGTGGTGACTAAAGCAGCCGCTCAAACAGTTAAAAAGGTTTATGTAAACTATGATATAACATGGTCGGATCACTTTCCATTAATTATTGAATGTAATTTGAATGTTATTCCAATGATAAAAATACAATCTAATATAAAATGTAACAAAGTCATGTGGGGTGACAGGGATCCACAACAGATTGAAACTTACTTGAAGGAATGTAATGAAAAGTTGAGTATAATCGATTTCCCATTTGAACTTCGTAAGTGTGGTGACATCATTTGCTATGATCCGAGTCACAGAAGTATCATAAATAACATGTACGAAAATATTGTAGCGGCTTTAAGTGAATCTGCCATTATAAGTTGTGTGCGTAGGAGGCGTTGCAATCGTATAGTACCAGGTTGGAATAAACATATCGCTGCTGCTCACGCGGAAGCTAGGCTACGGTTTGAGCTATGGTCATTGCAGGGAAGGCCGTCAAACGGTTCTTATTATCAGAGAATGTGTGAGGCTAGAAGAAAATTTAAATCGCGTTTAAAATGGTGCCAAGATCACGCGGAACAAATTAAAATGGATATATTAGCGTCGCATCATACCAAAAAAGATTTTCGTTCCTTTTGGAAGCAAACTAACAGATTGCAACCGATGCCGGGAAACCCTGTGAGCATCAGCGGTTTGACTGACCCTGAGCTGATTGCTAACCTTTTTGTGGATGAATTTTCGGTGAAGTCACCACTTGGTAGGTCGATCCATGTGCTAACTACAAGTATTGCTCAAACTATAAATTCAATGACTAGAGGCAAGTCACCTGGTCACGATGGTCTTAGCATTGAGCATTTACAGTCGGCTAGTCCTCACTTACCCCGTGTTTTGTGTATATTGTTTAATTTGTGCCTAAGTCATAGTTATATGCCGGACGATATGATGCGTACAATGGTGGTTCCTATAGTTAAAAATAAAACGGGCGACAACGCTGATAAGAATAACTATAGGCCTATTTCGTTGGCAACCGTCATTTCAAAAGTATTTGACAGCATTCTTAATACACAGCTTAATGCATACGTCCAACTACACGACAATCAGTTTGGTTTTAAACCTGGTCTTTCAACAGAAACTGTAGTGCTGTGTCTTAAGAGTGCTGTCACCTACTACGTAAAGAGAGAAACACCAATCGTTGCCTGTTTCCTTGATCTTTCTAAGGCTTTCGACCTGGTCTCATATAATATTTTATGGAAGAAACTTCAGAAGAGCGGTCTACCTATAGAGCTCATCAACATTCTTCAGTATTGGTATGGAAACCAGGTCAACAATGTACGATGGGAGGGAGCGTTGTCTCGCCCGTATGGCCTGGAGTGTGGCGTGAGACAAGGGGGTTTGACTTCGCCAACTCTTTTCAACATTTATGTGAATGAGTTGATAGCTAAGCTCAGCAGTACCAGAGTTGGCTGTTACATAGATGGTGTATGCGTGAATAATATTAGCTACGCAGACGACATGGTGCTGCTGAGTGCATCCGTCTATGTCATAAGAAAATTATTGTCTGTATGTGTGTCGTATGCTAAGTCACATGGCCTAATTTATAATGTAAAAAAGAGCCAAATAATGATGTTTAATATCCGAGGCAAGTGTAGGAAAGAATTACCACCGGTACTATTAAATAATTGTATTCTAGATAGGGTGAATAATTTTAAATATCTTGGACACTATCTGGCTTTTGATTTAAAAGACGATACTGATATTGAACGGGAGTAGAGGGCATTGTCAGTGAGGGCGAATATGCTTGCTCGTAGGTTTGCACGTAGTTCACCTAACGTTAAAATTACATTATTTCGACCATATTGTACATCTTTTTACACGTGCAGCTTGTGGGCGGGATATACTCAAAAATCTTATAGTGCCCTCCGCGTTCAGTATAATAACGCGTTCAGGGTGCTGTTGGGGCTACCTCGATACTGCAGTGCCTCAGGGATGTTCGCTGAAACGCGTGTTGACTGTTTTTACGCCCTCATGAGAAAAAGATGCGGGTCTCTGGTGCGAAGGGTACGGTGTAGTGCCAACAGAATTCTGAGCATGATATCCAATAGACTGGATTGCATATACATGAATCATTGTTGTTCCGTCGCAAACGGGACGGTACAGCGGTGATTCGTGCGTATTTGTAACATACAACATGTAACTAACCTAGTCTATAAGAAATATTATTTACTAACCATAATGAGTCACTGGTCACTTGAATAAAGAATATTATTATTATTATTATTAACGTATACTATCATAGTTAATTTGGAAAGAATTCAATAGGTCAGGTAAATTTGTAATATGCTTACGTGATATAAATTAACCTTCATTCCATCTAGCAGTTTTAATCCTGATTATTATTTTTAATTAATAAATTTTTAAGAACAGATTTCCAATCTAGGATTTGAAAAGTAATATTTAGGATAATAGTCAATCAGCCTGGCGTAATAATTTGTCATAATAGTATAATATAGATACCCTAGAATTTTTGCAATCATACATATGCCTATCATTAAGGTACAATAATTACCACATCCTCTCTATGAAACATGTGCCTGCTTAGAAGTAACTCCAAATTTATTTATACTTATACAGGTTTAAAATTTTATTACCTAAACCAATATGCCTTAGGCAATTCTGCATTATATGCCAAACATTGTCAAATTTCAAATCATTCTATAGCTGAGAGGCTAAATGCCTCTGTAAGGTTTTTGTGCGACCTTGTAAATGAGTCATATTGGTTTGTTTTAGCTTATCCTCAAATTAATTTCTAAAAGAAAAACTGTCTGAAATAAATAACACCCTATTCATAGAACTTTTACTATTGTTATAATGTATTTAAATAGTTAGTTGTTTAATAAAACTAATGTGGTCTTCTTTGTTACTACATAATTTGACAATGGCCTTTCATCATAAAAAGGTCCCGAACTCTGCTATATACTGTTTTTATCTACAGTTTATAATATGCATGTATATTGGTTTTAGTATGGAGTCTGATAGTTCAGTATCTGATGAAGGTTCAACACGTACACCAGCCAACTCATTATACATGATGGAGAAGAGTAGCAAAAAAAAACTCATCATTAAAGATGGCAGAGTCATTGGGAGAGCTAAAGCTCAAAGAAAGGATAAAGGTACGGAATAATAAATACCTTTTATAGTAAAATTAAAAATACTATATGTATACATACATATAAATATACATATAAATATACATATATATAAATATACACACACACACACACATGAACTTTTACAGACCATTAAAAGTAAATAAGATAATTCCTGGAGGAATAGATGCTAAACCACCATGCTTGTCTGAGATGGATTGGTGAGGCATCCAGATGCTATAAGTACCTGTATTCCAAACAAATACATATCCTGATGCAGGAATTGAACCATTAACCATTTCTCCGAAAGTGTTTTCTTCACCATTGAGCCAATTTAGTGTTATATATGGGGACAAGTGAAACGACAGCCAACTTAGTGCGAACTAGTTTATTTCGTTACTCAGTACTGCCATGGTCGCAGCCACAGATAATAAATACAATAACATATACATCTCTCTCTCTTGACTTAAAACTATTTATCTATTATTTCCTTAATGCCTGGAGGGCCATCTATCACCTCTGGTGATTGTAACATTGGGATGGTCTATAAGCAGTGAACAATTCCCATCCTCTTCCCTTTCTTACGGTACCTTTCTCTGTCCGTTGCAGTGCTAGTAGTTGAAGGTTCCGACTGCTACAAATTAATTGATGGATTGGAACTACTGATCTCAATGTCATCATAATTCCAATGATTTAAATTATTGTTTCCTCTATATAATAGTAATTGATCCTTATGCTTTTTTTCAATACTTGAAGAGGTATTATCTTTAATTGTATATAAAACTTCTCCCAGTCTCTTAATAACAGTTCCTCTAGTCCATGTGAATTTGTTGCCATGTTGTTTGTCCAACTGTTTATTTTTTCCGCCATAAGCTTTCATCTGCAAATACTGCTTTATTATCTATAGCTTCGCCCAGGGAGATAGATGAAAACGACTAGGATTAATTAAATCTAAATGTGACCTAAGCTTCTGTCCTTTTACAAGCTTAGCTGGTGAAAAACCTGTAGTGGAATAAATAGAGTAACGATAAACAAAAAGAAATTTTAAAAGTCGTAGTCTACTTTCTGTCCTAGTACCCCTAGATAAAATACTACTTTTAATTCCTTTCTTCACCACTTTTACGAAACTCTCAGCTTGTCCGTTGCCAAAAGAATGATAAGCGGCCGTCGTTAGATGTGTTATACCATTTATTTCGCAAAATTTTGCAAATTCTGTCGAACAAAAAGAGGTGCCGTTGTCACTAACTAACGTATTAGGTAAACCGAAGCGAGACATAGAATCGTACAGCCGTTCAATCACTATACTAGAACTAGTAGCGTTGTTCATGTCGTGCACTTCTACCCACTTGGTGTACGCGTCTACTCTAACTAAGTAAGATTGACCATTCAGGGGGCCCAAAAAATCGATATGTACCCTGTAAAACGGGGGCTTCCTGTAAAACGGGGGTGAGGAGGATGCAGGCGCTGGCGTCAGCCGCAGGCGATTGCATACGTTACATGAAGCAGGATGGTTTCTAAATCATTATCAATGCCTGGGAACCACAATCGCGCTCGAGCTTCGGCCTATCCCCAAATGCGAACTATGTAATTAGTTTCGAACTTTGTTCCTAAAAGATTGCGGAATCATCACCTTATGACCCCGCATTTAGCACCCGTTTTCTAAAGAGCTCTGTGGTCTCTGCCAACGCCTGCGGGGGATAAGCGTGAATATAAAAAAAAATTGACAGGTAAACAACCTTAAAAGAACTTCTTTTCTTTTCTTCTCTTTGATGGCAATTAGTTACAACTATTATGCTAGTGTGAAGTAAAATACAATAATATCAAATCTCTTGAAATATTCCAAGTCAGCTTATCAAGTTACGTCGTGATAAAATAGTAGTCATTTTACCAAAACCTTCTATGGACTTTTTCAGTCAACTTAAGATTTATTTCATATCACTTCACTTATATACCTTAATCAAACTATATTGTATAATACGCCACGATAATTAAACAATATAACGGATGATAATATAAGATTATGAAAATGAAATAAAAACACAACGTCACTGATGTAAGTTGGCAGGAAAAGTCCTTAAAAGTACATTCTGAAATTACAGTTACGGCCAAACCGCTATTTCAAATTTTAACTTTATTCCATTCAACTCAATAAATTCCACCATAGGTTCACCTATAAAAGATCGGATAAGATACAACTCACCGTCATCGTCGTTTTCCTCTATCTCACCTGATGCCATGTAGTTCATCCGTAAGTGACTAAGGGTCACATTATTTACAGGTGTAATTAGAGAACACTCTGAAGCTTTGTGATTAGAATAGCCGCACACTGAACACTTTACTTCTATAGCACTATCACTACTTTTAGCACTTTTGCAAGGCTACCCGATTTTGAACACGGAGTGACTTGGTGCGACAACGGAGACGACGGCGCTGGCGGTCGCTCCAGCTCTAGCGCATCGGATATTCTCCGCCATCTCTTTCTAGCTAGTTCTGACTTTTGCCAAAGTTAAGCCAGTTAGGTCTTTGGCGTAAATATTTTCTTTTTCGATTCCCGCCATCATTCTCATAATGAATCTGTCACGAATCATTTCTTCAATTATTTTTAACTTGCAATGTCGTTAGTCCTCGCAGTCTTGCCGCCTATTGCGTGAAAGACTCCGAAGGCGGCTGCATCGCCGCGTAAAAGTTGTGACGCTCACTAAATACAACATATCTCGGTGTAAAATGCGAATCGAGAAGATCCAATATCTATTTATAAGGTACATCCCGCATCTTTTGGCAAAGCTAAATCCGATGCCAGCTTATAAGTAATAAATCCGATACCTTCGGTGAGTGCACTAAGCAATATTGCACGCCTTTGCGTCGGTTGATTCATTTATCTCGTTTACCACGAACCACTGTGTAATTCGACGTTTATATATCTTCCATATTTATGGTCATAATATACATTATGGTCGAAAGTCCATAAAACACCGAAATGCGAAACCGACATAATTAATATATGTTTTTTTACGTGGGTATTTATTCGTCGCCACTGTTATATACGCGGACAAATGTAACGACAGCCAGCTTAGTATGAACTAGTTTACAGATAATAAATACAATAACTATACATGTACCCAACAGTTAGTCTATAAATATATGTGGAAAATTTATATAAATATAAAACAATACAATTTTGGGAATAAATAAATGCAAGTCTTGTCCACATGCCACCATGCCAAGAATTTGGATTTCTTATAAAAGTTACCTTTTGAAATTTTTTTATGTTAAGAAAACTTGGGCATAGATTATGCATTCAAAATAATTATTTACAATTATAAGCAATAACAGCTTGACTTTGGTATTTATTCCTTACAGATTGATAGATGGTTGTTTGTAGATCAAGTTTATATTATTATTTTGCAATGTAAAAAATGCTAATTGGATGTAATGTTTAAGTTGTGAAATTCACCACAAAACATTTATAAAAATATAGAAATATATCACTAATCATATGATTTAATTAAAGATTGTATCACCTGACACTACATTTCATCAGATTGATTTTAATATGCTATAAATACATCAAATTTTGAAATAATATTCCCACGGATATATGTTTCAAAAGCCATTTAATGTTTATAATAATATCTTAATACCAAATTTTTCTCAGTGATAAATGAAGAAATGTATATGCATAATTGGCTCAGTGGCCCTCCGCCCGCGGAGTCAATGGTCGTGGGTTCGATCCCCGCATCGGAATAAATATATGTATGGATTACAAATATTTATTCCGAGTCTGGTAACCCCGCCAATTCGCATTGGACAAGTGTGATGGGTTATCGTCCGTTCCTCCAGAAATGGAGAGGCCCGTGCTCAGCAGTGGGACATATATGGTCTGTTAAAAAAAAATGTAAAAATGCTTTACACTCATAGCGCTACAATGTTGTAGGTGGCATTTTTCACATAAATGACAACAGCATCCAGACTCAGCATATATCTGTAGGCCATATACAAGTTCATCGTGTGGCATGAATCTAACCCAATGTCCAAGGCTCACAAAGCATACACTTTGCCACTGTGATTTGGGTTGTCATCAGTGAAGATTAGATATTCCTGTGTCATAATTTCATTTTTTGTGGAATAGAAAAATACACGAGCAAGCCAATACCCACCCATCTACAACACATGGACAATATTTTTAAATTTTTTTTTTGCATATTTCATGTATGAAGTTAAAATGAAAGATGAAAGGATTATTCAATTAATAATTTGCTGTATTCATACAAATAAGTGAAAGTATATATTAGTAATTTCTATGGTTATGCATATAGAAACGAACAGGTGTAAGATAAAAAATTAATGGGATGTACTATTACATACATGTTCTATAATAGGGCCACCTCATTACTTTTCATGGGTTTCATAGAGAATTATAGGTGGCCTATACACAATACTACAATAGGCAGGACAACTATAGGTAGGCCTTACAAATAGGTATAAAATACCTGTTTGTAAGGCTCGGGCTTACATTCTATAAGTCGAGAGTTCGTATTTCCCATAGAACTATTGATATGAACCATTTCCTAACAAGTATTATCAGAATGGTTAATAAGGATTCTAGTATTAAAAATCGCAATTTCGGGTAAAACCAATGTCCAACAGTAGACTGTTATGGATGTTATATCTTTCTTGTGAAACTTAATACTAAAATTTTGCAATGATTTTGTTTCAGGCAAAACTCGAATCACCGCATACATGATGTGGGCCAAGGAAGCACGAAATGATCTCCTGCGTCAAAACCCTAGCATGGATTTTTCAGCTATATCTAAAAGACTAGGAGAAATGTGGGCTAATGTAAGTTATATTTATATATTTTTGTATGCCATTACTAGTTGTACATTTATGTATTTTTTTTCATTTCATCATCTATAGTATTTCTTTGATTTCATCATCAGAATAATACACTGTTGAACTGAGTTATCTCCAACTTAAATTTTATTTTTTTTTCAATTTAAAAAATCTTAAAACATACTTCATTCATATACTTTAGTTGTTCTTAAAGTAATTGTTTATAATTCTAGGAAAAGTATTATAAACATGTGATTTTAATATCCATAGTTTATTTGTCGAATGCACCTTACATTAAGGTTAATTTAATTTGCAAATTATGTTAAATCTTCTTACATGGAAGTTCAATTAATGTCTCAAGTTATTATTTATCGTTTATGTAATAATATGTATTTGACATACAACAGATTATCTTGTTTCTTCGATTAAAAGAAAATCGATTTTGTGATGACACTAATAGCAGAGTGACGAAATGTTCATTTTCTGTGCCAAGTTTCGTGGGTCCGATTCTCGCATCAGAATAAATATTTGTATCATTTACAGCCATTTATTCTGAATCGCAGTATTTCACCTTGTCGCTTATGTATTCCAAATATAACATTTTCAAGCTTAACACGAAAAATAAATCACTATCATAATAAATGTTATAAATTTCACTTTATAACAAAATGAATGAGTGATCCAATTTATACCTTTTTTTATCATTTTACTATAGGTAACTTACAATGAGCGTTATCTGTGGAAGAGGAAGGCAAAACGCTTCGCTATACAGAAGGAACAAAGCAACCAAGTTTCTTCCAATAAAATTATATCAAACCCCAGTAAGTATAAGACCTTAAACCACATTCCATTAAAGGCATACCCAGGTATGGACATGAAGGATTGTTAATGGTTTCATTTTTATAGTTAAGTATATCTACAGTACCCTTGATATTGCAAATGTACAATGGGTAGGCGATGATTGCTTACCATCAGGCTTGCTTATATAGCAAAAAGGTTGGAGAGGATGACTAATGAAGTTTCATGGAAGCAATACTTAATTATTACATTTGCACAATAATACTTAATTATTACAATATATGAATCAAATGTACTCACACTTTTAACGTAAAATTTGTGTAAAATTTAGAAGTGAGTTCTTATTTAACAAGGTAATCTGATTTTAACCCCATTGATCTAATTATCAGAATTCATAAGTCCATATAAGTAAATTTTAAAGGAACAACAAAAAAAACTGATTTTCTTTTATAGTTTTTGGGGATTTTTATAAAACTGAGATATCTGTTAAAAACTCCACTTTTAGTTTGTGGTTTTGGGCGATTTTAAATGAAACACGTGTTATTTTTAGTTGAGATTTCTTGGTAATGAATAAATTGCCACACACAAAAAATGGCGTTGACCCTATGTATGCTACTTATTAAGTATAAACATTATTAACCACTATATTTATATATGTGATCATTACAAGAACAATATATTTTTAAAGTTCTTTAATTCTATATTAATAATTTATCTTTAATTCTATATATATTAATAATAGTTTTGACACAGTTGTATCATGTAAATAAATTCAAAACAAGTCACTACCTGCAAACAAAGCGTCACGTACATGGAAGTATAGAAGACAAGGAAAGGGGATTCATGCAGTCTCACTGGCTCGATATAGAACTAAAAACGTCCAATGCAAAACATCGCTAATTCAAACACTTGATTTGTCGTATTTAGGAAAACACTAAAATGACATGTTGCTACGATACAATCAGATGTCTGCTGTAATCCTACTAATCCTACTAATATTATAAATGCGAAAGTTTGTGAGTATGGATGTATGTTTGTTACTCTTTCACGAAAAAACTACTGGACGGATTTGGATGAAACTTTACAGTAATATAGATTATACATCGGAATAACATATATGCTACAATTGATTTTATGTAATTTTGGTCGTAATAAAATTTTACTATTAAGTAAAAAAATATATATTTATTTAAAATGATCTGTCATGAAACTTAATGTGGCAAACCAAATTCCACGCCAGCGAAGCCGCGGGCAAAAACTAGTTAAAAAATAAATGAATTAGTTGCGGCATATTATGGCCAATTACCGTATCAGTAAAAGCACTGCTCAACATCGCGCGATAGTGTTATGTAGAACCTATTTTCTCAGCGCGCTCTCAATTTTAAGTAGTATCAGATGATAGATAATTTTAAAATAATATCAGATGGACCAACCACAAAAATCCGGCTCTTTACAGTCCCACTTTTGGATTCTGGCATTGTTTGATATACTTGTCGTACATTGCAGCAATCCGACCGCCTTCTCACGCCGGCCCCGGTCGTCCACCGTCCGGGAAAGTTCCGAGGCAGTCAGCGCCTCAACCTCAACAGAATGCTTTAGTTGTGAGTATAGATATATATGGTGGATTTTGGGTGGACAAAGAAAACATAAATAATTCACATAGTTGTTTATATTAATTTAAAAACTATTTAATTTTCTATGAGAAAAAAGCGACGATCAATTTGTTTTCTTTTGAACCTGTTTTTTTTTATAGCCTATATATTTCCCACTGCTGAGCACGGGCCTCCCCATTTCTGGAAGAACGGATGTCAATCCGCCACGCTTGTCCAATGCGGATTGACGGAGTTACCAGACTCGTAATAAATATATGTGGGCCATACATATATTTATTTCGATGCGGGGATCGAACCCACGATCACACGCCCGACAACTCAGTAGAGCGCCACTGAGCCAATTAATTGGTCGTCGTCGTGTTTTCTTTAATTTAAAAAGTATTTAAATTTGTATGAGAAAAAAAAACGACGGGCAATTGGTTTAGAGACGAGGTTACCGCCTACGGAAGTACGTTTCTTTTAACTCGAACTTTACATACACTCCCACATACAAAAAAAAAACGGGCCGTTTTGATTTTTCTACATTATTATAAGGAGGTCTTAATAATTTGGCTATTTACTAACACTTAATAAAGAGTCTGGTTATGAAAAAAAATTAATTCCAAATTCTAAGCTTTTGTTTTTTAAAAAATAATCCCTTTTTTAGTTAATGACTTTTTACTTTTCGCGGGTTTGTTGTTAGGAGTTATCAGGCAAATAAAACTAACTTCTTATTATTTTTAGTAGAAAAATGTATGTTTGTCGTATCATTCTACCTTATTGTGACTTAAAACAGATATCTTTGTGTCTATTGTAATGGCAGAAAAAGGAAAAAGAGCTAGTAAAATATATATACAGTGGTGGTCATATAATTAAGAACGCTGATATAATGGGAATATTTTTTCAAACTAAGTCGTATAACTAATCGCATGCAATTTTTTTTATTTCTCTCGGTATCATAAAACTTTTCCATAAAACCACTGAATTCATTGATACACATGATTAGCTAAAAATATATAGGCAAACTTTTTTTACACTACTTCTTTAGAATGTTTACATAGTATTTCTATTTACTGGCTGGTCACTTAATTAAGAACGCTTTATAATTTATACATTTAATTCAAATTTAAAAAGAGAACACTCGCTTTGCAGTTCTATGTTACTGTTTGTATAATTTAGGCGCCATTTAGTGTTGTAAAAGATTAAAAGTGATTGCTTCTTATAAAAAAAACGATGGGAAAAAATAAAAGTTGTGATAAATCTACGAGGGAAGTAATAATAAAACTTCGCCGGAAAAATTGGTCTTATAAAAAGATAGCCGACCATCTGCAATGTTCAAAAACGATGGTTTTCCACGCTGTAAAGCATTTTGCTACGTATCAAACTACTTCGAATGTTGCACGTGTACCTAGACAGAGAAAAACAACTCCTCGAGATGACTGAAACATCGTTCGTATGGCAAAAAATCCTTATAAAGGGTCAAACGAGCTGAGGAAAGAATATTTTGGTGAAAATAACCCTTCAGCAATCTCAGCACGCACTATTCGAAGACGTTTGGTAGAAGAAAAATTGCACGGAAGGATAGCAAGGAAGGTACCCATGTTGAAACTTTGCCACAGGCAAGCCCGGCTTGCATTTGCGAGAAAGTATGAAAACTGGACTGTGCGGCAGTGGAAAAATGTCCTTTTTTCTGACGAGACGAAAATAAACAGAGTATGTTCTGATGGAAAACGATATGTACGACGTCCCCCGAATACAGCATTCGACCCAAAGTACCCAAAATTCACATTAAAGCACGGTGGTGGAAATGTAAAAATTTGGGGGTGCTTTTCTGGACATGGTGTTGGACCTGTAAAGTTAATAGAAGGTAACATGGATCAATTCCAATACAAAAATATACTGAAAGAAACAATGCTACCTTATGCTGAAGACGTTCTACCGGTTATTTGGACATTCCAACACGACAATGATCCAAAGCACACTGCATGCACCGTAAAGGAAATTCTTACAGCGCAATCAGTTTCTGTCTTAGACTGGCCAGCTAACAGCCCAGATGTAAACCCAATAGAGGATCTGTGGTTTGAAGTAAAGAAAAAAGGTTTCAAATACACAGTGTGGGAATTTAAGAGAGCTGTACGACGTTTTTTTAGAAAAATGGAACTCTATTTCTCTTGCGAAATGTCAAAAATTAATAGAGTCAATGCGTCGGCGGTGTAAAGCAGTAATTAAAAGCCGTGGACATGCTATTAACTATTAATTTTAGTTAAAAATGTATTAAATTGCTTGTTAAATTTTTTGCGCTACATATTATTGTGATTTTTTAAATGTAAATGTCATACAAAATAATTTCCTTTCAGTTTAATAAATCGTTCTTAATTATTTGTCCAGCTTCAGTACTATTTGAATGTTGTACTTTGGTAAAATAAATTAAATCTTAGAAAAAATAGTTGACAATTTTATTCATTATTCCTAAGCCAAGTTGCTCTATTAATGTGGCTATTTTATAACATGACTGGTTGCTTCTCAGAAGGTACACATTTTTTTATATGACATTATTTAAATAAAAACTTCTAGAACTTCAAATCGTTCTTAATTATATGGCCACAAGTGTATATATATATATATATATATATATATATATATATATATATATATATATATATATATATATATATATATATATATATATGTGTCCATTTTTTTTGCAAAAATATACATACATATCATCACGACTGTATCCCCGTAGCGGTAAGCAGAGACCACAGATCTCCATCTGTTACTATCTCATACTTTCCTTGTTTCATCACACACAATCACATAGTCATCGTTCTCCTCATGTAAACCCGCCGGTTAAGAGTGCTCTTGATCTGGCCTTTCCTAAAAACTTCTGCAATTTCTTCAAGGTATGTTTTCCTTGGTCTTCCTCTACTGACCCTTTTATCCACATCCACTTGAACTTTACCTATGTATTATTCTGTTCAAAAATGTCTGCCAAAAGTCCACTTCATATTTCGTCAGCCGGTGTCGAGTGGAGCCGTCAACAGTGGTAACGTGGTGTTGAGTGTCGCGGCGGGCCCTGCGATGACCACCGTGGCGATGTACCGCGTGACGGGCTGTGGCGCCATCGACGTGGCCGCCCATCTGAAGCTCCTGGGCGAAAGTCTCGCCATCATCGGGGAGCGACTGAAGGAGCACGAGGTAGCTTTCATTTTATTATTATTTATTATATAATTTTTTCATTTTACGGCATACATAAACTTAAATTAAGTTTTTCCGTATACCGTCGTTAAGTGTGGGTGTATGTATATTATAGTGGTTGCGTGTGCTCAAATTGTGTGTATTGTAGGTAGTGTAAGTGTTTTGTGTCCACTGCCGTCCGTCGCCCGCCGCTGTACCCCTTTTATACCTGCTATAGAAGCGGTGTGGATGTGCGCGTTTATTGTGTTTGTATAATATAAAGCATGCTCTGTTTTTAATGTATATTTGAATTTTTTATTTATTATTATGATTATATAAATATACATGTTGCCCACAAGCCTGCAGCAGGACCTGCTTTGTTTCAAGGTTATGTAATGTTTACAGTGGTCAAATGTTATTATATTTATAGGGAAAAATTAGACATGCATCTAGCTGTTTTTATAGTACGAGAAAACATTCAGGGATAATACGTCCACCAGTAAATTCTTGTTTATCTGATGTTGATGAATCGAATAAAGAACCAGAGATTTTTGCTAACAACAGTGATGAGACCTGATTATGGGAAACATCCTGATGGGCAGCAGGGAAAAGAAATGTTGGAAGACCTTCACTAGATTAAGCTACATCACTCATGAAGAAAAAGGGAACTGTTCCTGTTCCTGTTCAGGATGTGCTTTATTGCTTACAGGCAACATTTTGGTTATAAAGTTATTTCAGCTCTTCACACCCTTAGAAAGGGCATATATACTTAATTTGGATAACTACGAAATTTATTCATTTGAAATTATAGTGCTTGCTACATAAAGGGTTATTGTGTATGTGTGCGTACGTGTGCATGTTTATATGTATATGTCTCTGCAATGTGCATTTCATTGTAATTATATATATGACGGCGCTTCGGCGCCGAGAGAGTAATTATCTTCGAGTCAGTTCCTGCGACGAATCGTTAATTGTTCAATTTCATTGTATAAGTGATTCGTCTAAAGTGATTCATATCTTAAGTAAAATGTACTGAAGGAATCCATTGTCTACATCGAACTCACGATTCCCATCGCCACGCCCACGATTCTGAGGATGAATACTGGTGAAAGCCCTGCGCTTTCATAAAAATTTCAAAATATAAAGATAACAAAACTCATCGAAACATTTGTGTTCCAGGGTCAAATCGCGGTGTCGGGCTCGGTCTCAGTTTTGCTGGACACGTTGCTTTGTTCGCTTGTTCCGCTTCTGAGCGTGACGCGCGCCATCCCAGTCATCGCGCCGCCTGCGCGGCTCCTGCAAGATACTCTGCACAACATTGCCTACATCATGCCCGGCCTGTAGCATTGCACCCTCACCACTAATATGTCCACTAATTTTTTTTAAGACTTGACTAGAATCTTTAGGGCTTGAGGAATCAATGCTTTAACATTAGATTTCCGAAGAAGTCATTTATTTGCACATTTTAAATTTATTTAGAAAAAAAAAATCTATATTTATACTGTGGGTTAATGAAATACCTAATTTTAAAAGCGTTCGCTGTGTAATTTTAAAACTCGACTGACTGTTCGCAGCCGCACGGCGGTAGCACCTCGCCGTCCGATGTAGGCGCCCACTCATAAGCTCAAGCAGAACTATGCTCGGCGATTATATTTACTTTTTATTTTATTAATTATTTATTTTATATATTAATTAGTTTATTTTATTTACAAAGTATCACCACTAGGGCTTTTAATATTCGACATTTTTATTATTCGAATATTTCGAATAGTTGATATTATTCGAATACTTCGAATAATAAAACGGAATTATAAAAAAATCTAAAGCTCTAAATTTTAAAAACATATTTAAGAATATAAACAAATTGATGAAACTAGGCGGTTAGTTTTAGAAATTAATCTTTTCTCACCTATTGCCCGGGTGCTCCGCAAATCTTCATATCCTACCTTAAGAGGTAAAGCTACTTTACATCGCCCCTCTGCGTTGGTGGTGACATTATCTTCAAAAAACATAACCGCCTCAACCTCTTCCTGTTTCCTTGTTTTTTCCATAGATCCCTAAAGCCGAGCAAATTAAGTGACCAAAAACCTGTAACATCTGATGAACAGAATTAAGTATTTGTTGGGTTAAATTTTGTACTATTTATTCTACTTTATAAACAGCATTAACTGACTTATGACGTACTTATATCAGTACATCATATAAAAAGAATAACTACTAGGTTTGTTTTAACATAGATCATAGTATAATATTTAGTTTTGGCCGGAGGTAAAAGCTCGTAATAGATGATATTCTTTTAATCCATGAAAATGAGTATTATTGTTGTGTTTTAATAATTCGATTATCTATATAGAATTTTACCAATAAAGTCCTGTAAACGCTGATATGTAAATATAAAAATAATATTGTCATTTTAAATAATTTGTTATTAAAATTTATGTTATAAAATAATTAGTTAATAAGAATGTACAAAATTACTGAATTTGTGAATTTCATTTGTCTTTGTAATGCATGTATGTGCGTGTGTGTGGGTGTTTTATTATTTGATTGATTTACTAATAGAATTGATAATTAAATAATGAATAACTAATGTTGGACCATGAAAATATGATATTTTATAAATTTTAGAAGCCAGAGAATGATATCTAAACCATATTTGAAATTGAACTTTGCCACCCTTTGTGATCAGTTAAATGTATTTAATTATAAGAATTTATAATAACTGATTTTTGTGTAAATATTATGAGCGAATAAATTAAGTGTAAATAAAAAAATGAGTATTGTTTTTTATGTAACCCCACAATATGCTGCAATAATAGCAGGAATTTTTTTTATAGAAGGCATCGCATAATACATGTAACTCGTCAAAGTCAATCAAATGAGCCCAAATTTGAGGTTTGAGTTCACTACATAGTGATGGTAAAAGATTTGCACTGTCCACCTCTTGCCAGATCCTTGTTGCCAAGTTGAAATTATCATAAAGTTCTATAGGTTACTGGAACTCAATATGTGTGCAAAGTTTGTTCAGAATCGGTTTAGTAGAAGTAGTCGAAAAAGCTGTCGCAAAATTTGAAACACAACAAATAAACGAGATCAAACTAAATATAACCTTTAAAATGAAAATCTTTGTTGGGATAGTGGCAGCATCGTAAAAAAATTATGACAATCTTTTGGCAACTGAAAAGTATAAGGAACTTGTGAGAAATTGATGACTAAACTAGACAAAAAGTGCCTCATTCATAACTCACACCCGAAGTGGAGCAATTCACTTGACATTTCAATGAATGTTCGAAATGCACGTACGAGTCTTACTTATACGAGTCTAACTTAATAACTCTCGGGGACAGAGCAACCATCGACAATTCCGAGTCGAGCTTGCCGCTTACCGTTAGGTATCTACGACGAGTATGTGTCATTGGCGGGTGCCACTGACGTGTTCCACGTATATGTACCGTGACCAGCGGATGTCGTTGATGTCACGCAACAGTCTATCATCTGCGTGTAGCATGCGTAAAGCGTGGGCTATAGTGTATATCTAATAGAGATCCTTAAGTGGAAAGATCCTCTACCCATAGATGGTGGAACGAACACGAGTTTCGAGCTGGCTCGCTGGGGCATCGAAAACTATTTCTTCGCTAGTCTTTTAATTATCTTATTTGCCTCGGTTAGCCATTCCTTGCTTATGTCGGCACCCTGCATCAGGAAGTCGAATCGGAGCATTATAAAGGTGCCTGCTGAATCCAGCTTCTACCAACCCTGGGTACCACCCACTAACAGCGAGGCATCGATTTTTCGGAGATCCTTCATCATCTTCTGTAGGGTGTTGGCGGGTGCCTATCTAACTTGGTTGCCCGTGAGTATACAAAGATGTACGTACTCTTCTCTGCCACCCAGAACTTTTATTAACTCGCCCTGCACAGTAAAGGCGGAGAACTGCAATCCATTTCGATTGATAAGGAGAGAGGCGCACTTTTCGGGGTTATACTTTAAATCGTCCGATCGTGTGGCCTCCTGTGCAGCCTCCAGCAGTCTTTGCATGTCGTCGCCCGAGTCGACAAGCAATGTGATGTTGTCCGCGTAATCAATAGCGCTTACCTGTTCTCCCATCGTAAAGACCACGCCAGTTGCATCGATGTGGCGCAGAACGACTTCAAGTGTGAGATTAAACAGAAACAGGTTCAGCGGGCAGCCTTGCCTCACTCCTGACCTCATGGAGATTTTGTGAGTCCCTGTGCTGTGCATATGCGAGTTTTAGTGCCGGCGTATAAAGAAGCGATGATAAAACAGACGCGACGGGGCACTTGATGTTCCTGGAGGGCACGAAATATTGATGAGTGATGAGAGAGTATAGCAGCGAAGTGAAGGCGCTGGAAAAGTCGTTCTACACCACGACAAGCTCATTCTTTCCCTCCCTCACTCAATGGATTGCCTCCTGTAACACAAAATTGTGCTCGTAGCACGCCTCGAACTCGAGAAAGCCTTTCTGCGCTGCTACTAAACTACAGCTATGGATGCGGGCCCAACGCTTGCATCGATCGGCGACGATGGCGGAGAAGAGCCTCGGGCAGATGTCAACAAGCGTAAGCTACATTGCGAAATAAAAATAAATAGTGTTCTGAAAGAAAGAATGTTTGTACAATGCAAATATAATATAAAAAAATAGATGCCATAAGGAAATGCTGACAGACACACGTCGAGCCAGCCCTGCCAGTAGAAAAGACGTGCGTGCCATTTCTATTATGATTATATTATTACAGTTTGAATTATTAGTGTTCCTTCTTTTCCTTTTTATTTACTAATAAACATTTTTTATTTTACAATCAATTCTCCATAAATTTCCCCCCCCCCTCTCGCTACCCCACTGCTGTCACGGATTAGCCTGACATTACAGTGTTGCCGAGATCGGCCCACATACTGAACTTATATTATAAACAATATGCTACAATCAACATGATTAATAGTTGTTCTTTGTTACGGAATTGGTTTCATCTATCGATGATTTCTCTATTCCCGAGAGTTATTAGGTTAGACTCGTACGTGCCTTACAAACATTCATTGAAATGTCAAGTGAATTGCTCCACTTCGGGTGTAAGTTATGAATGAGGCACTTTTTGTCTAGTATAGTCATCCAATCATCAATTTCTCACAAATTTCTTATATTTTTCTTAAATTTTTTAAGATGCTGCCATTGTCTCAACAAAAAGTTTCATTTTAACAGTTTTACTTAGTTTGATCTCGTTTATTTGTTGTTTCAAGTCTTACGACAGCTTTTTCAACTACTTCTACTAAACCGATTCTCATGAAACTTTGCACACATATTGAGTTCTGGTAACCAATAGAACTTAATAATAATTTTGAACTTGGCAACAAGGATCTGGCAAGAGGTGGTCAATGGAACTCTACTACCATCACTATAAAGTGCACCCCCTCAAATTTGGACTCATTTGATTGATTTTAACGGGTCACATAGTTGGTGAAAAAAAAAGGAAATAAAAATCGTAAATAAAAACTTTTAAGGTAAACAGTTAATTAACAATTAACCGTTATTAACAATTATTTTAATTAACACAATAAAATAAAATGACAGGGCGCATTAGTGTCTGTATAACGACTGTATAATTCAGATTATTGTGCCCCCTTTATTTTAACGTGTTATTAAAACCATTATAAAAACTTAAGTTTTGTTAGCGATTTTTATTTTAATGGACTTATTTGTATCTCGTTTTGTTGGCGAGCCCCTTAGAAAGAAGACTCAAAAGTACTCTTTAAATCAATTATTGAAATCTAAAATATTAAGACACATTTTATGAACTGGTCATGGTTGTATGAATTTTACGACATAAATTCAAATATAAAATTTCACTAGATTATGCCTTCAATAAAAATATTTACCTATTATTACTGCAGAATATTGTGGGGTTACATAAAAAACAATACTCATAGTTACACTTAATTTATTCGCTCATAATATTTATACAAAAATTCTTATAATTAAATACATTTAACACCTTTATGTGGCAAAGTTCAATTTCAAATATGGTTTAGAAATCATTGCACATTTTTATATAAAATAGGTCGAAAAGCGAACAAGTTTGGCACCTAATGCAAGGAAATACTGCCGCCCCTGGACGGCTGTCTACAACAACAAGGACACCTCCGGTACCTTAGGGTAATATTTCAATAATTAAAAACCAAGTTGGAAGTAATGGATAGGGAAGCGGACAGCAAATGGAGGGGAGAAGTGTTGGGCTACTTGGGTCTTCGCAAAAGTGTGGTACTTGCCCGACAAGCTGGCCCATTTACTTAGCTTCACCACATATAACACATGTACTCCTGGTTTTTAACCATTAAAAAACGAAAGAACTGATTCTCTGGCCTCGAATATTTCATATTTTCATTCTACAACGTTCTTTAATTAGCTATTCATTTTTTAATTATCAAATCAATCAAATAATATATACCCACACCCACACACACGCACATAAATGCACTACAATGACAAATGAAATTCACAAATTCAGTATTTTTGTACATTTTATTAACTAATTATTTTATAACATAAATTTTGATAACATTTTTTTAAAATGAAAATATTACTTTTACATTTACATATCACCATTTGCAGGATTTTTAGTAGTGAAATTCTGTATAGATAATCGAATTATTATATCACAAGAATAATACTCATTTTCGTGGATTAAAGGGATATCGTCCATTACGAGCTTTTACCTCCGGCCAAAACTATATATTGTGATCTATGTTAATAGCTAATGACATTAAAGCAAAAAATTGAGAAGGCCAGAACATAACAAACATAACAAATCGTTATGAAGGGAGCCTATCCCTTCATAACGATAACATCAAATCACACCCATCGCAATTCACTCAGAAAAAATTGATAAAGCAACTTCGAAAGCGTTTTTCTCTGACGCCCTTATATCTTCACTTGTTTGCAGAACTCTCATAATATCGTATCCAATATTTGATATGAAAAGAAGACCCAAAACTACTCGTCACATTTTTTATCAAAAATCCTGGTTTTAACAAAGCTGTGGTCACCAACAAGATGACAATAAAGTCAAAACGGTTCATAAATACGTCGGAATTACTTGCATCTTCCACCAGAGGCGTATATGTACCACTCTAATTCGTCATTTAATCTCGGATTACTCATTATCTAATGTATATCACAATTAAATAATGACATTTAAACGTGGTATACATTAGATATTTTCATAAAAATTGTCTTGGATTCGTACAGGAAACATTAAAAAGAATACCCATAATTTTCAATCATATTAAAAACTTACGACAATCTTTTAGCCAATTATTTATTAGCTTATCCACACTAACAGTTAATGACAGAGAAATGCGATTAACATTACTGATAAATTGAGATTTTTCTTCCAATACCAATAAAAGGAAAATAATATCGTCATATAGAGATATACAATATTTTCATTTTGTCAACTTGTGACATTATCAAACAACATTACGAGAACTGAGATCGTGTTTTTATTTTCAATACTTAAAACTATAATCATTATTTATAGAAGAAGTTCTGAAGTTTATATAGTGCGAGTTGAACGTCAAACATAATATTTTGAACACTAAAAAATCAAATAATAGAAACAATATTCATTGATTTACAAAAGATAGCTTATACACACATTGGATGAATCTTATCCCACTCATTATTTTTTATGGGATAGAAAAGCACATGAGTAAGCGTGTCGACTGATGGAAAGCAATTAACGCCGCCCATAAACATCCGCAACACCACGGGCATTTCCGGCCTTTAACCCTTTCGGCCCGAGTGGTGACTATAGTCACCCAACGCCCGACGCTCGCTCTGTCCGAGCGGTGACTATAGTCACCCAACGCCCGACGCTCGCTCTGTACGAGAGGTGACTATGGTCACCCAACATTTGACGCTCGTTATGTACGAACGGTGACTTAGGTCACTCGCGACTCTTCATGAGCAGAATATATATATTATCTCCATGGTAATCCATCGCAAGTATTTTGCACTTGTTTTGCGCTGCCTAATAATAAACTGACGAAATGAGCAAATATATTCTATTGCATTATGTTATAATTTTTTAAGCATTTTTTTTTACGAGCGACTGCACTCGCTCTGCGTAAGATAGCGTGGTATTGTGCGTCTGACGGGCACTTGCAGTTGTTTGTTTTTTTTTTCATTTTAATATGAAATAATATCTGGTCTAGGTCAGTGCAATAAAGGCATGAATAAAAGCAAGACATGTAATCGTGGCTGTCAAAGGTACAAAAACAACATACTGCCGTACGTTCTCATTTGAAGATATGTCGATAGCAAAAATATAAAGCATTACCCATAATTCAAGAAACAGCTAGAAAACTTAAGATATTGAAGCATAATTATTTTAAAGTACCTTACATTTAATCGCCTTTAAATATTAAAAAAAAAGCTATGTGAATTGACTACTGAAGTTCTTCGCTAGTTCGTTAGAAAAGAAGTCACAACGTAATCAATATCAGAAACCTAATGGACTTATAGTTAAATATCTTTATATTGAAACGTTTTTAACTGTTTTCCCGAATTCGTAGCTCAGGGCGAAAAAAATATAAAGAATTCAATATGCAGACAAATAAATAAACACATATTATTAAATCTATATGCATATTATATGTGGTTGCTAACGATACCTCTTCATATAAGTACAGTGACTAGTGTTAAGTCCCTCGTAATAATACCCATCACAATCCCATGACGTGTTTAACGTAAAATATTCTATACAAGACTGCTTTGTTGAACGACATCTTTTCGGAAAAGTATGGCGCCAAGTATAGTCCCTATCACAATCGATTGTGCTTAAAGTAATCGTCCTCTACAGTTGGGAGCTCCGCAATAACAGTAGAGCACCTTCCCGGGAACAGAACCGATGTCGTAGTTGTAATTCCACGTGAGCTCGGTACCAGCACGAATGTGAGAGAGAGCGAAGAACGCAACCCATGGAAAGCGTGGGTCGTGCGTGTCGACAAACACGTTTTGAACGAACACATTTGGACAGCATGAGTGCTGAAATATAAAAAAAATATGTCATTAATGTAGTGTTATTTAACATTATATAATACGCTGCATTACAACTGACTGGCTGACATGTTATTTGGGAAACAACTGTAAGAGGTGAAGGGCAAGTTTGTTCTATAGAAATGTTCTGATAGGGCTCGAGACAGAGGAATTATATCCAAACCTTGAAAATCTGAACCTGGTAAAAAGTTGCTCGACGGCCCGCCCGATCCGTAACACGTACGCGGGTCGCCCTTAGAGACATTGAGAAAAATTCAAAATGGCGGAAAACAAGATGGCCGCCAAACAAACCTAAAATCGTCATTTATTAGCCGATTTCGCTAAAATTTGGTAAAAGCCTGAAACGCTGCGGCGAGCCCCTAAAATAGTAGTAATATATATATAATACTGTTCTGATCACATGACTCGGTCCGTCAACGCCAACGTCAAATTGATAATCATGACGTGTTACTTGGACGGCAGTCTACGATCACCTGATAATCGTCGTGCAGTAACATGACACTTGTGCACGAGATAAAGATAGAAATAAAGGTCTGTATTTTGCATACACTACAGTTACTTTATTTTATTTATGTAATCGGGTGAAGTCATGGGTGTAAGTCATAATTCATGTCGTATCGCGTTATCTGATGTCCGACTAATGCCATTATAACCACGTAAAGATAAAAGCTATCCATAAAGAGCAGTTATATTTCCAGTATACTCATGGGGTCATCATCCCGTGTCTCTAACGATTTGACTATGGGGATTTCGTCCCTATTTGAGGAGAGGTATTTTGTAATAAAGGGAAATGAAATAACTTTGAACCATATAGATGGATTCTAATTACAATATTGACACACACCTCATCTCATTTATTTATTTTTATTTGGTTGTTGTGCGCTATTTAAGTATTCAATGGCGTAGTGGCGAAATGTTTTGTTATTTTGATATACTAATCGTGATAATTTTTTATATTATTTCTAAATACTTACGTTGAGATATCTACCAATGTTGCCTTGAACCTTAGCGTCCATGATGTAACATGCCTCGTCTTTGCCAAAGTATGACCGGACCGACCTGGATTATAATATTTATATATATGTACATATGTATGTAAGTATATAAAATAAGGTCTGACGAAATAGAATAAGAGCATTTCAATTATAACAAATAATGCTATGCGATCCCCAATTCTTCCAGCAAGCCTAGGGATTATGGCATCACCCCTCAATTTTGAGTCAGGTCAATGTCTAGCGGTAGATAGTTGTTAATTTAGGTATATCACGGTACATATGTATATGTCTTAAAGCCGACCACGGGCCTCTATTTCAAGAGCGAGAGATTCGACACTGACCCAATTAAATCGTCTTTCAACATTCTCCAATATATTTATTTCTCAGTCGTTTGCACTCTTTTCAAAGTGATCGTGGTCATCACTTCGGTTGGTGGCTTGCTTTATATTACGTAACATATTGAAATAAAATAAATTTACCTATATTTAGACGCCAGTTGATTGGAGTTCATTCCCGCTTGCGCCATGAAGTGAGATGGTTCTCTCACTAAAAAATATTAGTAAAGTATTTTTAAAAATTTAGTTAAGCAGTTAATATCTATGGAAAAGTCGCCAAATTTCGTTAATTATTTTGTTTATGAGAAATGAATGATAAAGTCTTTCCAAGAAAGTTGTAAACATTTGAAGGCAAACAATACCATCTCAAATAGATAAAGTCAATAGAGAGATGTTGCAATAAATGAAGAAATAAATTGTTTTCTTATTACAAATGAAAATAAATTACTTTTGAATATCTTGTTTATAAGTAATATAAAATGAATCTAGCAATAAAGAGGGAGTAAAGTCTGACTTGATAAATTATAATAGTATTCAACATTTACTGTATAGTTTGGTAAAGTATATGATCCTATATAATTTCCCCCACTCCATCTAGATGTATCAGATGCTCTGTTTACTATAGAGCTACTTGCTTTAGTAAAACACAATTAAACTTACCATCTTCATCATCACTAATGGTTATGCAGTCTTCATCACCATTATCTTTATCGCCCTCCTCTTTGTCTTTTTCTTTGTCCTTTTCCTTTTCCGTTTCCTCTTCAACAGTTTCTTCTTTACCTTTTTTCGATTTGTCTCGTTTACGCAGGCGTTTGCTGTAAAAAAAATTATCACTAATATAGAAATGCACCTTATCATGAATTTTATTGGGATTCGAAATGGTGTAGTTTTTAAAATTTGGTTTAGGGCTATGCTGAACTTGTTATAAACGAGCTATCTTTTCATAATTGCCTTCAATTTCAATTTTGCTTTGAAATTCCAAATTTTTCCGGGGTTCAAAACTAGCTTATAATAGCTAATAATTTCAAAATGCCTAAAACAACATTGGAAGGAAACTTTGGCTGTAGTTTCCTTCCAATGTTGTTTTAGGCATTTTGAAATTATTGCCCAATGGGAAAATATTACGTTATCTCTTTCGCACATATCAGATCCGAAGGTAATTTTAGTTAATATAAAGAATACAAAACGTTTAGATTTATATTCTCAGGGTTATTTGCTTGTATATTAATTTTAAAAAATAACATTTACTTGAATTCCATAGCACCAAACTCGATATATCCAGGTTGAAAGTCATCATCTCTCTCATCACGACTTAATTTCGTCGCTTCTTCTTCTTCAGATGATTCTTCTTGTTCTTCAGTTTCATCGCTGGAATTGCGCTAATAGGTGATAAAAGGTTTTATCTTAATAAACTGCTTTACATGATACTATCGTGAGTCCTCCACCAAAATGAACAATGCGATACTCAAAACTTTTGTTAAAAAAAAACAGAACAAATTTATAATCTAAAATAGTGGTAATCAACCATGTTCCTATTACGAACCTAATGGATTCCAGCTTTTACGATAGGCAGTTGCTTGATAAAATAAATTCTTATATTTTATAAAGCTTTATACTGACAAACTTAGCGAAAATCCAATAAAAAGTACTTAAGAAAATTACTATTATATATAAACAGAGTAAAACTCTTTCATAAATTTTATAAAGTTAACATACTTTCCTACTTTACAAATCACCATTACTGTGGAACCGATGGGCGGTTAGAAAATTTTATTATTAACAGAGAAAAGCGTGCGGTAGGTATAAAAAGGTTAATCATCACAGCTCTAAAATATATATTTAAATTGAGCGATAAATCTAAAATCAAATAAGCTAAAAAAAAACAGTTTTAATAACTAAAGCAAGGAAAAATAAAAAAAAAGAAATAAACAAAAAAATATTTAACATTTTCATAAACTTAAGCCCAAGTTCTGATCAACGTAACGAATAACCAAAGCGAAAAATTAATCGATATCTCCAAGGATTACTACGCCAACTTAATATTGAATTGAATACCTCGCTAAGTTTAAATTAAAAACGAAGAAATAAATATATATAATATAATAAATTATGCAGTTTTAACTAACAATAATTGAACTACTGTAAATTCATTAAAATAGCTTTAATTATACAGTAAATATCGACATTTTTCTTTAGAAGCTCCTCCTGTAAACCTACGATTTTCGTACTATGCGTAGACTTGGCGTAGTATTCTTTGGAGGTATTATTGATTTGAAACAGTTATCCACACTGAGTTTTTTGTACTGATATTATGCGTTGGCGTCCCGATTGTTCTAGACCTTTCGTGACAATTTTTAAAGAAAAGTATCAGAGCGGACGGAAAAAATGTAGATTTTATTCAAAGTAGCACTGCTCTTAACATTTATAGCATTTTTGTCAACGACTTCGATTACGCTTCATTTATTATGCCAATATTATGCTTCACTGTTTTTTTTTATAGGAAGAAAAACGAGCCGGCTTGTCACCTGTTGGACTATCATTATTAGGTACGAGGCCTTTCGATTTGAATTTCCGATTCCTTCCGAAATGTCGTCCGTCTTGTCTAAGACGGATTGCCGTGACATCTAGATTCATAAACTGGCGATACATATCGACGCACAAAAGCAAAAAGGTAGTAAACCGCAAAACTAAAACCTACCACTAGAGCCACATAAACTAAGATTTTTGAAAAAATTGTATCTGATCACTCAAAAATACACAGTTTCAACGGTGCACCATTTTTTTTATTAGTCGTAGAACTGTGAGACTCAGATCATTCGACGACTGCGTCAGAAAAAATACTGATTTTTTTTTCTGATCCGAATATGCAATAAAAAAAATTTTCGTTTTCGCGTCAATATTCTATCGCATTTCATGTTTCGTTCTAAATGTAAACACACTGGAATGCATAAGCTACATGAACAGGAGGGGGGTGAAACTTCCATACAAGAGATAAACCTAAAAAATTGTATGGAAACTACAACCTCAACCTCACTTGACGCTTAAAGCACAATTTTGTTTTTCATTTTTATCAATTTCGTCTCTAGATAACAATACTTGTGATTGAATAAAATATCATTTTACAGCGTTTTTGTTTTTTTTTTGGATATATAACTTAATGCGAGAATTGAATACCGATTACAGCCACGCTGCAGACGAATACTTTGTCAAGAATGGCATATTATTTGTCTGTAGCATGAATGGGCTGGCTCGTCCGGGGAAGTACCACCACTCCCGCAGAAAACCGGCGTCTGAGTGGTAGCTACCGCGCTTCGTCCGTTGAGCGGAAAGCCTAACCCCCCCTCCTCCCTCCCCCCTCCCATAATGAAACTTCTTAAAGACCGGCAATGCTTCCGTACTGCCTATAGCACTGCGGATGTCCATGAGCGACTTTGATTGCTTTCAATCCGGTACGGCTGGTGGTTTACCTTCCTATCGCATAAAAAAATATTATTACGAAATATTCGATATGTGTAAGTGTCGTATGGTAATGTTGACAATGTTATATAGCTGCAGATTAGCACTCGTACTGCAGGTATAATGAATGCAATGTTACGCAAGTATTATTTTGGCACTTCTTACTGTGTTGCGACGAGAAGCCATGCTCACTCTGGATTTTCGGTCGAGACCAGTCGGCCCCTTTAAAAGTCAGCGTGTATTAGTACAGATACTGAACAAATTAAATGAAATAAATAATAATTTGCAAAAAAAAACACAAATATTTATTTATAGAACAATCGTTTTTGTATCATAAATGGAAATAACGGGTTGCATGGGTGCCATCATCATTGGCCCTGATATATAGGACTATCATACAAAAAAATTACAAGGCAAAAATTTTTTATATTGTAAATTATTGATTTATATGATACATCTGTATGTCATAATAAATTGTTATTATTAATTATCTTTTCACTGTGCATGTACGTCCCATTTTTGAAATGTACCTCCCAGTTTCTAGGGTACATTAGTTGGACATTAACTCACCACGCTTGTTCAAACACTGTAGGCCGTAGGCCATACATGTATTTACCACGATGCAGAAATTGAATCAGCGCCCATGCAATGATTATTATTTTTCTTTCATTTATTTATTTTTTATGAATCCTATTATGTTATGAATACTACATCATTAGAATAGCTCTTCACTAATATATTACAAATATAAATAATGGTTAGAAGGTTAGAGAAATATGCCTGAGATCATGGCTCATCCTTGGTTTAACCTTTAGCCTGCTATAAAAGAATGGTATTTAGTGAATTATTAATTTATTCTTATTATTTATCAGTATTTTGTAATTTATGATGACAGTTTTGTTTAAAACATTGATTGGCATTTCTTCACAATATAAATTATTCGTAAAAAATATAATAAAATACCTTATCGAGTTCCTTCGTGGTTTCCGGTACATCTTCTTCGTAGCCTTCTTTCATTTGTTCAACGACTTCAATGTAGTCTAGTTCTGCAAGGTACTCATCGCCTTCGTTTAAACCATCCTAAGAATTATTTTACAAATAAAATACATATGAATTAGTAAAATAAGATATAGAATTACCGCCCGATCAACGCCCGGTCGGTTGCCTTAGTTGCTGGCAATGTCTATGGGTGGCATTTTATATTCTATCAGGCGGCACGCACTAATTTTTTTCTTTCTACCCCAAAAAAATTCACGATGTCTCTTACGAAGTAAACGTTAAGGATACTATCAAAGTGGATGTTTTTAAATGTTCCATCTTTGGCTCTACCTTGTGAAACTTTGCTAAAAGCTTTGTAGGAGCGATGCGGTGATCGTCGATTTGAAATAGTTTCAGGCTAACAACTGACGAAAAAACCTGATGAGTGGCGAGTTCTCGTGTCGGAGACCAAGACACGTTTTGGTTTGTTAAGCGCTGGCTTAACACTTAGCCGACCGTGGGCGCCATAGTGAACTGTCGCTGTCCATCGCGCAGTTTTCGCAATGCGAATGATACTATTTGAATAAAAAAAGTCTGGAAATTCGTGCACCGACCTATTTCACAACGGGGAAATCTACCCGTTTGATCGTGCACCGACGTATCGGTCGGCTATGTGTTAAGTAAAGTTGTCTCAAATCTCATAGTTTTATCTAAATTCAAATAGTGTTTTAATACCAAAATTCGAAATACTGTTTTTTTTTAATTCTTTTCACCTGATGTTAGGTGACAGAAATTGAAAAACATTTGCAAAACACTCTTGCCTTTGTCTCTCAAATGCGTTGCCGGCCTGATATCGACACATATACTCGCCTATGGACTCCTATATATGTTGTAATTGTTTGGAATCACCGCAGATATATTCTACTTTTGTACCATTCGTGACAGGAAATCGTGTCTGAATTACACGATGGAATTCGTAAAAAAGAACTTTGTAAAGAATATATTGGCTAAATTTCTCCGTCAAAGAAATGTAGAGTTCCTACGCGACAAAACTATATACTTATATACCAGGCTGTTACTAAATGACCATCGTGGGATTCACTTAAAACGAATTTAATATATTTAATTTGTTGGAAAATGACGGCGACGTGGTTCGCCACACGTCCTGATTCTCACGAGGGCGAGAAGCGACCAATGGAGAGCCGTTTCGCTGCGATACATGGTAGCGGTTAGAGCTCTGTGGTCTCTGCCAACCCCTGCGGGGGATAGGCGTGAAAATATAAATAAAAAAAAATGACCAACTCATCCTCGCCCTCCGATACCGGTTCAATAAATTTCGCCCTCAACTGAGGGTATGTTGGATCACTACTGGCCTCTCCCCAGCTATCGTGATGCTTTTTTCATTCAGCGAAGTTCAAAGATTCTGCGGATTTTATCGTCGTCGTTGTCCCCAGTCCGCAACTTACGAGCATTCTGGTTGCAAGTCCATCCAACAAATGTGTGACAGTCCTAAGGTCAACAACACATATACCACACGCAAAAATTGAATAATACACTGCACTCACCAAGTTGGCAGTGGCATCAGTGAGCAAATTCCCCGCATACACACACAGGAACGCGCCTTTCGGTATATCGTTGAGAGCACGTATGCCCCAGCCGCGGTTTAAAGTTTTGAATACCTACAAATATGAGAACAGGGAATATATATATATATATATATATATATATATATATATATATATATATATGTGTATATATATATGTGTATATATATATATATATATATATATATATATATATACTCCTTCGCAAAAAAAACACACACACACACAGTTACAATCATTAGCTTTTCTATGGATAATATTAATATTTTTAGTATGTCATTAGTATGTCAGCTTAGATAACTAGAATTTTTTCTAAGGATCGTTGTTTTAGTCAATGTAAACAGAAATTCGTGTAAAAATCGACATTTTTATGGGAATAGTGAAATAAAGGCTACGAGTAGGCTTTCTTTTATAAGCGTGTCTGTAACTGGTATTAATGTACAATGCTTCCAAGGATTCTGTTTGATTACCGGCTAAGAATCACGCCACCCTCTTCCCTTGGGTGTCGTATGCAGGAACGAAGAAAGCAAATATCAGTACATATAGAGCAGCTACTGTCGTAGTAATAAAATCTAATTTGCGATACCTAATCCGCTGGCCAAAAGTGGGGATTATGGCAACACGGAAATGGTACGACTGTATTGATACCAGAATACACTTGCAATAAAATTGGTATTTGTATATACAGAAAATCAGCTTAACTTAATCGTACTATTATAGGCATAGAAGTTGGCCACTTTAAAGAAAAATTAAA
This sequence comes from Baronia brevicornis, assembly GCA_031353405.1. NCBI lineage: Eukaryota > Metazoa > Arthropoda > Insecta > Lepidoptera > Papilionidae > Baronia > Baronia brevicornis. The sequence continues at coordinate 53,517 of JASFAT010002675.1, read as the reverse complement.
GAGGCATCGCCAAACTAACCTGCAGCTTCAATTGCAGTGGATGCTGAGCGACGCGATTGAGGCAAGTATTTTTACATTTGCACCTGAAAAAAAAATTAAAATGTTGATATTCATCGAATTGAACGAATCGAACAATTTGATTCAATCGAAATATTTTGATACGACGTCTTAATTGGCTCAATGGCAGAGTTCTTCCACATCGGAATAAATATATGAATGGTTTACTAATTATTCAGAGTCTGGGTGTCTAGCTAAGACGCTTTTGGATAAACGTGCAGGGTAAATTCAATTCCTCAAGAAATTAGGATGTCCTGTGCCCTGCATTGGGACATATATTGGCTGTAAAAAAAAACGTGAATTCGAAATTTTGAAAAGAAAAAGAACACGAAAACAAAATAAAAGCATCAGATACATTTATGGTCTACGCAAATATGACCATGTATCTCACTTTCGATCTCAGCTTGAATAGCTGCTAATTCGCCAACGCAGAAACTTAGAATAGTCTGCACCCTTGCCACAATTTTAAACGATCCTTTTGCTCCAGTGTATCTGAAATTAAAGTTCTAATACCTGGAGGTTTCCAATAATATCTGTTTCCGTTCCACGGACAATTTAAAACTTCTAACTCCTGCACATGTTACTGGCTTTATCTCTAAATCCTTTGCCTTAAGGGCTATAAAGCTAGGGAATGACATTAAGAAAGCCTATATATATATATATATATATATATATATATATATATATATATATATATATATATATATATATATATATATATATATATATATATATATATATATATATATATATAAAGATTAAATAAATAAATAAAAACAAATGTCGATGTCGTCGCGTACCTGGAATTGCACTCGTAAATCCCCGACGGCAACGGCTCAGGTAACCGTTTATATACGTAACCAACGTCACCTTCTAGGCCTATAGTCCTTGCGCCCTCTAACGTCATATTCCAACAAGCACACTTGGTTTTGTCCTGAAACAACAATAAGTGAAGGTTTTATAAATAAAAAATATAAACGTATTTCATTGATCGAAAAAATCGACAGCGATCACTTTACATGAAACAACAGACGATAGAAAGAAGAATAAATTTAAAATATCGCCGCCATTAATCGCCATTCATCCGGATGGTGGGTATGAATCTTTTCCTTATGGGGAGTTGTACAGTAGGGGAATTCAGCGGCCGGAATTATTCCCAACAATTCCTCGGAACACTCCCCGTTGCAATATTGATAAAAGATACTGAGAGATGAGATATCCCTCCGTAGTTGTAAAGAATCAAACCGTTCGGTGAGATTTTGGTCTTCCACGATACGAATAGCCCAACGTGTTATACGGTCAAGAGGAAGAATCTGATAGTGAGGTAAAGTGTAAACAGTAACATTGAGGTTCCCTACCATACAGTCGTCTTCACAGTCACAGCCACACAGAAACTCGGGGTTGATGTTAAGGGGCACACCGGCGGTCGGCGTCCGCTCCGTGTTATATGAACAGAACTCAGGCAGAGAGTCGTCGTAGTAATTGACGCACGGCACTGGTACATTCTCTTTGCCGTGAGACAGATCCTATAGACATATAAACGTGAAAATATTGTTAATTATGGCCGCACATAGACATCCAGCAACACCAGAGGCATCATAGATGCGTTGCCGGCCTATAAGATATGAGTAGGCCTGTTTTTTGAAGGTTTCAATGTTTTATCGGCTTGGGAACACCGCCGCAGGCAACTAGTTCCATGAAGTGGTGGTGCATGAAATGAAGTTTCGGTAGAAGCACACCGTACTGGATCGCCACTCATCCTGTTGCTGAGAATGAAAATTTTTCCTTTGGCGAGTTGTACAGCAGAGGAATTCAGTAATTTTACGCTTAGTAAGAAGGACATTTATTTTTCTGTAATCTGTCCGACGTAGTAAAAATAAGTCATAATTTACTCTGTAGTTTCCGTTTTGTTAAGTCTTTACTGTACATAAAACGTTGAATAAATTATACCCACAGGAGAGGTAAACGATGCTGCGGAATGAAGAATGGCCTGTAACCTCACAAACCAGAGCTAAAGGGGAACTCACCCTCTGATAGCAAAAACGCTGTAACTCATATTGCCCAAACTACAAATATTGACTTATTTAATGTAAGAGTTGTGACGTATTTTTCTTGTATTATGAAGCAAGAAAGAAATTATAATATTATTTTAAAAATGTTACCTTTTTGCCCACAATGCATTTATTCAGAACGAACTCAGCAAGACAGTGGGTGTTCGGCTCGAAATCAAACAGATCCACCGGCATGTCTGATTTGACGAGACGCAGGTACCTGTGCAGTTCCGACATATTGCGTAGACGCCGCCCGCATGGAGCTCGGTACATGACTTCTTTATGTCCCTTGAAACGGACTACTTGCCTGCGAATAAAAAAACGTATTAGGTTTTTTAACTCTGTAATACCTTAATAAAACTTTTTAAATAAACTAACGTGATTGTATGTATGTGGTATTTGTGAAAGTGTGTGAGTGAGTGATTGTGTGATTGTGTGGGCGTGTGAGTTTGTGGGTGTGTGGGTGTGTGGGTTTGTGGGTGAGTGGGTATTTGGGTGTCTAGATGAGTGGATGAGTGGTTGAGTGTGTGTATGTGTGCTTAGTCATTTTCATAAATTTTATCGAACAAGCACTGACCATTTTCTGAAAGAAACGAGTACGGTAACGAGACATAACCTAAGAAGTATATTATGGAAGAATACCTTTCCCAACCACTGAGCAGTGGCTTCGCCAGCGGATTGTAAGTACGGAGGTCTTCGAGCGCCAACACGTCTGTCCTTTTGCACTTCATGCCGCACGTGTGGGTTACCATCTTATGTGGACGGACGGCGTTTTTCGGCGTATAATACTATAATGGAAATGATTAGTATTTAAAAAAAAAACTGTATCAACATTAACTGTCATCCACTACAAGTTTCAAAAAATGTATTTGAATTTGAGATAATGAATACAAAGTATTTTATTAACGATTGAAAATTTGAACGTAACGTACACGTTACCGGTTCAAAATTTTTTAATATAGATAGATAACTTGTTTATTAAAGGCACAATACAAACAATATCAAAATAAAATGTAAGTCAAAAAATTAGAATAACTTAAAATTGACATTAATGTACTAACGAATAGGCCTTGCCTCAGCTTTAATGCTGTAGTTGGTTAACTACAGCGCTCGTCATTATACCAACACCTATAACTAACGAATTTTTATATTTTTTTTAATCAAAATTTAAATCCATAATTGTCTCCAGAAGTTTTCTTAATTTGTATAAATGTGAGCACATGATATGCTGAGGATTTTTTAGTAAATAAATTATCGCTCACCACAACCCGGCTGGTGACGTTATCCAAGTTGGGAGTGGTGGTCTGAGGCGGCGGCGGTGGCGGCGGTGGTGTGGGTTGCGAAGATGTCGTCGATTTCTTAGCCACCGCACGCTGCCGCCGCATTTCCTGAAAACAATTTACACATGTGTTTACCTAAATTATTTTTTATACTTTGTATTCTTTGATAGGAATTTGCCTTAACTATAATGCCAATGTCAAGTAAAATATAATATTATTTAATGGAGTCAGGCGTTACTTTGCGGAAATCCTTAATCGAATTATATTGCATTATATAATATACATCACCACAATTAAACAATACATTTGATAATAATATAAGATTATAAATATAAAATACCTACTAACAACTACCTACTAAAAACAGTAAAAGGTTACACGCATTTGTATAGCGCTCCGCTTGAAATTAAAATAAATTAGTATACTAAGAAACTATTAGTATACTATGAAATTAAAATAAATTAGTAAACTAACTATATACTTACTAAATAATCTCATAGGTTATCCTCTTATACACTAAAATTGCGCGAGAAAAGCGTCCTTTTTAAAGAATGTATATGCCAAATGACTATTAGCAAACAAATTTCAAGATATGTGTTGACTTACTTCATTTTGTTGTGGGGTCTGTAATTCAGTTGGTTTCTGTGGCAGTTCGTCATACCGGGTGTATTCCACGTACGGCATATTGGTCTGTAATACAAATAAGTAACGCTGAAATATACACATATATGCATATAAATACAATAGTTGTAGAATGAGACGACCCCAGCTAGACGGAGCGACGATCTATGCAAGGCGAATGGCAGAGACTGGATGCCTGTAGTTGAAAATTGGACTAGATGGGGAGCGCTAGCAGAGGCCATATAGGCCTCTGGACTACCATAAGCTGGTAATTATGATAATACAAAAATATAGACAATAATGCGTAACCATAATTATCAAAGGTCGATTGTTCTATCCCCGCATTATTATATTTTTATTTATTTATTCTTCTTGTACAGATTGTAATACAAGGGCGGATTGGATTTGCCGGAAGATGTTCCCAGTACATTGCATGGCTTAAAAATTTCATAAATATTGTAAGAGGACTTCCTACAACTTAGGGTTTCTTAGTTTGGAGCTAAATAAATAGTGCTGTATGTTGGATATGGAACTTTTCATTATATTAAAAAAATTTCATTTCGTCAATTTCATAGTTTTGTTCCAATAAAAAAGTAGCTATTTTTTAAAGAACACTAGCTAAGTTTTTAATATTACTATTAATCATTCTAACTAAACTAATAGTGCTTGTACTAGGAATACTTCATATCAAAAATCAAAGGAAGATACGAACTTACAATCTCCATTATATGGGAAAGGAATGCCTGTTATATACTATATGTAGACGGATATATAGAGATTGGCGGTAACTCTTTAATAATACGCAAATATTAAAAGAAGTTTGCAGGTACGTACACGATTCTGAGGTCCGGACCGCGGCATCGCCCTAGCGCGATGCCGCTCCGCCGCTTGCAGCTCGAGGTAGAGCGGGGCGAAACGAGTCGATCCGCGGTATATCCACTCCATGCGGTCGCTTGTCAACATGATCAGCGCCAACGATGCGTCGACTTGGACTACTTGAGAATTCCACCATTTTCCTGGAATACAAAATATATTTTCAGCTATAATCTTCAAAGAGTGCATCTCCGACTTGCGAAGGTTGGCAGCCAATTCAGCACAACTTTCCTCCTTCTTCGCGTGGTGCAGCAGTTCTGGAGCGCTCGCTATCCCGGTCCACTCCCTGATATTAAGTAGCCAAGACTTTCTTTTTCGACCAACTTGTCTTTTGCCCGCGATTTTTCCCATCATGTTTAGTTGCAACAATTTGTACCTGTCATGTCTCATGATATGATCCAGATAGGCAATTTCTCTACCATTGACGGTCTGCAAAAGTTCACGTTTTTGCTTGACTTGTCGGAGAGTCGTCATTGGCCACCCTTTGAATCCAGCTGATAGCAAGCATCCGTCTATATGCCCACATTTCGAACGCTTCTATACGTTTTCTGAGGTCTTCTTTAAGCGTCCAAGACTCACATCCGAATAGAACATAAAACTCAGTTCCCAAAAAACTAATTCTTTCTTTATACAACTATTTATTGTCAGATGATGCGAAATGTTAGACTTATGCCAAGCGGAGTGTCAAATTTAAATTCTTTATTTTTCAATCAGTCCGCCAACAACCACAATTTGGTAATATGGTTCCTCTGGGCGGAGAAAAGGGCAAAAGAAACTCTGCAAGAATCTTCTTTTTCGTCTATTATTTCTTTTCTTAACAATGCAGTAGTAAATAAAATTTTACAGATAGTTTCATAGATACCAAGAAAACTTTTGGTAATGTACGATTAGTTAGTCAATTTAGTTACCGTTCCACTCAGTCTTCACGTTCTGCTTCGCATGCAGTCTCACCATGGGCCGCTCGGGGTACGAGAGGAGGTACTGCCGCACGAACTCGCGCGAGTACGGGTGGACCTCTTCCCACACGTGGGGCGAACACTCGCATACCAACCGAGTGTTAATGTGGCGCGCGTACTTAGCGTGACCGTCGTCGAAGAAAACCAGATATCTATAAACATATTTTAATATATATTTAATATAATTTATTTATAACATTTTTTATCGTCTGATTATTTTTTTTTTCTTTATAACAGTTATTAGGTGAAATAGGATGGAGCATAGTAGGTCTCACATAGGCCAATTCTGTCATTTTTCGTATTCTATATTTTTTTTATATATTCACGCCTATCCCCCGCATGGGGATTGGCAGAGACCACAGAGCTCCTTCCGCTACCATTCATCGCAGCGAAACGGCTCTCCATTGGTCGCTTCTCGTCCTCGTGAGAATCAGGACGTGATGGGTGGCGAACCACGTCGCCGTCATTTTTCGTATTCAGCTATACATAAATAAATAAAAAATATAAATAAATAAAAAATACACACATAGGTTTGGTAAGGGAAGAGCTTGTATGAAGAGACTAATGAGTGTGGTGGAAGCAAGGAAAGTGTGCCGAGATTGTAGCAGATAGAGATCTGTGGTCTCCGCCTACCCCTACGGGAAACAAGCGTCATGATATGTATGTATGTGTACACATATACAAACCATGCATAATATAAATACCAGTAACAGTAAAGATTATATTATCATATTTGTCTAGTATAGTTAGCTATTTTACCTTTCCTAATTATATCAAAAACTTTATTCAAAGCAGCTTACCTGTAGTTATTCACCGGATTGGGAACTTCAGCTACGACTCCCGAATAGAAAGATGTTTTCTTTTCAGACGATGCAATTATTCTTGTGCCTAAAATCAATTATGTTTTATAAAAAAGCTTTTTCTAGTTAAGATTAAAATAAAAGACTTCTTCCGCCAACTTACATCAGTGGCGTTATGTTTTTATTTCACTTTTATAATATTTTATATTATTATCAGTTATGTTGTTTAATTTTGGTGGCGTATAATACAATATTGTTCGATTAAAGCGTATAACGTGGCGTTGATTGTCTTCCTTCAGGTAACACGTCTGCTCGTTTGCCTTCCTATCCCATAAAAAAATTGACAAAATTATTGTACCTGATCCCGGAAATCGACTCGCTACCGACTAACTCCGTAGGTAGTGTAGCATCGAGCTAATCTGTATAAATAAAAATGAATCGCCAAAATGTATGTACACGCATAACTTCAGAACGACTGCGCCAAATTAGATAATTCTTTTTTTGTTGTGTTTGTTATTTATCAGGACAATATTTGTTTAAATGATTTTTAAAAAAAATGTAAGTAGAGACGTAAAAAAACAATTTTTCTCTTTTCCGTCATTTTAAATCGCAATATAACTAATAGATGGCGCCGTTACTATGATTAACGAAAGAAGCTATAAGCTATGATTAATAAAATAACTGTCAGTATTGATATATTGACATTCATTCATATTCAATTACCGTTTCTTTTGTATCACAAAAGCACTTTTGTTTTCGTTTTCGTCGACGAGGTTTATCACGATAAGAAAACGGAAGATCGTCTCATTTTTTCATTAGGTACACTATATCCGTAAGAAAGCCGGGGCGGGCAGATAGTAAAAAAGATATAACAAGTTAAATGTTTGCAAGCGTACTCCTTCCTTTATGTTCAGCGTCGCATTGATCTCTATCAACTTATCAAATTACCAAATGTATGAATAGCCATAATGATAGGAAACGTACCTATCGTCAGCCGGACGTCGGCCGGATCGTTGTACGCCAGACAACGGGCCGGAAGCAACTTGAACGAATTTTTGGTCACTTTGTGCTCAAACTTAACACGACACATCGTGAAAGTAGTAGACTGGAAAAAAAATATTTTTACTTATTTATTTCGTAAGTAATTTACGTAAAAAAAATAATTGAAAGAAAAAAATATTTGCACAAAGGTATATAGTTAGTAGCATAGTGGTAGAGCCACGCTGCAAACGAATACTTTGTCAAGAATGGCATAATATTTGTTTGTAGCATGAACAGGCCGGCTCGCCCGGGGAAGTACCACACTTTCGCAGAAAACCGGCGCCTGAGTTGTAGCTTACCTACCGCGCTTCGTACTGTGAGCGGCCGAATTCCGGAGGCCTAACTCCCTCCCCCTCTCTCTACCCCACCCCCTCCCATTCCCACTCCCATAATGACACTTTCCTTAAAGGTCCGAAACGCTTACGAATTACCCAAGGCGCTGCGGAAGTCTATGGGCGGCGTTGATTGCTTTCCATCAGGTGAGGTGGTTCCATTTGCCTTCCTATCCCATAAAAAAAAATAGGCGAGTATCGTTGCAAGGTCTGTTTGAGTAATACAAACCAGTTTATAATCCGCAATCCGCCTGTCACACATGGGGATAACGGCGATACCAAGGCCTATTTTCGGGAATGATTTGAGAATTAATGGAATACTTCATATTTAAATTTCTCTCAGCAAGCTTAAAATGGGTAAATTTATTTAATACTTTCTGCACTATGCTGCCAAACCGAGCATAGCCTGTATATTGAAAACTAATTTAACTGAATTGGGTATGAGAGCAGCATGAGAGCAAAAGTCTGGTAATATAAACATGGAAAACACAAAAAAAAACTCTTTATACGTTCAGTTCCGAAATAATAGGTTTTTACATACCGGAGTCTTAGATTGTATCTCAACTATCTTCGCTTTGAGCCACAAACCGAAAGTATTCCGCATGGCGTACACAGTCATGCCTATACGCAGGGGTGCGCGGGTCAGATCTCCGGGGGGAGGAAGGTCGGCAGGCGCTACCTCTTTTGATAGCTTCACTACGGAAACGTCCACGTTCTGAAATTAAAAAATAGCAAGGTTTAACGCATTTCGCACATTCAATTCGTGTAGGCCACACAACTTAAACTGTAACAAGCGGTGGTGGAGAGTGCATCATTTATTTAAGACGTAACGTAATTCAGACCCGACTCTTCTGGCATGATTTCTGGTTTAATATTCTATTTCTACTCAACAAACGCGTAGTGTGTAACAGCTCTATGCTGTGACCGACACTTCTGGCATAAAAGTGTAATTAATTATTGGTATAACCGCACACAACACACTTATCAATTTTCGCCATGAAGAAAACGTTGTTGTTGACTAGGGCGCACTGCTAGACCAGCACCGCTGTAGCTACATAGCGTGCACAGCACATACTTTTTGCCAAGTCGACCCATCAGGAACTTATCCAGCAGAGCTTCCTCCAAGTTCTTGAATTCACAGTGTGCTGCCAATCCCCCGATTCTTGCAGCCCAATTAGTATGTTCTTCATCTGGCAGCTTTGCCGAAAAACGATAATTTTCGAAAAACCGTTTCGGGGTAAAGTGAGCGTCTAAACGTTTTAGGATATCATCAATATCCACTTCCTCTAAACTTCTTGGCAGCACCAGGTTACACTAGTCAGTAATAAATATTTATAAGTTTGTTCGCTAAACGCACTTATTAAAATCGCCCGCCGTCTGACCTTCGATTTGTCCGTGTCGTCAGTCACATTATTTGCAATACACCACTGGTTTAGCTGTAGTTCGTAACTGTTCCAGTCCTGCAACTGGTGATCGAAATTGCTAAGTAGACCGAAATTATTTAGTATTACACATATTTATTAATCTGGATTGGCCTGTCGCCATGTATTTTATATGTTAACTAGGAGTATCGCGATACGCGGGCAATTAATACGCTGGCTTGTTTTATACTAATTTGTTGTGCGGCCACTACCGCAGACATTATTATTTCTTAGAACTACCCACACATATAACGCTTATAAAAAGATGAAAAAATAAACGATATAATTAATAAATATGGATAAAAATAATAGAAATACAAACTTTGAATAAAATAAATAACAAATTGGGCAATCTAAAATGATAAAATTCTAAAAATTCTTGAAAATTCTAATACTACGTTAAAATTATTATAGACATATATTGTTATTTTCAAATTTGTAATAGTTTATTAATGTATTATATTTTAATGTTTTGTAAATGTAAAAAAAATGTAAATTTATTTTTATAAAATTTTGTAATTTTACTAACACTAGATTATAAGAAAGATTATTTTATTAACGATATATAGGCTAGTCCTGAAATAAAGTTTTATTATTATTATTACATTATTATAAAAAGTCTAAATATTTATTTGAAAATAGGAGTAAAATATTTCTCCAGTGCAGAGTTAAGATTGAAAAATACACGAGGATACTTATAATTTAAAAACACCCAATAAAATGAATAAAATTAAAACAAACTAAATGTATACAATAACTCACGTCATCGTCCATCTTATTGTTGGCGGCATTGTTATCCTGGAAAGAAAATATTTTCAGACTTAAAAAAAATCGGTCTGTATCTAAATAGTTCGCCATGCGTGGATGCATGCCAGTTAGATATCCTAACTAATTACAATCATTATAATCATGTACTTGCAATGATAAACGGTTTTTATCCAAAAAGAAATCATGTTTTATTGGTAGAGTTAAGCTAATAAGAAAGCGTGAGATCTAATGATAAATAATCGCCGCTGACCAGATACCTCTACAACACTAATGAAACTACAGATTCTTTGTGCACCTTAGCGTAAGAATATGATAATCATGGAAAATGATAAGGGAAGTAGTGGAAAGGAAGTAGTGGAGGGGAAAGAAGTTGAACCTTTCTGTATTCAACGTACGAAAAGCAGTAAACACAGATAAATATTACTAGTTAACACCGATATTATGAAGATGTTTTGCTGTTCCTTGATTCAGCCAGCCCATTCATGTTGTAATGTGGCCCTAACATTATAAAAGTTAGTAATAGATACAACTGCAACTTTCCGAAAATCCTACTAATCCTACCAATTCCTACTAATATTATAAATGCGAAAATTTGTGAGAATGGATGTATGTTTGTTACTCTTTCACGAAAAAACTACTGGACTGATTTGGATGAAACTTTACAGTGATATAGGTTAAACATCGGAATAACATATAGCCTACAATTTGTAATGATTTTACGTAATTTTGGTCGTAATATAACGATACATGTCAATTGAGTCGGACAAAATCTGGCCTCTGAAAGCTATCTTGGCGTACGCTGCCTAAACCATAGAGTTACACAAAGATGATGATTGTTTGTCTTGTATATAATTAACTTAATAGTTCTAAATAAAAGTCCGCGACAGCATATATCTGGAAGCCACTATGACAAAAATTGTGAACCATAAATTAAGTAACAAAAATATATTTATTTAAAATGATCTATCACGAAACTTAATGTGGCAGACCAAATTCGACGACGACAATGAAGCGAGCGAAGCCGCGGGCAAAAGCTAGTCCATAAGGAAAGCATTTGAAAATTATATGGCTAAGTTTCGATATGAAACTTATTTATGTATGTCACGTAAAATATCCGTGAAACTTACCAGTTCGTTTTGGAGCTGTGTGTTTATTGTGGGATCGAGTTCACCGGGCGCAGTTTGGCCACTGACTCGTTTAGCGGGACTCTCCATAGCCAACGACATGCGCCGTTTCTGTCGCGTTTGTGGCGGTGATTGGTTCTTTCAATGGATATGAAAAGAGTTCAAATATGAATACATAATTACGTACAGATCGTAGAAAATAATTTACATAAACTTTGAATTCTTTGGATTTAATGATCCACTTTATTGCTTGTGTAATAAGTTGAAATCTTTCATTTTTTTCGTTCCGTACCAAAATAATAAGTCGAAATATCTATGTTCAAACTGTTTATTTAAACGATTTTTGTAAGATTTTGTTAAATGCTGAATGAAAGAATGATTTCCGCAGATCTTGACCAAATAACGGAGTTTGAACTGTATATCTTGTACGCTTTAAGCCCTATGCAATTAATAACACTTTCCAGTGGCTATTATCCAGTGGCAGAATATTGTTTTGTTATGTTATTGTGCCTCTGTATTAACTATATGCAATCATACGTATAATAAAAATTTAATTTTATCAGTTTGCATCAAGATAGTACCACCGCCTATGGACGTCTGCTGTTTCAAAGCCAGGCATATCCTACCTTAAGATGTCATACGAGGGAAGGAAAGTAAAGGAAGCGAAAACGATTTAGGTCTCCCAATACTTACAACGGACGATAATAAACAAATATTGTTCTAAATCGTACTGATAACTATATAATTTTAAAAACAAAGAAAAATTAAATAAATATAAATATATATATATTTTTACATACCTCAATTTTGTCCATTTGATTTGCTTCGTAGATTTGTAACTGGAAAAATGTTGACAATTATTTTAATATATCATGACTTTGAACTATGTATAGTAACTTACGAAATAAATCTCTATGCTATTTTAATATTGGAAAATGAGTGATGGCGTACACGTTACAACAACGAGCTTTGAGCTCTACAATAAGCCAAACATCATCACAACCATCCAAATTGGACACCATCGTTGGACTGGACACAATACGGATGGACTAGGCTAGAGTACCCAAGCACCTACTATTGTAGATAACAAACCAAACGATCGTAAGAGCCGTGGAAGGCTTTAAGCTCAGACAGCGAGATGGTGTCGAGGACGACGTAATAGCAATCGGTGTGAAGAACTGGAGAGAGAAAGCCAAACTAAGAATCGAATAGAAAAATTTACTTGACTTGAAAAAAGAGCTATTTTTGCTGAAAATATGATTTCTTCTATCGGATAAGCTTTAAGATTATCCGTTTAATGGCATCAAAACTATTTTTTGAGTTACGAATTCTGATAATTAGGCCGATATATATTTTTTTTTAGGAGGAGGACGAGGGTTCCGCTGTGCCACGGTCAATGTCAAGTCCGTAGAAAAAACGTATAATAAAATATTAATAGTGTTCAATAATAATATAAAAGTGTAAACAAGCACGTTTTATATATAAATAACATTGTGAATTTGGTGAGTCTAGTAGTATAGTAATAATGATTGAAAATATTAAGAAACAGCACAGTTGTTCTCATGTCCAGTGAGGGTAAAATCAAAAATTAAATCGGTTAGCTGTCAGTAACACAATGTACAGAATCTATCAATATCTTAGTTTCAACAATATTCACTAGAGGTGGCAAAACTTAATATTAATAAATACTTATTCTTTTAATTGATTAAAAAATTAATGAATTAATAAAAATGGACAAAATCATTGTAAAAATAAGTAGAATGAATTAAAACAACAAAAAAAGAAATTTAAGATATGAAAGAAGATATAAAAGATAATATTAATAAAAATATAGATGAGATATTTAAAAGCTGGAATTAAGAAATAATTTTTGGAGAACAAAATAGAAGAACAAAAATAATTATTAACTATTTCGAAAGATATATAAGAAAAAAAAATCTAGTATTCTTTACCGTTGAGGAAAACGAAAAAAATTATCACAAACTGGAAAAAATAATAGTAAATTATATTACTAAAAATTTAAATATTATGTGTGAAACCATAATATAGAATGTGTAAGAAGGATTGGGAAAAAAGGCGAAGAGATTAGACCTATAATAGTGACAGCTTACAAAGAAAAATAAAACACACACAATGGAAAAATTCCGTTAAACAAAAAGTGTTGGAAAGCTCTGGAGGTCTCCTATATCCAAAGAGTTGCCTTAACCATAATAGCTTTAAGTATATTAGTTAATTATAATGTTTTCAAATTTATTTAAAAATAATTGTAAAATATTCTATGGAAATAAAGGCTTTTATTATTATTATATTATTTTTAAGAGGGAGGTCAATACCCATAAAGGGTTGTAGTAAGTAAGAAAAACGAAGACAAAAATGCAAGCAAAATAATCACGACACAGACATCTCTAACAACATGAGCACTGCAAATTTGTCGTCTACCTTTGGGAAATATGTAGGACAAAAGAGGTGAGTTAGGGGAGAAAAAAAAACGATTCCATTCATGCTGCAAACAAAAGTTCGACTGCAACACTACTTTACCGTATAATTAAATCATTAATAAGACTACGAACTTGATGGCTAAGTTACGAAGCTATTCACTATTACAATAAGCTATTATAAACGAATGGCGACGCACCCTGCGTTTATCCCGAAACTTTATTCCAAGGACTCTATGGGACCAGCTACCATCAGCGGTATTTCCAAACCGATACTATATTGGAACCTTCAAAAAAAAAACAAGACTACCCACCCTTACTTCAAAGGCTGGCATTTGCCATGCCTATGGGCGGCGGTGTCTTGCTTTCCAGCAGGCACCACACTTGCTCGTTTGCATCCCTATCGATTATTAACACATTGAAGACGGGAGACGGGAATAACCGTCTTTTATTTTTCAACTGTTGGCGACAGATGACGGAAATTCACGTTTTTTTGAATCTGATGCAATATTGAGTAATTGCAAGTAAAGACAACATAAGGACATGAAAAAAATGATAGTTGTAGTGATATTAATAAAAAATGTGCGGGAACTGAGGCTATACACTTTTCAGCGCATACAGTCTTCAATGTGTTAATGTTCGATTCTTGAATCGAAATATACGAACGGCTTGCAGGTATTTATTTCGAGTGTATATGGCCTGAATATCCTTAGAAAATCATAGTGGGTTAAAATCCATTTCTCCCATAAACAGGGAGACCCTGTACTCAGCAGTGCGTCATATATATATGGGCTGCAAGAAAAATAGGACACTGACCGTTCTGTCGGGTGTATCGTATATTACGATGGGGGGCATCTCGCGACGATCTTGTCTGAATGTGGCGTACAGTTCGTTGCGCAATTTATCCGTTGCCACTTGACACCCCTTAAACATTAGGTCGACTTTCTCGCTGCGTTCTGTTAACAAAAATATTCATTTTGAGGACAGTTAGAACTTCTACCGTTAAGTGTAACAGTTGTCTTTCGTAGATTCTACTATACCTGATGATGCCTCGTGTTGGTGCGAAACACGTGTCGTTTACAAGATGGATAAAAGTGATAATGTGTGGTTGGTGGGTGGAGAATTGATGGTCGATTTTCGGTAAGTTTTTGGTTTAAGTTCCAAATAAATCCACCTCATCCAGCAGGAAAACAAACATTATTAATTTTCTATTTTTGTTTGCTTGTCATGGATTTTAGCTAAGTAAAAGTAAAACTGTCCACATAGTAATGGATTTCCGCAAAGGAACGCCTGACTCCATTAATCATTCACCATTGATATAATTACCAGCCCGTGTGACAGAGCAATGTTGACGTTAGGCCTGCGAGGGCGAAGGTTTTCTTAAACCTCTCTCAATGGAACCTGTATTGCTAGAGGAGCGGTCTCCGAAGTGGTGGTCCGCGAAAAAATTCCGCTGGTCCGCAGGGAAATGTGGGATATATTTTCGCGGAACTTAGCTAAGTAAAAGTTCTAACTGGCCACATATTAACGTGATGAACGATAATATGTGGCCAGTTAGAAAATTATCCTTTTATAAATATAGATATAGAAAATTATCCTTTTACAAACCTTGTTCTGATAATAACAAACACAACATAAAAATAATTATCTCATTTGGTGCAGTCATTCCGCAGTAATGCGCGTACATAAATTGCGGCGATTCACTTTTATTTATATAGATTGGAAATTTTAATTGGAAATTTTTTAAGTATTTACTCCACCGATTTTGAGAGAGAGAATCTTTCACTGACAGCAAGAGATGATCGAATATCATCATCATCAAGCTACGGCAGTTAACTGCTAAATATAGGCCTTTACATGCGACACCACATGTAACCGCAACGGATGTTACCGATATAACCCTTACAATTAGCAAAATGAAGTAACAATAAGATGCTGAACGTTTGTAGGCTAACCGACAACTAGTAGACAGTGTAGTAGTCGAGTGTTGGAGTGAGACCTTAAAAATCATCGTTTAACATCATAACGCATTATTAACATAGTTCGAAGGGTTATAAGAACTCTAGCTAGTAATGTTAAAAGAATTACTAATTTTGTATAAAGCAAACCATCTCACTTTCTAGGAGTTGTAACTCTTTCTGCAGAATCATCTCCGCTTCCTTCAGTCGAGAGTCCATCTTAAAGTTATCCCACACTTTGTTGATCATATCTGTCAGCTGCTCTTCAACAACCCTTGAAACATTGAAAAAATATTTAAAAAATTAATTAATTATTAGACAGATAGATCACTTGTTTATACAAGGCACAATACAAACAACATCAAAAGTAACAATCAAAATAAAAATTAAGCTAAAAATTAGAGTAAAATTCTACATAAATTTTCGGAATAACTTGAAATTAACATTATGTGCCGGAAAATAGGCCTTGGCTTAGCTTTAGGGCTGTAGTTCATTAACTACAACGCTGGTTATTTTGCCAACACCTGCTAGTGTGCGTTACACAGAAAATACAAAATAAAGCTAAATGAGAATATGAGCAATTTTTTAATATTGTGCCACACATGTAATGTATAATATTTAATAAACAAATAAATAAATATACTGAAAAAAGAGAACCAGGTAATGCAGTTTTATATAATATTAATTAATATATCAAACATGTTTAACAAACATAACATAATTATTTTATACAACAATTTTATAATGAGCTGATTAAAAACCAATCGAAATGATGTAATTTTTCTTATTAAAATAATCAGAATTTTTGAATGGAACTTACTTAGCTCCCTCTATCCCTATGGTCTCCTTATTTTCATCATTTACTTCGGTTTCTTCTTCGGATTCCGAATCAGATATTTCCACTAAATCTTGATTACACTTCTCTAAGCTTAACTCCAATAAAGGGATAAAGTTTTTAATGCCTTGTATCAAATCCTAAGAAAAAAAAATATAAACATAAGACATAAATATTTTTCTTTTCTATATATGTATATACCTATATAAATTTTTTGTCTTTATGAAAAGCTTTTTTGATATTAATAATTTAACATCAATCGCTATATATCATATTAATAATTATAAAATAATTGATATTTAATAGCAACATAAACTGCTTAACAATCATCGTGAATATAGCTGATCCATCCTATACTGTCTGTTAAGAAGTGGTCTTTGTCTACCCGTTTACTCTATTTTGCAACAAAAGTGACTAGATCAAATGTATTATGGTCGACTTTGGAGCACTAGTCTTTTCTAATTTTGCCTCAGATCAGATGATATTTTTGTATAATAAAACCATCTCTTTGGGGCACATAAATTACGATTTTAGCGTTGTATGGCAGCCATTTTGTTTTCCGCCATTTTGGATTTTTTCCTCTTTCTCCCTTCTTCTACCCATGTGTTGGCTATTGTCACCATTTTTTTTCGAGAGTGACCCCAGTCGGTATCACGGTTCGGGTGGGTCGTCTAGCAACTTTTTACCAAGTTCAGATTCTCAAGTTGGAGTATAATACCTCTGCCTCGAGCCCTATCAAAACCTTTCCCTAGAACAAACTTACCCTCTATCTCTTACAGTTTCCCAAATAACATGTCAGTCAGTCGGTGGTAATGACACCTTATGTAATATTAATAAATAAATAATATTATACATCCTAAAAGGACCCAAGCATAGTTCTCTCTGTAGCTCTCAATATAAACTTTATCGTGGTAAGCCCTTTATTACAGCAAATATGCTGAATGAGGTGAATGCTGATATGAGGTGACTCTGTAATAATAGTCACCTCATATCTTCATGTATGATTACGAGTAGGCTATTTAAGTAAATGCCAAAAGACTGCCGCAAATCTTACTGAGTAATTAAAATCAATTTGCAATCTCCATTCCGACTCCCTACACTACCCAACTTGAAGAATGGCCATGTGCGTTAAATTATCTTGACTATATTGATAATGATAACAGCACATGAAATATCTGTATTTCTGGACCGTTAAAAACAAACCGGCTTTCTACTTGAGAAATAAACTTACTACCTGAGATTATGAATTATGGACAATGAGAAATTGTTACAATGCTTCTTATATGCCCACATATAAATTGCACTAGATAAACAAGGTAATATTATAAACGGAAACCTTATTCTTATGCATGGAATGCATCAATGGGATCATCCTTATTTAGAAAGGACTAAAGTTAAACTGAACTATTAAGTATTAAAAAAAAGTTTCTTTAATACTTACCTCATTTCTCTTAGCAACTATTTCAGCACATGGCTCGCACACCACACCTTGCTTCTTGCAGTCAGATCCATAATAGGCCAACACTGCATCATCAGCTATATAGAACTGCACATCGGAACTACTTTTACATGCATTGTTCACACATTTACTCCATTTTATATTTTCAATCTCACTTTGATAATTATCAATTGGAGCTAAAAAATAAAATAAAAAAATTAATGGCAGGAAAGGGCAATTGAACAAGAGTGTCGCTTGATGGAAGGCAATTAAAGCCGTCCGTAGAAATCAGCAAATGGCAAACATTGCAGAAGTGAAACTAACTTGTTTATGCTTATATGCTTGTTTTGATTGTTTGCTTGTTTGATTATAATACAATACTAATTTTCAGAACTGGGATAAATATAATAAGAAAAATTACTCTTAAAACCCAAATCTAGCTCAGTATCCGCCCAAATGGCGATGAATGAAAAACTTTTTGATTTCTAAGTGAAGGTTCAATGGGTTCGATTCTCGTATCAAGATAGATACTTCTAAAGCTTATCAATATTTATTCTGAGTCTGGGTGTTTATCCTTGTCATTCACTTCACTTCTTTGATTATGGCAACTATCAGTGAATTCTGACGGTGTCAAGTCAGTCATGGGAGTCACACAATCAAATAAAAACTCAAAAAATAAAAAATAGAATTATAAAAAAAAACTCACACCGAAAATACTAGAAAGCTAAAAAAACAAGAAAAAGTGAAACTATACATAAATGAAAAGAAGAAAATGATCTTATAATGGCATTATAATTAAAAGAGCAAAATAATGTTACCAATAAAAATAATTATTTAACGCATTTATGATTAAGCAAACAAATGATACAACATATAAAACACAAAATTAGTCTACAGCAATTACAAACGCATCTTATTTGCAACAATAAAATCAGATAACAACTTTATTAAAGGGATAAAAACAAGACCCATTAAGAATTTTAGATTTCTTATCATTATTCACAGAATCCAAAAATGTAGATTTAACACTTGAACATTCAAGTCAAGTTGAATACTCACCCTTTAATAAAGCTTCTTCTTCATCAGAATCCAAATTAAATACCTCCAGAATCGATGCCTTTTTAGGCTGAAATAAACGTAATAAATGAAATATTAACACAATAAAATAAGTAAATATCTCCAAGAGTGGTGAATGATTTATTTTTTAGTTATTTTTGCTCCAATATCGCTAGAAATAGGATCGCTGTCATCACATCCTCGCGGAGTCTTTTGTTAGATTTTATTTTCAATGTCTCCCTCTGCTCATGACGAAACAAAAGAAGAGCGCTAAACTTTTAAAACTTCAAAACTTCATTTTCAACTGCCAATTTGAAGTCATTTTAGACGCATAGAATATGACAAATAAATGCGTAAAACAGTATGTACACAGCTCTTTGTATTTGAATACGAAATCTTTTGATAAAAAAATAAACAATTTTCAAAGTTCATGGAATGACTCATAAGTAACATGGAGCAATCATATAAAATGAATTTCTTAGATGGTATCTGATCTCGCACAATCTTGTATCATTTGCAAGTTCACATTTCTGCATCGAGATAATTGTCTTACAGGTTCTATAAGGGATTGTACATGTCGTTTATATGTTATAATGGCACTGACGATGCGGGCAATATGCGCGTGAAAAATGCATTGCCTCAATTTTCTAAATATTTTGTTATGCAATTGACTTCCACCTACCTCAGCTTTCAAAATTATATTACTCTCCGTTGCTTCCAAATTTTTATTAGACTCAGCGTCTTCATTTAAATCTCCTGTTATATCCAACTTAGATTTATTATCTGGTGGGGCCTTAGACTCCTCAACATTGTTTGCACTTCCAATATTATCCATTTCTTTTTCATCATGACAATCTACAAAGTGTTTTAAAACTATATTCAAAGTATTGATCTAATAATATGTTAGATAGAAACCAAAATGACAATAGGTTTAACATAATTTTTAATATCGAAAGTAAATCTGTTTATACAACTGTTTTGGCTAATGTGATAATCTTCTTCTATTATAGAATTTTTGACGTTTTGTTTGTTTTTTTTTTCAATAAATTTAATGATGCATTTTACATACATTGGATTCTTCAACCATTTTTTATGAGACAAATGAGAGAGAGGTAAGTAATCACTGCTGCACATGGACTTCAGTACCACTAATATCAAGTGCACTGTAGAATGTTGTCTGCATAGGAAGAATGTTGAATAATGGGAAGGGAAGAGAGAACATTAAGAAGAATAGGGGAAGTGAGGGTATAAGAGAACACTTGGGCCTCCCAACTCTCATCTAATGAAGCATTATATAAAACTAATACTCAAAAGATAGTTTTCTTGAAAAGTTTGTTATTTTCCTGGACCATCTGGTTCACTTATGTCAAAAGTAAATGTTCTATTTCATATATGTATTTAGGTTACATCAGATTTCATATGATAATTTTAAAAGTAAATCTCCCATAAACTAAAACCTGAAGAAAGGTCTTGGTAACATGTTCAGGAAAGTTGTAAAAATGAAGTATTTAAAAATATTTTTACAGTGCTATTACTAGTTTTCTATAAAGAATTACCATCTTCTGAAGAACTTTCCACTGTCACAACATTTTCGGATTTGGATATATCTACATTCTTTGTTTCGCTTACGTCTTTATCAATCTTTCCAGGAAGCTCAGTTGGTGTTTGTATTGAGAATTCTGTAAAAAAATAAACAATTTTTAAAAAATCAATCGAGAACTAATTAAACCACCATCAAAGAAACTATATAAAAACCTATAAAATAATGTGTTTCAAATATTATTTTGCCCGTCATCTAGAACTGAAGCAATCACGATAATTTCATATTTGTTAATATTAAAATAAAATTATTGGATATACACATACTTTTATAATAATAACACACCAATGCATATTATTAGTTATATATTTAAATCTTTATAATGTCTTAAATCTAAATGTAACGAAAAGGGCCATGATGTCTCCAAGCATTTTCTATGAGTCAACCCAGAGAGCCGAGAATATATGTTGGCAAATTACGTCTATTTTAATATCATTACAAATTACTATGATAAAATGAATACATTTATCAGTAATTATTAAAATAAAATAACACCATATACATACAGAAAAGTATACGCACAATTAAATATAAATAAGTATATAAATACGTACATGTAATGCATGTACACACATACGTAGAGTTTGTTCAGTGACAGGTAAAAGATGTTTCTTTTTCTGACAAAGGTAATAAATACTTCCATAAAATTTAAAAGAATAAAGAAGAGCATGATCCATTTTCATTTAATTTGACTTAGTTTGTTGTGAAACAAGAAGAGTCCATGTTGTTACTTTTTAAAACCTATTTTTAACTGTTCCGATATATATTCTTAACTCCTTATGCATATATAAACTCCTTTGCAAAAAAACGGGCACCTTACAGTCATTAGCTTTTCTATAGATACCAACAAATATCGACCTCTTTCATATAAGCATCTAAGTCGGCAAAACGGTGGACCTGAGCATTACCATCCAAATAAATGATATCTTAATGAAATATAGTCAGTGCGAATTACGCATGTTGACAAAGGATTTATTTTAAATACCTTTGCGCTACGGTACGACAGCTGGAAGTTACGCCCGCCCAAAACTTTATAACACACGTCAGCATAGCGTTCTCCTGGTCATCAGAACACTCGCCAACGTCGGTCCTCACCATGCAGACAAATTCGAGCCTCACCGGATAAGAATACGCTACTCCAGTTACCTAGAGTCCAAGATAGCCAATTTCTAGCGAACTTCAAACAAGAAAACCGGTACTCATGAAGTTACTTGGGGGCCCGTGTTGGTCATCAATTGTGTATATCAGCCGCTAAAAGCCTCCTCTTCACAGTCCATAGGCTAACTTGTGCTCCTTGTACGTCTTCAAGGCTTTTTTTAAGTCTATGTAACTGCATTTGCGGTTCCTCAGCGCCTAAGTAACTAAAAAGCGGTCATCTCGTAGTCGTGTGCAATGTTTTTTCCCAGAACTTTGCCTTCTCTAAACTGAACCTGTCTCTTGGTATCGAATCCAGGTTCTTTGGATTGAACTTTGGTTGAACGACTCACGTTTAACCGCTATGGCTACACCCCTTTTCCAGCACCGCTATAATTTACTAGCTCTTTTTTTGCCATTACTATAGACACATAGATATCTATTTTAAGTCACAATGAGGCGGGATAATGCGACAAACATAAATTATTCTACTATAAATAACAAGAAGTTAGCTTTAGTTGCCTGATAACTTTCTAACAACAAACTCGTGAAAAGTAAAAAGTCACAAACTAAAAAAGGGATTATTTAAAAAAAAAACAAAACCTTCGAATTTAGAATTAACTGTTTTTTTATAGCTCTCCTCTTTATTAACTGCCAGTAACATAGTTTGGATATTAAAACCTCCTTAGGACTTAAGATTATTAGCTAAGCCTTAGGATTATTAGCAATAATGTAGAAAAATCAAAACCGGCCGTTTCTTTTTTGCAAAGGAGAGTATATACATGTGTATTTATTTACGTATTTGTTGGTGTATTACGCTACCGGGCAGCACAAGATATTAAATTATTTTTATTTTTCTTTTAAAGAAATTGAAGGTGAATAAATCAAAACAATAAAAGTTGCTAAGCCTCACGGTAGAATTAAGCCAATTTCTTACAATCTTTTTTTTTTTTGACCCAGGGTAAATCCTTTACAGATACCCTGGGAGACTTCATTCACACACAGATTCAACCTGGGAGAGGCCGGAGGGTTATTTCGGACTCCTTATACTGACTAAAACCCCTTGACTGTTTTTTTGCGTCTTTATTATAGGGGTCACGGGAACGCTAGGTTCATATTCGTAACCCCGACAGCGCAGCCTTTATAGGCTCATCTTCATTTGGGAGGCTTTAGGTATTTCCACCCACTTCGCCGAAGACGTTCCAACACTAAGGGCGTTCTTAAGCTCGAAAGCTGTTTCAGTGAGTAACAGACCCCCCCCCCCAGATTCATTACTGTAAGTCCCAGTAAGGTGGCATTCGAGCCGCATAGGCCAAACGAAATCAAATTTCTTACAACCTAACCTTACCTAACGATTTTTTCGCACTTATAAAACCCTAACCTAACCCCCACCTTTTCATCATTTTTCAAAGCAAAAATTTAAGTTGGAAGAAAAAAAGGAAAACGTGCTTTGTTTTAATCGAATTCAGATAATAGAGCACATAGCCTCAAACAAACATTTCCCTTATGCCTGTAAGAAATTTAGCGGAATTCTACATTATTTGGCGAGTTCTCGCTTGCGCCCGGCTAACGGAAAAGTACCAAATAAAATATAAAAAGTGGACGTCCCGTAGATCCCCTCAGCGGTCTGCTTCAAAATTACCAAACGTTGACGAATCCGCGGCGATAAAAGAGCCCCAACCCTTCACCGAATCTCTAATTTAAATGACAGCTGTTTTAAAAACCGGCATAAGAAACTTATTGCACTGACCCAAAATGATGGAAAATAGAGAGATATTTAACCTGTAATAAATTGTTAATATTGAAATATTTATACCTTCTTTATACTTAGTTAACATATTTTTTAACTTGCACATATTATCGTCTATTTCTGATGTACTGGGCTCATCATTCCCACTAGTGTGATTTGACTGTGAAGTTTCAACAATAATTGCCTCTGTGGTGTTCTGATCTGAGTCCTAATGAAACAGAAAAAAAATTAATCCTTTATGGATTTAGGTGATAATAATAATATTATATTATATATATTATATATATTGTGAGTGAAAAAAAAGAACAGAATAAAACATTTCTCATACAAGGAGAAAATAAATAAACATTGACTTACTATTTCACCTGTTACTTTATCAGATGTCTTCAAATGTCTGATTTCTTTTGTCAACATTCAAAAACTTACCATCAGCCTTCAGTAGTCCTCTATTGGACAAAGAGTATACCAAAAGCGCTACACGTAATCTGCTCTTTAGCTACATGCATCCAGTCCCTGCTAAACACCCTGAGCAGATCATCGCTCCACCTAACTGAGTAGGTGTTTCATACTGTTTGCCCAGATGGGGTTTGTCCTCCAGCACTTGTCTATTCCAACAGTTAATAGTATTAAAGTTAGTCTCTATCCATTGTATGCTTTATCTTTTAATCAACACAATGTTTTATTAAATTGTGGAATTGACTAACTTGTACTGAAAAACACTCTAGATAAAAATAAGAGGCCATATTGAAACATGATTCTTTTACATTTGTTATTATTTAAACATAATGGCAAGTTATCAAAATTTTCAATTAACTGACTAATTAGTATTGGGTGACCTGGGGCAGAATAAGGTTTTCAACATTAACTAGTGCTTTCAAACAAGGAATATGCAACTATATTTATATTATAAGTCGAATTCCTTCTTTGAAAGTAATAGTTAAGATTGAAATCTTAATTCTGCCACTGGATACCTATTATGTCAAAGTTGGTTGTTCTAATCAATTTTGACTGAAAATTTATTATGAAACACATAAATGAACAAACTATAAAATTTAATTGCCACTTAGTCAAGGGGAAGAATACAAATACTTACATCAAGACTTTTAATTTTATTTCTATTGTTATCATCAGAACCGAGTCCATCTTGACCCCTTATTTCACTTATATGAAATTCAAATTGACTTTTTCCTGTATCTTTAATTGGTTCCGACACTTCTTTTCTTACTAAATCTTCATCATTGTCAATTTCCATTTGCAGATCTTTGGGCAAGTCTGATTCTGATTGAACTGCATTAGAGTCTTCCGAATGTTCTGCTGTCATTTGATTACTGCTTTCTGTATGAAAAAGTAAAGTAGCATAACATAAGCATATTTATGCGAAATTACAAAAGAGGAAGGCAGTGAAGACAAAGTTTTACAACAAAGTATGGTCCGGCGGTTACAGGGCCTCTTTTTTATGTGAGAGTATGTATTATGTGTATATGAAGATAATTATAATTTGAAAGGAACACTACTAATAAATTATATTGTTGGGATTGTACTTTTTAATAAATTATAGCATCATCTAAATTATTGCATCTTCAAAGAATTAAATTCCAGATACTAAAATAAATCTTTGAATTAAGAGAGGTACAGCAGAACCTTACAAAATCTTTACCTATTATCTGATAATTGAGATAATTGTGGTTAATAAATATTAATCAAAAATGGCCAAACAACAATGGATAAATGATATAATAAAAAACAAAAAAAACCCACAAATGAACTAGAATAATTAAATATTTAGCAAAATGGAAATCACCTTCATCTTGATCGAAATCTTCATCCTCCTCACCATCATCATCATCTTCTTGCTCTTCATCATATTCCAAAACTCTTGTTGATTCTGCCAGAAGCCCTAGGCTATCAGAGACTTCACCCATTTCATCAGAATCTCTTCTCATTTCTGTGAGCATACAAGCAGTAGAAGTTGATGGTTGAGGATCATCTAAAGTATTTATTTTTGTTACGTGTTTACTTCCTACTAAATCTATTTCCACTTGCTGTTTGTCACCTATTACCATTTCATTAGGCATGGTTTGATCTAAAGTATTTACAACAGACTCATTTTTTTCTTGATCAGAAATTTTAAATTCACTTTCAATAGTTTCACCATCATTCTTATCATGTGTGCATATCTTTTCATGTTCAATTTGTGTACCAAATTCATTTATCTTCACTTCCTTGGTTTTAGCAATTGTGTCCATAGTATTTATAATTGTTTCAGTTTTACTTATTTGGATTACCTCTGTATCTGTTATTTTTTGGACATCACCACTAATATCTTCACCCATATCTAAATTTACATCATCAAGTGACACTTCCGAAGTACTTACCAAATCTGGCCCATCATCCTCATCATCTCTATCATTTGTAAAGTCCATAAAATCCTGTGTTGGTATTTCTAACATCATATCTGGTTTTTTTAAGCCATGTTCAATTTTTGACTGTCCTGATTTTTCAAATATTAAGTTATTAGTGAATATAAGAGTTTTATTAGTTTCACCACTGGAATCTTCCCCTGTACCAGTTTTATCACATAAATCCTTATTTATTTCTTCCAAAGGTAATTTAATATCTGAGGCTTGCAAATCATTTAATTCCATTTTTATATCATCTTTAGAAGTATCAAAATCATTTTGAACATCAACTATATTCTTATCATTATCATCATCATCATCTTCCCACCTCAAATGTATCTCTTCATCCTGCAAGTCACTATTATTATCTGCATCATTTATAAAAGGCTTAGAATTAATAGCATAAAAAAAATTTGTATCTTCAGATTTATGATTACTTTGTGATAACTCAGATTGGACAATTTCAGACGGAGATTTGTTAACTATAGAATCAATATCATTTAATATATTTTCAGTTGTACACTCATCAGTAATTTCAACATCAGTAGAAGATGTTGATGTCGGTTGATTTTTTACAATGTTTGATTCTAAAGTCAAATTCTCATTATCATTTTTATTATTACCATTGTTACTGTTACAATTATCTTCCGAACTATTTGATATGAGATCATTCTTACAATCCTCATTTACAAAAAGTTTAACGGGCAAAACTTCAGAGATTTTTGTACAACTTTCGTCATATTTATTAGCCTTATCAACACATTTAGTTGCTTCATTTCTCTCAACAGAATCCATTTTAATGTGTTACAATATAAAATATATGCGTTTGATAAGTTGACTGAACTATATATAACGCATTTCGTTATGTTAATGACTAGAATTGCAATTTATTTTCTCATTTGATAAAATGTCTTAACATAATCTACAACAGTAAAAACACGAAACAATTTGAACTGGTTCCTACAAATAAAGAATAAGATTTAATTCAACCAATAATATAAAAATGCCGTAAAATTACAGTACCAACAACAAATCTCATGCATATAGTTCTGTCAACTGTCAAAATGATTACCTGTGTTGCCAATTCTAAAAATATTTTATGCCATATCTACGTTTAGAAAAATATTAAAAATATGCAAAAATTTAGAATGTCGCTTACATGTATTGTAACAACAATGGATTAGCCGTAACTTTTAAATTTATACATATTATTTTTAAAGATATGACCAGTTGTTGCGTAATCACAAATATATGTAACACATGCGCGAGTGTAAATTATATAATAAATATTATAAATTTACTTATAAGTATGTATTATTGTTACTCTATTTAAACGTTACTTTAATGTTGATATAATATATAAATATTAATCAAAGAAACTAAGTAAATGGAAAATATAAGATTGTTACCCTTATAGCTAAGATTTTAAATACGTTTATTAAAATTAAAAGAGACGACACGAGAGTGCTATGTACATAATTGCTTTTAGGCTGTCATGGATAGTAGCGACTACCTGCTTCGATTTTATGATACGAAAGATGTTAATTTAAGAGCTAGCACGATATTATTCTGTGTACCCTCAGTAAGTCAAAATCGCCCTTTTTTTTGCAAAGGAGTGTATGATGAAGAACTCGAGGTGAAATGAATTGTAATAAATGCGTTTATCGTGTCTTTTTAACTTGACTGCATAAGTCTACGAAAGTTTTAGTAGAACGGCTACTATATCTTGAAACAACGTGACAAACATATCGTGAAAATCAAAAATTTACATTTCAAGATATTAGATATTAATTTACTTGACAACGGTATAATAATTATAGCTAATGTCCATCCAAAAAGAGAAAAAGAGGACAACGCACATAGAGTTGTGATATAAACTAAAAAATTTGTGTCATGATAGAATGACATTTGATAAAAATGTTATGATTTTGAATAATTTTCATCATCAAATCATTCAGTTTTTTGATCGGCTAGAAATTTATTTGCTCCGTTTGTTAGTATTTTAATATCATGTCTTACTGTAAATTAGTGTCTTACGAAATATATGAAGTTTTACATTAAAGAAGATATTCGTTATGTTATTTTAACAACACATTGTCAAACTTATTATAATTGAAGATTGAAGTTATTATTTTGATCGTTTTGAAGAGTAATTATTACTTTGGTTGTTTTTCTTTGAATTGGAAAGAGAAACTTTAAATAAAAAAAATAACGCAAACTTCAAAAGAACATTTTTTAGTTCAGTGCTTTTTGAATTCAGCTCCAATCAAGTGATTTATATGTATAAATTTGGATTGTTTAAATTATTGCTGAAGACATACAACTACTATGAATACCTTTCTTTCACCACGTATGATGGTTGGAGCAGCAGTTGTAGGTCTTGTAGGGGCAGCTGGTGTTTTTATTTATGAACAAATTTATGCAGAGAAGCGTAGAGCAATGCTGGGTGAGAAATAAATTTTTGAAATGCTTTTATAAAATATTAGAGAAGGAACAGATGAATTAGGGAAATATTAGTTAATGGATGAATAAAAAAACTTTCATAACATTTTTATTCCTGGACTAAACAGTATTCATAGCAAAATTAAAGATATCTAAAATATATATCTAAAAATTTCAAAACACATTGAGTAGTTCATATAATGCAGAGGAAAGAGCATTAAGCTATAAAAAGTAGCAAATACTATGTAAATAATAAGCAGTGTTAATAAATGTTAATCAATAAAAGAGAAGATTTTAGTCATGTGATTGGTAATGTTACTTGATATTTCTAAATGAGTTGTCAGCCCCTCATATTGGTCAACTGCTATAACCTATCAAGGTACAGTACCTTGAAAGTCATCATCATGCCTTTTTCCATTCATGCTCCACACATTCTCTAAGGCTTTCTTTTAAGAGTTTCTATTTCTGTGCTCTACAAGAACTAAATTTGAACACTTGTGTTAAATTTTCTTATTTTGTGTTTTAAACAAAATTGCCTTTTCTTAACCTGAAATACATTAAAGTTACAAATTTTTTAAATAAAAAATTATTAAATAGAATATATAAGATTTTTCATAATTAAATAGGTAAATATTATTTGTGTGTCCAGTAAACTTTTTTGTTAGACTTTGATATTAACCACCTCTCCAATGTTTTTTATTACAGTTAAAGAAGTTGCAAGATTAGACAAACAAGTATCTTCAATGAGATCGGAGTTAGAGGCTCTTAGGGAATTACAGAAAGAAGTGTAAGTATATATATTTTATTATAGGATAGGAAGGCGAACAAGCAGCTGTGTCATCTGATGGAAAGTAATCAATGCTGCCCATACATATGCCGTGCTATAGGTAGTGCAGAAGCATTACTGGCTTTTAAGAAAACTGTAAGCTTGTTTTTTTAAGGCTCTATTGTTGCATTGGTTCGGAAACACCGCTGGAAGTAGCTGGTTCCACAGGGTAGAAAAATGCACCATACTAGCCACTCATCCAGGTGGTGGGGATGAAACTCCTCCTAGTGGCGAGTTGTGCAGTAGTGGAAATCAGCAGTCGGAATTATCCCAAACAATTACTCAGAGCATTCCCCATGGTAAAAACTATAAAAGATACTGAGAAATGAGATATTGCTCTCTGCACAGATCTTGGTTATATAGCTCATGATTGTAAAGAGTACGCCATCGCTCCTTTTTCAACACAGGACCAAAGATATGAGCTGTACAATGAGCCTAGCGTCATCGAAACCATTAAGATTGGATATGGATATGGGTGGTACGGATGGACGAGGCTATAGTACCCAAACGTCTACTTGATGGCAAACTAGATGGTCGCAGAAGCCGCAAAAGGCCTAAGCTCAGATGGCTAGATGAAATCGAGGACAAATTTAAGGACAATCGGTGTGAGGGGCTTGAGGGAAAAAGCTAAATGAAGATCCGACTGGAAATATTTACTGGACCAGGCTAAAGCCCACTCGTGGCTGTAATGCCTTAATGAGATGATGAATGAGAGATTTTTGTCATTGACACTATGAATAGTCCAACATTGAATGTGGTCAAGGGGAAAAAGCTGATACTGAGTTGCCCCGACCCAGAGATGAAAACAGTATTCCCTGAGCCAATAAGGCGAAGTGAAATACTGTCTTGCTCTAACGAGTACACCTTACTGCTTAGAGGCCAGTTTGACCTTATCTTCCAAGTAGCCGCCAAACTGAATGTCACTCGAAATGTCGACGACAAGGATTCCAATACATGATTTTGTATCAAGGGGAGTGTCTTCGAAAACAAAGAAGATACAACAAAGGTAGTCTTTTTAGTCGTAAACGTGCAAACTTGTGTCTTTTTGGGGTCAAATTAGCCTAAGTGGCGCTAACTCAAATCACAAACTTGGTGTAATAAAATCTGGTTTTCAGACACAAGTTTGTTCCCTTCGACTTCACTTCACTCTTGTGTGCCTGAGAAATATTGGCACGACAACAGTATAAAGCATGCCCGGTGCTATTGTCTGCAAAACAATGCATGCTAGTGATTTGTATTAAATATTATTTGTAACATTTATCGTTACTTAATGTATAGAAAAGAAAATTTTATTTTTGACATTTAATATTCCACACTCCTTTCATATAATGACACCCTTCATCCAAAGTTATACAAATTATTTTTTAGTATGTATACATACACACACACACACACACACATATATATATATATATATATATATAAATAAATATATAAACTCTTTACATATATGTGAAGCCTTGCAAGTTAAACTATATAAATTAATATATTTATTGCTGTATGAGAGTTGAGAAATCAAATATCCTGTACATTATATATGACTTAGGTCTAAAATATGAGTAGTTGGCACATTGTACGAATGTATTTTTACTCTGAATATTTTTGATTTGTATCCTGTTGTAATTTTTTATCTTGTGATTGTAGCCATAAGACAATAAATTCTATTATAAATTAACTGTACTAAAATAAAATGTACTAAAATGATATATTAACTGGAAAGTAATCAAATTTTGTTCAGTCAACACCGGCGTTCAAAACGAAAACAAAATCCTAAACGAAGAGAAGCTTCTAAAGCAGTGCCATCAGGCGACACAGTTGACGCACCTGAGCAAAGTTACACTTCTGACTCTGAATACTTCACGGATTATCAATCTGTTCTGGGTGAGAAAATATTCAAATTTTTAAAAATGTTTATTGCTTTTGAAGTTCACTTTATTTACTTTAAATTTAACACCTTATTTCAACGTATTTTTCAAAGTATTTGTTAAAATTAAATCGGTCACTAGATTTACTTTACTTTTCACTTCTCTTTTACTATTTTCTTCCGTTTAATACTTTAAACTCTCTTTCGACACACCGTTGCACCTTCATATAGGTAAAACGATCGAAAGTTCTAGTTCTCAAAATATGAAAATGTTCCAGAATTGTGTAGTCTTTTCTAGACACCATCCTGTCTCTTCCGCGCTTCCGACCTGCCCGCGCGCAGCGATTTTCTATTAACTGTTATTGTCACGCATTGACGGACGACTTGTCAATTTATTTTTAAAATTTGTAATAATGGCTTGCTTGATCAGAATTTTGAGATTTCAAAATGAGAAATTTATCACGATCTTTGGCTTCACACATCCACTTTTTGGCTACCGCTCGCACTTTACTACGTTTTCCCAGACGCGTCAACTAGAACCATTGTTGTACCCTGTCCATTGTCAGTTTTCAACAAACACGACTAACACAATTGGCACCTCAGTTTGCTAACTCCAAAAGTTGTGTCGGTAACTTAAATATTTTATATGACATATTCTTAAAATAAATATTTTAAATAATATATTCTTAAGTAGGTACGGACGGTGAGATGGACAGTGAAGAATTCTATGACGTACACACAGATGAGGAAGAAGACGATACACTACGAGATACAACGGGAAATGGATATGCCGATGGAAAAATCGAGCTTGTTGAGGTGAAATATATTTATTATTACACACAGACAAAAATATTGTTATTAATATGTGTATGTTTTATTTACTTGGGTTATTGTTACTGGTTCTACAAATCGATGTACAGCAGTGTTCGATTATTGATCTAACTACAAAAAATGACAAATTGTTAAAGTAAGGAAAAGTGGAAGTGTGTGTTTGACGTTTTCGGTATTGACAGGAGTGAAGTGATGTCTGATTTTGTCGACGGCCATTATTTCGATAAAAATTAGGCTAATATTACTGTATTTATTAAACACACAGTATTTATTATTTTTTCTGATTTGTATTTCGCCGATATTAATAACTTAATTTTTGATTTTCTATAGTAAGCGAATATGTATGAAATTAAATCTAGATGATAAAAGTCTAGGTCTAGTTTAGTCTGACTGTTTTCACGGAAATTCCATATGGGTTTTATGGGGCCACCCCATGTCTTCCCGTGGGTATTGTATTGGATTGTATACAGCATGATGAGCAGCAGGGTCTACCTGAAAACAAAAATCAATCTGTGACCCCCAGGCACGGAAATTGCAGGTAAACACTCTCTTGAGGGAGGACAATGCACAGCAGTGGACTATTATTATGACTGTTGATTGATTGATATTTACTTTTATATTTTATTTATATGTTATTAAACATACCAAGGAGGACTTCTTTATTTTTTTTTTTACATATTCACGCCTATCCCCCGCAGTGATTGACAGAGATCACAGAGCCCCATCCACTACCATTCTTTATTTTATGCGCCTTTAATTTGTTTTCAGGATGTAGCAGAAAAATCAGACATTCCAAAATTGAAACCGAACAACAGTATATAGAAGCCTTAAATAAATAAGGTACAGCACTCATTCTATTTTAAACTCTTGACTCTTAACGGCTTGAAGTTGGAGTAAGGTTTTCATTTTATCATTATTTCGAAAGAATTATTTCTCAACTGCACATTTTTGAATTGACATATAGTTGTACATTTTAAATACATGCAAGTAATATCATTGTAAATAAACACACAGAAGAACTAAGCATATTTACCAGTTTCTACATATTCGACCAATTGTAATTTGTTTTCAGACAAATTGCTGCAACATCGTATGAAATCCAATAAATGGAAGATTACCCACCTTGGGTTTCTCCCTATGTAAACTTCCAATCAGCCTATTATATATTCACAGCTTGCGAGCAGCCTATGTTTAACAATAAACTTCTACGGAATATTCATCATTATTTACCATTAAAGTTGTGTAAGTTGCTTAGTGTTAGAATAATTTGTTTTTTTTTGCAGATCAATCAAGCAAGCCCGGCTGGAGTTAGTATTATTGCACTGTAGTTAGATTACAAAATGCTATGTGAAGCCAAAACATAATTGAAGCCAAAAATCCAATTGTTTTTAAATATAATTTTGTACATGTATTTCATTTTAAATAATGCATTTAGAAAGGAAGGATCAAATTTAAATAATTCTTTTTTGCAACTCGAATATTTTATTTTTTAAATTCTATCATAATTAATATTAGATGACACGACAACCAAATATTTTAGACAATTAAATAACGTTTACGTTTATTAATTCAATTTTAGTAATAATTAAAATGACTTTACTTTAATAATCATCCATCTGCTTAATATTTTCATAAATATACTGTTGTTTCGTTACTATAATTTGAACAGTTATCATTAATTTCTTCTTTTACGCCATTTACTTCAGTTTGTGCCATGGGATGACATTTTCTTTCTTACATTGCTCCATTTATATTTAAGTTATACACTGACACATTTAAATTTAAGTATATACAGACTTCACTGACATTTTGCGGTCAGCCATTCCTTTTTTTACATGAAATTGTTTTAAAATAAATCAAATATCAGAAAAGGAATTTTTTCTAAGCTTTAATTAATATTGGCATAATTAACAATTGCATAATAATGCACCTGCTCTACGGGTATGAGATCTGCTATACGGGTGTGAGACATGGAAAAATACAAAAGAACTAGTACGCAAACTCCAGGTATTCGTCAACCGCTGCCTACGCCGAATCTTAAAAGTATATTGGCCGGATAATATGGTCTTCGACGAAGAGCTGTGCACATTCAGCATAGAGGACCCAAGAGATGTCCAGATATTTCGACAAAAATGGAGATGGATAGGGCATACTCTCCGGCGCCACGCCAGTCATATCCCTAAACAAGCCCTCGAATGGAATCTGCAGGGGAAAAACTGTGGGGCCGAAGTGCAGATGACGGGCCTATCCTGGAGTGAAGCGTATGGCCTCCGACAGGCCGAGATGGAGAAGCGTCGTGTCTGCCCTATATGCCAGGAACACTTAGGACTCCAAGAGAGAATGAAAAAATAATGCACTGCATTCTGTTAATGTTAGCTCTCTTAGTGTTAAGGGAATGCAATGCATTTTATTTATCTTAAATTGAGAAAGACTACTTTTAAAACACATTGTATTGAATTCAGATTAAAATGTAATTTTATTTCTTTGTTTATTTATTGCATTATTCAAATATTAATAATAATAATATCTTTGTAATCTATTTTATGTGCTGTATTAATAATTATGTATATTTTGAATATCCTGTGATATTCCAAGAAATTTGTTCTGACCTGTATTCAAAATAATACTGTATATTACGTAGTAGTAATCTCTTTTATGTATAAGATACATTTGCTCATTCAGTAGTGGTAGAGTTATGTTAGTACGAACAAGCTCGACCGGCAGAGTGCCAAACTGTTACAGAGTATCAGCGCATTTTATTGTGTTACCCCGTTTCGTAAGGTGAATGTAGGTATTCCGAGACCAAATTGCTTTTCCTTTATTTTATTACCTTCTACCCTTCCATTATTTCCTTCTTCCCCTTTCTTTATTCATATTCTTACCAGTAGGCAACGCATTAACCAGTGCCCTTTGTACTGCAGATGTCCGTAGCGTCCATGGCTTATTATTAGTGTAGAATTAATTCCTCTTTCGACTATAGCTTCCGTAACAAAAAGTTCAGAACTCATTTGTAAAGTGTTAAACTTAAATTTACATTGTAAATGCAGAATTGTCATGTCTAAACCTTAAGGATGGTCAATGTCTTTATAGAAGGTTTATATCGTATTTTGTACTATTATATTCTTAATACAAATGTGAAGACATGTTTATATTCAAATTCTTTATTTTTTTTTTCAACCTAATTATATTTCATTTTGCAAATATCAGTCCGTCACAAATCAAGCTTCTACCGCTAGTTTGTAATGAGGTTCCTTTGGACGGAGAAGATACAAT
Source organism: Baronia brevicornis (assembly GCA_031353405.1). NCBI lineage: Eukaryota > Metazoa > Arthropoda > Insecta > Lepidoptera > Papilionidae > Baronia > Baronia brevicornis. The sequence goes on along the minus strand of JASFAT010002675.1, from coordinate 18,352 downwards.
GAAAGAAACTCTGCATGTTTCGTTTTTGTTCTTTTTACGATGCCGTAATGTATAAGAATTAAACATTATGAATAGTCTTACAGTTAACCAGAAATACGTTCGGTTGTATACAATTTATTATAATTTAGTTACAAGTGTACGGGTTGTGTATTTCGTTAATAATAATACGCGCCCGGGCAGACAAACTTCCGAAGGTAGCACCTGAAATATAAATAGGTCTTCATGTTTATCGCTCAAGAAATTCACTGTATCTTATAAAAAAAGTGAAGTAGCTGGTGTTAGTGGGATAGTATAATTTAAACGGAATATATCTCTACTTTCCAAATCGTAAGAGGCTAAATAATGTTATGTTTCCAGTTTTATGTTTCCTTTATTGTTATGTTGTCCGCATAATTGAATCACACGTTTTTTTTTAATTTGATTCAATTCACCTAATTCACCCACAATAATCTCCGGTTCGATGTAAATCATAATTATTTTGTGATTCAATATAGTTTGACTAATAAATGACTTTGTCTGTACTCCATTTGTATAATAAACTTGCCTATCGATCTATTTAATTTTATATATTTTTTAAACAACTTCGTTTGGGAATACCTTAGAGCGACGAGACAACGAATATTTCGCCATTCCTAAATGCTTACACTTAATTTTAAAGGCATAACGATTCTGAGAAATGTTTAGTATTTACGATATCATCTAGACTATCAGTCTGCAGTTAAATAAAGCTTAACTGCATACCTTTTTTTTTAAATAAATCGTTTGAATTCTTAAAAAAGTTAGACCACATCTCAGGGGCTCTAGCCTAGTTTTATCCTAAACTAAGTATTGTATAATTTTTAACTGGTTATAATGAATTTATTTATGGTGTTGAGTAAAAGTAAATAATTAATGGGGCATATTATTAAGGCTTATGTAAGTTTTTCCAACTAGGTGCAGGTGTTTTGTTAGTATGGTTATCATGGTACTATTATTTATCGTAATTTATTATGAATTTATATTAAAATGTGCCACAAATTTAATACCAATTATCAAAGTGCTATGCATAATGTCAACTGTTTGGGGCCATAAACTACATACTATATCGGGAGTATGATAAGATTGTAAACGCCCATTTAGTGGTGTTTAATAATGTATTTGAATTCGTCATTTCTGTCATAAACCGATTGTAGCTATTGACAATAGAAAAAATAAATTCTATTCCATGTTAATATGTTCTTTTTATTGCAATTGATATTCTTGTAATTATCTCAGTTCATGGTAATTATACATTTTTATGAAATTAAATTATTATTCTTTTAATCCTGTAGTTTAGAAAAAAAATCTCAAAAACAGACTTGATACTAAGTGACACTACTAGCGAAGGTTATAACGTAGAATACTATCATTTATAACAAAAAATAAAAATGTGTGAAGTGCCCTTTGCGATAATTTGTCAAGTGGCATCATCGCATCATAGACTCATAGCGTAAGATCGGCATCAACTGCGGGATTTTTGGCCTACGGCAATGGATACGATGGTTTATAATATTGCATAACAGCTGTTAAATGAAAGGAATGCGTAAAAATAATTATACTTACGTAAACTATAATAATACTAGATGAAATACCATTTTGGCAAACTGCGTAAATACCCGACTTTTCGACTTACAAGAAATTGATAAAGCGACATATCTTGGATGTGTTACGGAAGTACGAGTATATCGACACAAAAAGCGAAAATGAAAACTTACCACCGAAGCCAATATACCTTTAAGATTTCTGGTTCTGGTGGTATAAGATTAATGTAACCGCTAACGCGCTAATACAGTCGTTAGAATGCGTGACCAAATCCCGGTCAAAACTGAAATATGTCGACGCGTAAAAGCGAAAACGTAGTAAGCTGCAAAATTAAAACTTACTATTGGAGCCAGAAAGAAAAAAATGTATTTGATCAGTCAGTTTCAACGCTGTACAAAATTGTCTATTGGTCGTAGAGCTGTGAGATTCAGACCGTTCAAAGCAGTATTTTTTCCGAATCAGAATGTAATAAAAACAATTGAAGTGTCATTTACAGCGTTTTCACTTTTTTGTGAACGTGAATTATTCTATAATATTTCACGTTTTGTTCTTAGTGTAAACACAGTGGAATGCATTAGCCACATGGATATTTAAAAAAAAACTTCGCAAACGAAATACACTATAATTATACATACAGTAATCGTTATATTACATAAAATATTAGTTCTGTAACATATGACGCTTTAGTCAGAGATATCGTTTGATATATAACTCTAAGTTATGGCATAGGCTATTCGATGTTAATAAATTTCTGTTCTACAATATGCCACCACAATTAAACAATATAACTGATAACATACGATTATGAAAATGAAATAAAAACAACGCCATTAATGTAAGATGGTGAGGAAAATATGTTATCGGGTAGTATATTTTTAACAAAAATTTCTTTCGTTAAGCACAGCATAGAGTATGATTAAGAAATTATAAATTCTTGTGACCAAAACTATAACGATTTTCGGCAAATAAGCTTTTCTTTGAATAGGTATAGAATAAAAAAAAACCACTCTGTATGTAATAATTTATTTATTTTTAATACACACATAAAGGACATTTACTATAATATTCCTATGTATTCTTATAAAAGTAAGATTGTAAATAATGTTATTAAATTTGTGTATGTTATATATCAAACGCTTAGCAGTATTTCATCATTCATAACCCAGCAATCAATCGTACTAACGCCAAATTAAAAAAAAGTTAGTTTTATATGATGGTTAGTTTTATAGGCGAATTTAAGAAATAATGCTGATCTTCTCGTCAAGGATCTTAATTTGAGCTTAAAGTACGATAAATGTAACTATTGGTACACGACTATGACAAATAATATACGATTTATCCCCAAGTTCAATTTGAATATTTTATCTTAAGCGTTTGACACGAACAAACTACACTAGGTCCCAATCACATTTTATAATCATTATTAATTTATACTACCTAACGCTTTTCAAATTTAATACATATCTTTGAATAAGAAAAATAAATTAGTTCACAATTCAGTTGAAAACTCACTGTGCTTCTTGATAAAATATAATAGCGTTGTACTGGTTACAAATACTCAGAAGCTCAGTTATTTCATTCATATATATTATTTGAATCATGTCATATACAATGATTGGTATATCTACTTCGAGGATTGCTGACATCATGCAGGATCGAAATACAAAAGTTTCAATGAGTACAATTCGGAATGTCTTGCGGAAGAATGGATATCATGGAGGAAAAAGCTGTTGGTAAAGAAAATTAATCGTGAAAAACGACTTGCATATGTCAAAAAATATACAGAAATAAAGATGATCTTCTCCGACTCAAGTAAATTTAATATTTTTGGTTTAGATGGGAGGCGTACAGTGTAACGAAAAAAAACTGCGAACTTCCTCCAAAATATGATGCCGACTGTGAAACACGGTAGTGGTTCGGTAATGGTGTGGGGCTGTTTGAGTGCTGCAGGTGTCAGAAAGTTACATATTATTGAAGGAACAATGGACCATAAGATAAACGTTAAAATTTTGGAAAAAAATTTAGCAATGAGTGCGGAAAATCTTAGGACTCCAAGGTGATTTTACATTTCAACACGACAATGATCCAATGGTTTATAATGGTATAAATGGTTTATAATACCAAAAATTGGCTATTACCAGGTCAATTGCATACTTCTCTCCAATCACCGGACTTAAATCTTATGGAGCATTTGTGAAGTGTTTAAGGAAATTCAATTAGGGAAAGACAGGCTTCAAATCGCGCGAAGTTCATAGAAGTTTTACAAAAAGAACAGGAAGAAATTTCCCCTACCATCACAAAAAATCTTGTCGATTCGATGAGACAAAGACTGTAGACAGTACTTGATGAGAAAAGATACCCAACAAAATATTAATTTCATTTTTATTAAAAAACAAATTACTGTACCAATCCTTTTTGTACTACCCGAAATCATTTTCTTTCGTTAGTTTTTTGTTTTGAAAAGTAAAAAATGTCATTGGTTTATTCGTTCAATGTTATCAAGAAAAGAAGACTTGATAACTTTAATTCGGTAATAATGTATTGTTCGATACAATTACACTACTATTTGTAAAAAAAAGCAGGGTCTAAAAATACTTTTTACACACAGTGTACATGAGAGAGCAAATACAATGATTTTAAATTTAACAACGCAGAAATCAATATAAAAAAAACATATTTACATTCAATTAGATGCAGTCTTTCAGTTAGCGCGGGTGATTTTTTTATTGCTTTCCGTTCACATATTACAGCTTTTATTGTTTTAAAATAACAGGGTATTCAGGAAAACTGGACGCCCTTTGCCCCACATGGGGGACATTTTATCTAATATTTTCGGTCAAAATAAAAAATGTCTTAAATTATTCTGACATTTTGTGAATGTGATCCAAATGTTGTTCTTTTTCTTATGGGATAGAAAGGCAAACGAGCACGCGTTTCGCGATTATGACCAGATTTTTTTAGATATAAAAAGTAGGTAAAGAAGATTTTCGACTTCTTCCTTGATGGCAATGAAATATAACTATTTATTATGCCAGTGCCAAGTATCTACAAATGCACTAGTCACTTTACGTCTTGATAAATAGATAAATGCAATGGTACAATCATCACGATTGTTGCCATTCAACCAAAATCTTCTGTGGACTTTTGTAGTAAGAAAAAACACCTTTATAACAAAACAATATAACTAACAATAATATGATATAATGAAAATTAAATAAAAGAGACACGCCAGTGATGTAAATTGGCGGGAAAGAGATTTTCTTCCTTGAATTGATTGTTATTGCTATTTAATTATTATACATCAACATAAAAATCATTCAATCAATTTAACCAAGATTTTAAAAACAACCTAATTTTTACTACCTACGCTAAATAAATTTATTTATGTCAATGTCACTTTTAAATATATAAAATTATCAATAATTCACCCATCCATAACTTAAATACTTATTATTAGATAAAAATATTAATTTAAGATGATAATGGATATTTACTTATTCCGATATTTTATTATTAGTTTGTACTATTTGCAACAGCAATAAAAAAGATTATATTTTAGTAATAATATTTAGGCTCCTAATTTTCAGTTACACAAAAATAAGTTTCGCTTAAAAAATACATGTTGACTGAAGTTACCCTTCTTCGGCTACGGAAGTTCTTCTGGGTTGATGTCGTGGATTATATATTTAAATGCCTTAGTATGTAGATTCCTTAACCCCAAAGCGTTTGATTTAATGGTTGTCTTGTGTATTCTTCTTGTCTTCTATACCTGAAAATACCTTGTTTCGAGGCGAAACACGTTGTATGCATTGTAGAAAGCAGTAATGTGTTTGATGTATTTGAGAATTTTATTGACGGTCGTTTTTAGGTAAGAATTAGACTAGTAATATTGTTAAAACTTTTTTTCGTAAACAATTTTGTTTGCGGATCTTGGCAAAATAAGTGTTGAATGATAATCTTAATGTATTTCCGGAAAGTAACGCTTATCCACTAGTTGAAACATACATCAATTACATTACCAGAAAACTAAATTGATTTTGAAAACTGAATTGAAAAATCGAAAACGCTGTAAATGACACAGATGTCAAAAAATTTATTACATATAAACGATTTATATAATTATAGCATCATTGCATTGGATAAATAAGATTTCGGACCTTCCAGCGTATTTACGACCATATTTAAGACTCTTAAAATATATACTCTCCGCAGTTTACAGTTTGGGACTTTTCGCAATTCGCTAAGCCGAATCAGCTACTATAATATTAAATGTATCCAAAATATCGATCATCCCTATTTCTGACAACATTCATACACTAATGAAAAAACTTGTGCAATAATTCTATAAGACGGTTACGTACGTGCAATAATACCTCATTATACACTATACTTATAAATACATAGAGGGCGACATGTAAAACTATATAAATTATATTAGCACCTAGCAAAAGTCAAAATTATAATCCGATTGACTATACTACCATGTAATAATACAACATTGTGAAAAAAATACGACTACGTCCACGTAATTCTCAGTGATTAATAATAATTTAATAAAAGACATTTTTTTGGAAACCTAACAATAATATAACCAACACACAAATAATTAACTATTTATAAACATAGAAAGTGCATCACTTTGTAACATACATTACATAATTGTGCAATCTTTTTACTCAAAATAACATTAGAATTATAACTTATATCTACATATATAAGTAAATAATTTGCTCAATAATATTTAATATGTTCTTATCCAAAATACCTTTTTTATTATTATTTCACAATAACTTTGGAGTTAATAGTTCATTTGTAAACTTTAATACTGCTATACTGTAACTATCATAATATTAACATTGTCTGCTGGAACTGTACCATATAACAAAATTATAGTTATATTAAAAATTGTAATATATTATACATACACAAATGCAAATTTTTATATATTCATATGTATAAAAATTTTCATTTGTGTCGGAGCGGTGATCGCCGATTTAAATGGACTCTAAGCTAACAACTGGCGAGAAGCTACGAAACTATCAGTCAGTCGTGTCAGTGACCATCCACCAGTTTGCTTACCACTCCAACTAAATTTGAAGTGTTTGTGTTACGAACATATGTTTCGTCAATAATATAATGATAATTGATCCACGATCTCAGATCGTAAGAGCAACCACCAACTATCTGTGCTACAGGCTGACGGATGAATTCTAAATGCGAAAGTGGCTACTAGACTCGAATAAATACGATATATGTAAATTGTAACATATTTCTCATGAATAAGTTTTAAAGTTACAAAACTACAAAACTATCGATATTTTTCTTGTAACGTTCTATAAAATATTTGCTAGGACATGTTCAACCATATGCAATCGGAATGTATTTATGGCCTGTGACAGGAACTACGAAAAAACATTTTACAAAATATAAATCAACTATACAACTATAAATCAACTATATTGGTATATAACATAGTTATATAGTTTATATAATCTGCTGTCAGAATAAGGTAACCATTATTAGCTGCTTTAACTTGATAAAACAACAACATATATAATCTCGAAATATGAACAAATATAAACAGATCGCATACAGTTATAATCGTTGCAAACGATTCACATCACAACTCTTTTAAATATGCACTGAGCGTACTACCGATCTAATTTATAACATTTCATGCCTGCTTCGTTTAACTTAAAAGGGCCATCCATCAATTACGTCACACGTTAAGGGCAAGAAGGGGGTCAACAAAGTGCTAAAACTTTAACTCCACATAAATGTGGAGTTAAAGTTTTAGCACTTTGTTTTCATTTGTGTCGGACAACACTCTTTGTCACACGTATTAAAATAACGTGTGACAAAGAGAAGTCCAAAATATTGAAATCCTTATGACATAGTTTATGGATGGCCCGTAATACCAAAGCGCACCTATACATTGCTCTTGCCGCCATCTACCACGTCTGAGTGGCCAGGTTTCTTTTCTGAAAAGGAAATGTATGTAATGTAAATAGTTTGCACATTTTTTTTTGAAAGAAACCAGCGGGTCAGATAATAGTGAGTAATCATTGCCTCCCATGGACATCTGCAATAATAATGGCATTGCAGAAACGATGTATACCTTAGGGTTAGTAAGTGGATAATAGGAGGAGAAAAGATGAGCCTCCGGTTCTCCCTCACTCACCGTACGAAACACGGTACAGAAAAATGATAACAATGCAATGCAAAAAAGCTAAAACGTAGTAAATCGCGAAATGAAAACTTATCAAAGCGAAAAAAATTGTATCTGATCACACAACAGTCAGTTTCAAAGTTGTACAAAATTTTCTATTGATTGTAGATCTGAGAGACTGTATCTGATCCCAATTTGTAATAAAATATTTTTGCAATAAGTGTCATTTACAATGTGTTTACTTTATTGCGTCGATATGTTAACAGTTACGAGATGACAACAAAATGATTGACACAGATTTTTTTTTCTTTCTCTACTGTTTGATATTTATGCTAAACATTTATGTATTATTTATGAAGGGAAGAGCCTAGTTTCCCCACAACACAGAGAATCCTAGTGTGGGATCTAGTGTCCTGTATCATATGTAAACATTTTGAAAATAAAGATATTATTATTATTAGTTCCAATACTCGCCCGCCCCTAGGTTAACACTTATATCTATATCAATAAAAATGGATCGCCGAAATGTATGTGCGCGCATAACTTCAGAACGACAGCGCCAAATTAGATAATTCTTTTCTGTTGTGTTTATTATGATGAGGACAAGGTTTGTATTAGTTTTAAATTGTACGGAATGACGTAAAAAACACTTTCTCTTTTCCTTTATTTTAAATCGCAATATAACTAATAGATGGCGCTATTACTATGATTATCGAAAAAAGTTATTATATGATTAACAAAATAAATGTCAGTACTGGTAGATTGACGTTCATTCTTATTCAATTACTACTCTTGTGTATAACAAAATCAAAACTTTGTTTCCGTGCTTCGTGCTGTTCTTTTCTCTGAAGTTTGTCTCATTTTTTTTCATAAGGTACACCAACCGTGCGAATCCGGGGCGGGCAGCTAGTTTATAATAAACGACCACATAACTACTCTTATTGTGCTTACGGTAATAGATTTCTTCCCGTGGGTTCCGTATGAGACAACTATGGGGGCAATTACCAATAGATGAGCGGCATCGTCTATATGAGTGATAAAAAACCATTGACCACCTGATCCCCAATCTGCTCGCTAAGTGTGAGGATTTGAAACATTACCCCTCAATTTGGCCCAGGTTTAGTTGTGAACTATTACACTATTACAGCTGTATTAGTTGATTAGTCGATCCGAAATTTTATCAAATGCTTTTATTTTACGTTTCTGTTGAAGCTTCCATACAGGTGTCCCAGAACTCAACGTCAAGCCGAAACGGGGTGACAGGATTGATTGTAACCATCATGAGAAAAATCAGAAAAAAAATCTATCCCATGCAATTTGAAAATTATGGGCATTTAAGAAAAACCTAGAAATTTGGTAAAACTGTAACCATTTTTCGGTTATTGTAGTATATATTTTATTATTTTTGTTCATTTAAACTTTGGAACCGTAACCCTAAATAACATTTCTAGAATCACAGTAAAAAATAATGACACAGTTGCCCCAAGTTTCCTAGAATTAAGACTATTTGTTAAACTATAAATTTAAAATTTTCAAAATTTGTCGAATTTGAAAGGCCCTCCTTTAAAAGAAAGGTACTAGGCAAGTGCCATTAAAAGTTGGCGCATTTAATCAGGATTGTAAAAAGGTACAATACTTGTTAGTTTCATACTAAAAAAAAATGAATAAAAAAATAAAAACCCCAAGTAACCCGATTTTTCCTAACCCATTTTACTTTATTAACCCGTTTTTTATTCGCACAAACTCTTGGTAGGTTCTTAATTTTAAGATCTTTAGATAGATTTGTTTTTCTGATTTTTCTCATGATGGTTAAAATCAATCCTGTCACCCCGTTTCGGCTTGACGTTGAAATCTGGGACATATTATGTTTCAAGTGTTTTTATATGTATTGGTAATATACTCACTCTGGTTATTTGCTATGGGTCCTGACTAGAGCAATATATAGTCGGCTGTCGGTGAACACCTGTTGAAAATAAATCCCTGATTATTTATAATAATATAACTTACATTTTTAAAAAAAGACTATAATGAAATGACAAACACACCCGCGCACATACACGTATATACATGTTTTCACATGCATGCATTAATGTATTCATTATGCTTTTCTTACATATTATTATTTTTTAAATAAGGCCAGTGCGTAGCTCCGATTTTAACCCCATTGAGCACGTCTGGGACCCCCTCAAAAGGAGAGTACAATCTGTCCAACCATCTCCACAAAACACCAGGGAGTTTAAACGTGTAATCTCGGCCGAGTGGGAACACATTCCACAGGACACCATCAAAATCCTGGTGGAAAGGAGACCAAGACTATTACATACCGTTATTGCTGCAAGGGGAGATCATACTCGTTATTAATTTTTTAAGGTATTTTTAAGGTACTTTACCTTAAAAATACTCGTAGCCTTAATTTCACTATACCCATAAAATGTCCATTTTCACATGGACTTCTGTTTACATTGATCAAAACATTGATTCAAGGATTTAAGTTTTAAAAAAGAAATTTCTAATCATCTAAGCTAATGACATACTAAAAATATTAATATTATCCATTGAAAAGCCAATGACTGTAAGGTGTCCGTTTTTTTGCAAAGGAGTTTATAATTACCTGTGTACCGCAGCGTGTCCAAGGGTTCGGGATTATCCGGGTCCGGGGGTGGCGCCCTCGCTCTAGCGGCTGCATCATCTCCGGGCAAGCAGGTCTCCACCATTGCCTCCAAACAGTTCACGAAAAGCTCGCTGCTTTCCGCTGTACACTGATTCTGTAACAACACAATTTGTTTGTTAAACTATTCGTGTGATATATCGCTCCATTTAACTGGGGAGCGTCCTACACTATCTTAAGATGTAGTCTCTACTCTAAAACTCGTATACTATAACGGATACCCAATACAAGCACATTTCCACTTAATATATATATGTATATATATATATATATATATATATATATATATATATATATATATATATATATATATATATATATATATATATATATATATATATATATATATATATATATATATATATATATATATACATACTATATATATATATATATATATATATATATATATATATATATATATATATATATACCTATACATATACAGTATTGAGTGGTGAACTTTTTAATTATCCACTCAAGTTCAAATTCATTATACATTATACAATTTTCTTAAACTTGTAGTGGATGACACTGAATGTTCATACAGTTTTTGCAAATTCATTAATTGAATTCAATTAATTAATTGTAGTTTTATATGAGAGAATAAACTTCTCTTATGTAACATATTTAGCAGGATATAAATTTAGGACTAAATACAATCAGTGACAAAGCGTGTAGATCGTTGGAAAAAAAAATAGGATTTGTTTTTAAAATAAATTTAGTTGTTTTAATATTTTTTTTCGTTTTAGACACATCATGTGAGCGTATTAATAAAAAATATATGTTTATGTTAAAATATAATGAACTCACTTTAGTAAAGGGTCCGGCAAACCTCCAAAGGCCCCCAAAACCGCAACTTTGCATGTAATGAAGTTGTTGTTGACTTGCTTCTTCTGACGCTATCATATTCTGATGATATAAAAAATAATTATGTTTACATCGTAAGCCATGCGATAATTTTTACATGGTCTTTATGATTGCTACATGAAGTTCAATGGTGAAAAATTCTTATACTGTATAACTGTTGGTATAGGATAAGTTTATATATGTATGTGGTATGGTAACAGTTAAAATATTGACAATAACTATACAAAGTAATTTTTTTTCAATTTAAATCTATAGATAACGTTTATTTCTAAAAACAAAGCAGACGCTTTGTTGAAAGCGGAAAATCTATACACAGATTAACCACATCATACTCAGTCTGTGGCTTCTCCACGGCGCCCCACTTATCGTGACCGGCCATACTATGACAGATGCGAGCGATCTATTTTCTGCTAACCTCCATGCCCTCCATCCAAGTGGCGAGCGTGGCATATTACGTTTACGTTCTTTACTTGTCTATTCCAACGGATGTCGATTCTGTGACAGACGTGACCGGCTCACTGCTATTTCATGACTGAACTATACATATAATATTAGGCTTCATATTACCTGTATTATACTTTGCACAGAACTCAGTATGCCCTGGTCGTGGCAATGCATCAGGACGTGATTGATTTTCATATCAAGGAGGCTGTGTCTGTAAAAGCATCAAATATACGTTTATTATAATATTTTCGAAACAAGGATAAAAACAATCCAAGTGGCTACGGTATCCAAGTGGTTCAAATTTTACTTATGCACGGATATGTTATCGATGCAGATACTTTCACCACTAATCCTACAATACATGCGCCTAAATAAAACGATGTATATGGTTCACGGGAAAGAATAGGGCGAAACTATTTCTTCCCGTAGGTGTCGAGGCGACTATTGGAGGAAATAAATTCAATGAGCACACTAATGAGCAATAAAAATCAATCTACAATTAATCCCTAATCCGGTTGCCAAGGCTGGGGATTACGGCAACACCCCCTTTTGTGACGAAGGCACTCATCAGTAGTGGGCTTATATGGTCGTATTGATTGATATTGAGAAATGGAGCAAAATCAATAGTTAATATAAAGTTCAAAAAAAACACAATACAACTGATATATTTTTTTAATTTTTACTTTAATTTTTATATCGATAAAGTTTTTAAATCGCCGTAATAATAATAATAATATTTAAATAACATACATACATATTTGTAGGCATTACTTTACTTACATAACAGGAAAAACTTTTGGAAAGACCACAGAGCCCTCCGCGAGGTATTGGTATAATATTCGAATTTCACCTTCATCTGTAAAAATAAAGAATGTGAAATATCTGAACAAATATACCACGCAAAATGTGAAAAGTGTCTTAGTAAAAACATGCAATGCTTATGGCACTACGGATGTCTATGGACGCCGTTGATTGCTTTCAAGTGGGTAAACGCCGGCTTGTTCGCCTTCTAATCTCATGGACAAAAAAACTGTTTCCAAAATATAAATTTTAAAGTATAAAATTTGTAGACAAATTATTGTGTAATTAATGTTAAGTACTCGCAATATATTTATTTGGAAATATTGTAATGTTATTTTTATTTAATATATAGGTATTATATACAAATATATTTCTCAAATTTGTGTATTGTTCTTATGCAAGTTTTGCAAAAAAGTTCAGATTTGATTTAAAAAGAAAACTAGTAATGTTTACAGTTACTAGAATTTTCGTCAATTCCTCCACTCCAACCAACCCTTATATGTGTTAGGAAAATACGGTCACTTTAATAATTCAATGATAGATAAAATAGAGCCCACACGACCTTATACGCGTAAGCACAATTCCTAATCAATTAGGTTATTGCTGTTTTCTTCAGCAATATTTAATTTTGCAGCTCATACAAATAACAATCATCTCGTACTCCTCAAAATGGAAATAAAACTACCGCTTGTCAAGGCTTGATTGGAATGTCGGAATAATTATATACATTATCTATGTATGTATTTCTGATTTTTTCTCATGATGGTTACAATCAATCCTGTCACCCCGTTTTAGCTTGACGTTCTGAGACCCCCTGTATAAACCCATACTTATATTCATATCTTTGCAGGAATTGAACCCGCAACCATTCACTACATGAAAAGCGGCAAGCGATTCAAAAAGAAACGGAACAGTTTTTTAGTGTTAACAAATTAGTTCTACCTATGAATTAAAGAAATAAATATGGCAAGATTTGAAACATCATTTTATAAGTGGTTATTGCAAAATCTATTCTATATATTGGATGAATTTTTGCAATATTGAATGTAATATGACTAGGAATAAGTTGATGACCAATTTATTAATTATAAGATATGTAGAATTTTGATAGTATTTAATAAGGATGATATGATAACCTTTATGCTTGCCATTTGAAGGGGCTAGAAATTGCTCTCACGTTATTTAAATGTCTTGTAAATTACCCAATTTATTGCAAATTAATAATAATTATTATTATGATGATAAATGGAGTCAGGCGTTACTTTGCGGAAATCCATTGCTTGCATGGATTCATCCATGATCACATTGAAATGATCAATATGCTATAAGACCTCTAAGACTTAACGGTTGTCTTCCGTAGAGTCTACTATACGTGAAGATGCCTCGTGTTGAGGCGAAACACGTGTCGTTTGCAAGGTGGAAAAGTGGGTGTGTTTGGTGTTGTGTATAGTAGTTGATTGGTGGAGAGTTGCGGACGGCCATTTTTCGGTAAGAATAAATTTAAGTTCCATGTAAATCCACTTCATCCAGCAGGAAAACACAAATTATTAATTTTCTATTGTTGTTTGCTTGTCGCAGATCTTAGCTAAGTAAAAGTTTTACCTTTCCACATAGTTATTATTAAAAGGAAGAAGTAATTAATTATCATAACATGTTACCTGTCGTGTATTTGACAAGAGTAGCAAGTACAGTGAGAACTAGGGCTTGCGTAGTGAAGTCTGACACGGCCGAGGGGTCGAGCAGGCCGTTACTCTCTGGACTAGCCGTGTCTTTGTCCGTTGAAGCTTGCTGTATCAATAGTTTATAACGAATATACAGGTGTCCCAGAACTCAACGCCAAGCCGAAACGGGGTGACAGGATTGATTGTAACTATCATGAGAAAAATCAGAAAAAAAATCTATCTGAAGATCTTAAAATTGAGAACCTACAAAGAAGAAAAATGGTTACAGTTCGACCAAATGTACCCATAATGACTAGGTTTTTCTTAAATGCCCATAATTTTCAAACTGCATGGGATAGATTTTTTTTCTGATTTTTCTCATGATCGTTACAATCAATCCTGTCACCCCGTTTCGGCTTGACATTGAGTTTTGGGACACCCTGTATAATTAAAAAATTAATATTATTATAATAGTATTATATATATTAACAGTACTAAATATCTTTTAAAATTATAGAAAGTTGCATTACCATTCACTCACTCACTGACATGTTATTTGGGGAAACTGTAAGAGATAAAAGGTAATTTTATCTCTTACTTTTTTCTAGGGAAATGTTCGGATAGGGTATTCGAGGCGGAGGAAAACTCAGATCCAGGAACCAGATCTGAACCTATAAAAAGTTACTCGACGGCTCGCCCGAAACATAATACCCACCGGGGTAACTCTCGAACAAAAACTGGAGACGTATGGGTGTGGGGAGAAAAAAATCTTTAATAGCGAAAAGCAAAATGGACGCCATACAAAGTGAAAATCGCGATTTATGAGTCTATATCGCTGAAATTTGTCAGAAGTCCGAAACTCTTGCGTAGCTTTGAAAAACTAGTAGTATTATATATAACAGAAGAGAGTCCCTATTTCCTTCTCCTTCCTTTATTTTCTTTTTTCCCTTCTATTAATTCCTTAGATGGTTTGGACACATAGAAAGGATAAATGAGAGACGTATTGTAGATGTGGATGGAAGGGTGAGTAAGGGAGGACCAAAGAGAACATACACTGATCAAATCACTGAATTCTCAAGAAAGGCCAAATAAAAAATATCCCTAACCGATGACTTTGTATAAAGAGATTGATTAGTTATGAGATACTTTCTTCTTCCCCTCTCATTATTCACATCATTACCTTAAGGTAGAAAACGCGTGTGCCCTGTCCTGCAAATGTTCATGAGCGGCGATTGTAGCTTACCATCAGATAGCACACTTGCTCGTTTACTTTTCTCTTCCATAAAAATACTGTAGCGGGAAAGTTTTACTATTACATATATATAATTTGTTATTATATTTTTATAACTTATTTGTTGAAATTTTAATTAATCACTTTAAAACCTACCTTTGTAGAGGAATCCGGGTAATCACTGTCACCGGATTTAGTGGAAGAGGGTCTATCGGTGGCTTCGTCCGTACTGCCGGGCGAGCCACGGCCATCGTCTTCTACAACCTGTAAATAAGCCGAATAAATATAATTCAACCAGTAAAATTCAATTAATGGTATAAAGTGAGTACGCGGTTCTTTTTACAATTTTTTAAGACCATTGCACATCAAAAACGCAACATTATTTAGTTTTTGAAACTAATGTACTGTATAAAATTTCAATCATTTTTACAGTCTAAATCTATATTGCAAATTATAGTTTTGTCCTCTAAACTATTATAACTTGTAATATAAAATTTGATAAGAGTATAGATAAGGTAGCCAGATAGATCATCGATACATCGAGGTGTTGACACTTGCAAAACGCCCCTACGATGTCCGTTCGAGTACAGAACAATCAGACAAAGCAAATCCAGTTGCATCGTGGACTGAGACAGAGGGATGTCATATCTCCGAAACTGTTCACTAATACGCTGGAAGATGTCTTCAAAACATTGGACTGGAAAGGACGTGGCATATACGTAAACGGTGAGCACATCTCACACTTGCGCTTTGCCGATGATATCGTGATCGTGGCAGAATCGCTGCAAGAACTACAAGCAATGCTGAACGGCCTAAATGAGTCCTCCAGACTGGTCGGTATGGCTATGAATTTGGATAAAACTAAAATAATGGTAAACCAACATATTGAGCCAGAACCGACCACGATCGATGGTAAAGTTCTCGAAGTTGTCCAGGAATATGTCTACCTTGGCCAAATAGTGTGATTGGACGGAGACAACTTCGAGAAAGAAGCCGAGAGAAGGATACAGTTGGGCTGGGCAGCGTTCAGGAAATTCCGTCAAATCTTCTCGTCGCCCATACCACAAAATCTGAAGACGAAAGTCTTCAACCAGTGCGTCCTGCCCGTACTCTCTTACGGTGCCGAGACGTGGACACTGACAGTCCGTCTCCTCGCCAAGCTCAAAGTCGCTCAGAGGGCTATGGAGAGAGCTAAGCTCGGGGACCAGAGTCACCGACATAGCTCTTCAAGTTAGCAGACTGAAGTGGCAATGGGCTGGACACGTTTGTCGGAGAACCAACAATCGTTGGAGTAGACGAGTGCTGGAGTGGAGACCGCGACTCGGCAAACATAGTGTGCCCTCCTGCTAGATGGAGCGACGACCTGCGCAAGGCAGCTGGCAGAGACTGGATGCGTGTAGCCGAAGATCGGGCTAGGTGGCGCGCCTTGGGTGAGGCCTATGTCTAGCAGTGGACTGCCGCGGGCTGATATTGAATAGATAAGGTAAGTCAACGATAAACAAGAAATTAATTTTCTTAATTTATTTACTAGATCTTAGTTAGTTATATAGTTCTTAGTTAGTACTAGTAATATATTATAGTTCTTAATTTAGTTATTTACGTTAAATTCTAATTGAACAACATAATTATGTTCTTCTACCAAATTTGACTAAAAGTAACATGGTCTGAGAAATCTTAGCAGCACGGGTGGCGAACCACGTCGTCGTCATTTTCAACGAATTAGGTATATTAAATTCGTCTAGTATTCAATATCGAAAATACAATTGTAAGATAAGACAAAACATGTCGGTTTACATATCATATAATAACAAACAACGCGAAAACGTAATAAACTGCAAAATGAAAACTTACTGTCAAAAAAAAATTATTAAGATTTGTGAAAAAAATCGTATCTGATCACTCTCAAAAGAGAGTGGTCGTGGAGCTGTAAGTCTCACACCGTGCGACGCAGCACTTTTTCTGGTCCGAATACGCAATAAAAAATTTTAGCTTCTGTATCATTTACAGTGTTTTTGCTTTTTTTACGTAGATATGTATATAGTAAGATGACCAATTGGCTCAGTGGCGGGGCCACCCACCCACGGGTCAATGTTCGCGGGTATAATCCCAGCGTCGGAATAAATATATGTATGGCCTACAGATATTTATTACCTATTATATTAGTCTGGTAACCCCGCCAATCCACATTGGACAAGCGTGGTGGGTTAACGTCCGTTCCTCCAGAAATGGCGAGGCCCGTACTCAGCAGTGGAACATATGCAAATGTCTCACTGCTGAGCACGGGCACATGTGTGAATGATATATATTACTATTTATATTCAATCATACATACATGTGCCCGTGCTCTAATCTAATAGATAGGCTTATATATCTAATTAAAAATTCTAAACTTATTATGTAGTATAAAATAAACTTAAACTAGTCTAATATAATATTTGTTGTTTATTATATTTGTAGATGTGGTTGTCAGTCGGCAAAAGCCTCTTCCAACAAAAAACAACAACAGTAGGATAGACATGGGCTGGGCAAAAAAATGTATTATATATAGTTGGTGTTGAGTACTTACATCAAGTCCACTATCCACATCGAGCTGGTCTCTAGCGGCATCACCCGCAACTCCGTGCTGCACGCTATGTGCTCGCCCTTCGCTATCCTGTACACCACACATGCGTCAAACAGTATGTTACTATTATTGTTTACAGCGGGATAGGAGGGGGGAAGGGATGATGCGATCTCGAATCTCACATAAAAAGTAGATTATTTTTTCTAGTTTTAAAAAATATTTATATAGATTTTCTTTCTATAGATAAATATTTATATAGATTCTTCGTCTAAGAGTTTAGAAAAAACTTAGATACACTTATGCCATTTTCTAAAATAGTAATTCGTTTTTAACAATTTACGAAACATAATATATATAGTAAATTTTATAAGTAGAGCTTAGTAAA
>JASFAT010002476.1:0-104941 GCA_031353405.1 Baronia brevicornis | reverse complement strand
ATGTAAAAATTTGCTTTGACATTAATTTGATGTTTATTAAACACTATATAAGCAACCTTGACATCTTGGCTACCAGTTACTCCATAACAGTTCACCAACATACTTAGCATTTATGATATGATAAGCAATTAAGTGGTCAAATAGTAATTTCACAAGTGTATTCTATATCTTGAATAAGATATTTTAATAAAAAAAATTTACAGACATTTAGTTATTATATATACATTTACAGACATGTATATATAATAACCAAATTAAAAAAACACTTCACTAACCATGACATTTAAAATAAATTATTTTAAGCCAGTTTCTTGTTTATATTTTGAATAATGTATTCTATGACTGAATTTTATAACACCTTTTGATTCTCAATGGAATAAGTATAAAATCTAAAATCACTGAGTCCTAAATTGCCCTCCAAATATTTTTATTTGATATATTAATTTTTTAAAAATCCCTTCATAATTTTTAAAATTTAACCACATTGTTTATTTATTATATATATATATATATATATATATATATATATATATATATATATATATATATATATATATATATATATATATATATATATATATATATATATATATATATATATACTACTTATGGATGCTGAATTTACAAACATACAAACTTATTAAATTAAAGGCCTTTAGAAATATTTAACATAAGAAAAATAAAATATTAGACTTACGAAGGCTTATTGTAGTATATAATATAAGATCCATCGGTACTAAAATTGGTGTTATTAGAACTCCCCATGAACTCATACAGGCCACTGTCCATTTCATAAGTTCCTGTTGTATTTTTCACATGTTCCAATATATTAACATGACGACATATCTGTAATTGATTCAGGATATTTTTTTTAGGAACTGTCAAGTAATTTTTCTCTTCTAATTGATACTTAATTATTCAAATACAAATTACCATTCCATACCCATTGTTTGTGTATTTGTAGCTTATTAATAGAACATATCTCCATAAATAAAAAGCTTTTATTGCACATTAAACCTCTTTTCAGTAAAATTCCTTCAACTTCAAAAGCCTCTTAAACTACTTTTGTTTCCCATTTTGCATAGATATCTAAATGATTATCATTATGCAATATAATGATGAGGGTGAATGTGAAACCAGTCAGACAGATAAAAGATTTTACATCAGATGCTTGTAGCCATAATGTTCAAAGATAATAGGATAGTCTATATCAAAAAACACTTGCCATATAAATTATTATGATTTAATCTAGTTTTAACATTTCAATATAAGTTGTAAGAAAATAAATACTATACAAGGCTTGTAGTCAATATGAATAAATTCAATACAAGTCATTATTTAAATGTTATCATAAAAGTTTGAATGAATGTATAATTTGTTGTTTTTGTTTTGTGTGATTATTCATATTTTTTCAAATAGTGACACTGTTTGAAAAAATATGAATAATCAGTAAAAAGGAAAATCTGAATTAGTACAAAAGAGAATATCAAGATTGTCAGGGAGTATCTTTGCCTAGCCGCTTGTCTGGTATTTATGGTATTGATTCATGGGTACATGACCTTGGCCTCCTGAGCTACTACCATATCACTCCTCATCTTCCATTGCGGTAGTATCATATCCCTATCCTGTCTAAATCTATCTTTTCTCCTCTCTGCCTTTTCCTTTCTTCTTTATCCTTTTCCCTCCCTTTCCGCCAATCCATGGTCTGCTGTGCCAAAGGATACATGGCTAGGGGTGACCTTAGTCGCAAGCTTGTCGACCATCCCGGGATCAAACAACCTGGGGTACTATAGTGGCTTACCTCAGCATGAGGGCCTCTGCTGGGGCTGACCTCCATCCTCCATTGCGGCTCGTGAGATATGAATAATGTAATACTAAAATAACTATGATGAATCTTAATATACCTAATTCGTCAAAAAATGAGGGTGACATAGTTCGCAGTTAGAAGTAACGAACGGAAAGCCATTTTGCTACGATTAATATGAGAAGAAGGATAAATGAAAAGATGGATGAGTCTGAAGGAAGCAAGGAAGGTGTCGGGATCATAGCGGATGGAGATCTGTGGTCTCTGCCTAACCCTACAGGGAGACGGGCGTGAGTATATGTATGTATGTATGTATGAGAATATCAAGTTATAAAAAATTATTAAAATTTGTGCTGAAGGAATTATAAGTATTCAATAAATGTAGAACCAGAAAACAATTTAATCTGTATTTGTTATAAATAGAAAATATTGTAACTATCATAAATGAGACAAAACAATATTAATGTGGGATGTATCCTGCAAATGGAAGTGACTCATTTTTCCACATAATAATCTTATTTCACAAATAATTATGTAATTGAACTAGCATAACGGCGGTCTTTTATAACCACCTATCGAAGGTAATAATCATAATCAGTTTCACCTGAAGTTAATTATGCGTAGTATCAAAAAAAACAAAGTACTTACGGACAACGGTTGCGTACACGTGTTATTTGCGCTTGAAGCGTTCAAACTCACAGGTGGCATAGCATCAAAACAAGGATGATAGTAATAGGTGGTTAGAGAATATTGGGTTCCATTATTTAAAACTTCAAATACTTGAGTCGTAAAATACGTTGATTTGTCAATCGGTGTTAGGTCGATACCAGTTCCATTAGAAAACTCACATACACAGGGATTCTTTTTAACACAAACATCAGAACACACCAGCATGTAAAAAGAACAAAAATAAGCTAAGAAAAATCTTATATTTATATTTGAAAAGTGCATCGCAATTAGTTGTATTGTTCCACGGTCAACTTAGAATCAAAATTATTTTAGGAAGAATGAGTCTATGGCTGTTGTGGTTAAAACTTGGAATAACAATGTTGCCAATGTAAAATTAAAACAAATATATCATCATCATCGCGATTTACTCATCATTAATGTTATTAAGTTTCTTTTAAAACACGAAGTATTCGAAACTTTATGTGAAAATCTTTGACAAAAAAGTATTGATACATGCGAAATGGGATGTTGGAGACTAAAGAGATTTTTATAACCTTTAGATACTTTATGTTATCGTTAGGAAAAATCCCTAAAACACCCTAATAGGGAGAACATTTAGTACAAACATAAATGTCTGTGTCAGCTACTTTATATTCTGGTAATAACACTTACCATTACAGTTTACGAACTTTAGAACTGAAGAAATAAATAAAAGAAAGTATAAGTGTTAGTCTTCGTTATATACGCGCCTTATAGTTGGCCGCTAATTTATATAAATAAACTTATCCATCAAAATATAATTATATTTTTTAAATAAACTTATCAATGATAATATATCCTTATAATATATAGACAAAATAAGCTTTTAAATGAATTGGCGTGATTTTCGAAGATGGCTCCAACAGTCCATAGCAAATTTTGTATTTGAACAAATGAATTGTCACGACCTAACGCGAAAACCTCAACAGTAGAATTTAAAATTACTTATAAAATATTGAAAATAGTAGCATATAGAGATTTGTGGTCTCTGCCTTCCCCTACGGGAAACCGGGCATGAAAACACGTATGTGTATTAAAAATACTTATTTAAATATAGAAAATTATTTTAATGCCATTAAAGTAGAACAAGAACAGATGTAACTTATTTTCTAAAAATGTATTGAAAATAATTTAGGCATATATTAAATTGAATTCGCACAAATGAGGGTTATAGATTTTGACATGAAATAACGGGTTAGATTTAATATATACATCATACATTAGAAGGATAAATGATAGATTAAACATGTTAAAAGGAATTTTATTAAATATATTTTTATTTAAACTTTTTCATTTATTTAAACTTTATTTTTTTTAATTTTTATCTTACTTAATTCATTATAAAAATTTCAAGAGTCTACTGGTGTCCTAAAACTCATACAGACAGTTTGATTTAATTTGCCAATAACTGAACATGGTAAATAATTAATTATTACTGGTATACACTATCTATTAGTGGCTTACGCCTTTGATCAGGTGGCTTGTAAGCATGTTGGTAAACACTAGCCAAACGCCAATGTTCGGGATAACCAGTAGCATTAGCATCTCGCCAAATGCTAAAAGGAGGGGCCAGAGTTGGAATTGTGTAGGATTTTTTTGTATATGGATTTCGCATCTTAGGGATTTTGACAATCTTTGAATCATTAGAACTGCTTACGCTTTGGACTGAATTAGGATTTCCAGCTTTAAACGCAAATTTATAGTCTTCTTTTTGTTTCGAGTCTTTGGAAATTTTAATGCTATTACACGAAAAACAATGTTTATGTTTGTTATTTGATGAATCATCTGATTTAGTAGGTTTTATAATTGATTCATTTGGAGAACTTTGGTTTAGTTTACCCTGTGCAAAAGGCGTTTTTTCATATGATTCTAGACTGTGTCTATTTCTGTTAATACCAATTTGTGCACTTCTGTCATAGTTGTTATTCCAGGCGTCTTTTATTGGCTGTAATTTTTCCGGTCTCTTATTATCGTCATCCGAATTTTTGCTACACGAATTTGGAGTTCCACAACCATGTATACCGTCACATTGGCTGCTTTTCGACGATTGGATGGAATTTTTTGTACTAGAAGACCTAGACTTTGTTCTTTTCTCGTTATTATTGTGCTGAGGACAATATTGAATGTCACAAGAATCTTTTCTTTTTTCTTTCGTCATATCTTTTTCGAAATATGGCACTGTGTGATGTCCAGAATCTTCCACTCCTGTATTCTGATTGAAAATCGAATAAGAATGACCCAAGGATCCTTGAATTTCTTCCTTCGGTGTATGCACCATTGTAAAAACGGCTGGTGCTTTGGAGCCATTGGAACCATCGATATGCTTTGATGGTTTTGGTTCTATTTTGGGATCATCTGGCCTAAAATCCCAGCAAATTGCTAAGTCCATTAGTGACATGGGTTTTTTATATTTTCCGCCAAGGTCCAATGCAGAAGTAGATGGACGTTGTTTATGGTTCTTACTATCACTTTCAATCTTCTTAGGATCACAGGTTTTAGGTCTATGAACACGCATTTTAGTACAACATGTAGGCCCTGAAGCTCCATAGCCCTTCCATCCTATTGCATAAGGCTTAACAACTATATCAGAATCCATGTGCTCCCCTACTTTAGTTAAATTACGATATCCCAATGTGTCCGGCAAAGGTTGGTGTTCAAGGTTACTTACGTGCATTTTCTTTGCAAATTGAAAATTTTGCGAAACATTGACGCATGGAAGTTTAGGTGTTTTACTATTTTTAATTAATTTCATATTTTCCTCGTCAATTTCTTCATTTTTTGCACTCTTGGCTACTTTTCTCCAAAACTTTTCATCGGAATCTTCTTGTGGCCCATGTATTTGTTCAATAGTATCTTTTACTAAAAAATCATAACTTTCATGCCTATTTTGTGGTGAAGTTACAGAACCAGGAATATATGGTCCATGACCTTCGCTATTCACCGGATCTTTTTCTACATTTAAACCTAATGGATCATCACCATCTTTGCCCTGAATATTGTCTTCATTTGGATATATATTTTTATTATCGCGTTTCTCGTTAGTTTCTTTTGTTTCCTCGAGAGATTGACATTCCTTTATGTACAGACATGTAAAAATGAAATGAAAAACATCTTAAACCAATAATTTTTCTTTTGAACAGAAATGAGTTAAAATGCACATCTGTCTATTAAAAAAAAATACTAAACTAAAATAAAATGTACACATATTTGTTACACCATGGACAATCTTTAATCTTTGACTTCTGCGCTTCTATGTAACGGGCACAGCAACGGCTGAAAAAATAAGAGAAGCTGAAATGAATATGTATATAACTTCCTTTGAATAGCTAAGATAAATAACAGTTTTTACAGTCCAGCTAAAGGACTGTAAAAACTGTTATTTATCATAACTGTTATGTACCATTTTACCGAACCAAAATAACCAAACTAAAAATACCTACTTGATTTTAATTCGGTTATTGCGACATAATTTATAATGAACAATTTAAGGTTTATTAATTTAAGGCAATTTGTGCCTCAATAATGATTTCCTGATGAAAACGTGATCACGAAAGAATCCCTGCAAGAATCACAAGAAATGCTAAGTAACCTAAATAAATCTTTCCGATGTAGGTGTACATTACAGTCACTTTGAATATGAATTTGGATAAAACCGAAGTCATGGTTAATGAGTCAGAATCAACCATGATCAATAGTGAAATTTTGAATTATATGTTTATCTCGGATAGATTATGAAATCAGATAAACACAATTTCTAGAAAGAAAGCGATATAAGATAGAATTTAAGATGCTTCATCAATTTTTTTTGTCGCCTATATCTCAGAGCCCGAGGAGAGCAGTCTTTGACGAGTGCATCCTACCTATACTGTCTTACGGTGCCGAAACGTAGACACAGAAAGTAAGTATGCTTCACAAGCTCAAAGTCGCTCAAAGAATGTTATTTCTTTGTTGCTTGATTCGAAATAAAAAAATATCTGAAAAATCAGAGTCATCGATATAGTTTTATAAGTTAGAGAAAAGTAGAACTTACTTTTAAAGAACAACCGTTAGAGTAGACGATTGCTGGAGTATCATCGCATTTTAAGCAAACGTAATGTGGGACGTCTCCCGGCTAGAGTAAGCGACGATATGCGCAGGGCAGCTAGCAGAAGCTGTCCGTGTGTGTAATTATTACACTTAATAGCCCGCCTTGAGGGAAGAATATGTTTCGGTACCTAGATATTGAAGATTTGTCGAATCTAAATCTATTAAAAATTGAAAAACAGACAGATATGGACAGTCAAAAGTTTTACTTAGCTAAGATCCGCGACAAGCAAAACAATAACAGAAAATTAATAATGTGTGTTTTTCCGTTGGGTCTAGTGGATTTATTTGGAACTTAAACCAAAAACACACATTATTAATTTTCTGTTATTGTTTTGCTTGTCGCGGATCTTAGCTAAGTAAAACTTTTGACTGTCCATATAGTGATGGATTTCCGCAAAGTAACGCCTGACTCCATTAATAAACAGACAGATAATAATAATGAAGATTAATAGTGCACAGATGATTTTTTTTAAAAGTGTACCTACATAAAATGGATATGATATGATATCCATTTCATGTTTATTCTTTTAATATTTAGCCTCAAATATAATGATATTTAAGGTTGGATCTATTACTTTTTATAAATACACGAAAATGTTTCTATTAGATTTATAAATTGTACTAATTCTCTCAATTATTTTGTAGCTCTCCGAGTTAATAAGCGTAATGTTATTAATGATTGCTTTAAATCTATCTATATCTCCAAAAATCTGATAACAAACCTAAATTTTATGACAATATTGTAGCGAAATGTTTTATCAGTACCTAACTAACGCAGGTGTCTAATCAGCTCAAATTATTTATTCTTTATCAATATGGTAGATACCTAAGTATGTTACTTTGTTACAATCTATAAAAACTATACCGCATGAGAGTTATAAATTATATAATTTTATAAAAAAAATATTTCAGTGTGAACTATGACAATGAAACTCATGGTAATACTTTGTACAAATTAATTTTTTTTATGGGATAGGAAGGCAAACGAGCGGGCGTGTCACATGATGGAAAGCAATCACGCCGCCTACAAACTTCCGTATGTACGTTCCTATGGCACAGGCAGTGAAGAAGCGTTGCCGGCCTTTAAGGAAAGTGAAGGTTTGCTTTTTGAAGGTTCTAATGTCGTATCGGTTCGGAAACACCGCTAGAGGTAGCTGGTTCCACAAGGTAGTGGTGCGTGGAAAGAAGTTTCTGAAAAAACCCACCGTATTGAATCGCCACTCATCCAGATGGTGGGGATGAAACTTTTCATTGTGGCGAGTTGTGTGATAGTGGAACTCAGCGGCAGAAATTATCCCGAACAATTCTTAGGAGCACTCCCCATACGTATAACGATATACGTAAAAACGATAAAAGATACTATAAAGATGAGATATCCCTTCGCAGTTTCAAAGGATCTAGCCCTTCGATGAGATTTTGGTCGTCGACAATACGAATAGCCACGAATTAATTTATTAAAACTACAGTTAGAATAACAACAGCAAATAAATATGAAATTTAACACAAACAATTATAATGGAGTATTACTATATAATGTAATGGAATGTATAATAAATATTAATGGAATATACACCTTACAGAATTACAAAATAACACTTACAAAATTATTATACCACTCGAATATCGTTTAATAAGGTACCAGATTGATATCCAAAACTACAAATGTTACGCGGGAAAGTTAATGAGTATGAGCAGAACAACCGACTTACTTTGAATGGTTGTGGGCTTTGTGACTTTTCCTTTGTTTCTATTTTGGTTTTCCCACGTTTTCCATGGCGCGTGCGCGATGCTGATGTCCCTGTGATCGCATCTTTAGGTCTCTGAACGCGAAGGTGCAGCCAGTCTGAAAATCTTCCATCTGGCGGTTCCTTAGCCAGTTCTTCCGCTGATTAACAAGAAGATAATATTTAAAGCAGCCTACTTTTTAAAAAAGCATCTGCTGACTGCTACTGTTACTGTATTGGCAATTTTGTGTGCGCATTGTTCATGCTTCTTTGCGCTCTACTCTATTAAATTTAATTAACCCCTGTCTCCCTGTATGAAATTGCCTAATAATCCCACTGATTTTGTAAATATTTCTTACATACTCTTCTTTGTTTCTTGAAGTAATCTTGAAAACTATTATAACTCATTCAAAAACTAACACAATTAAGAATTTCTAATGTTTATATTTAGCCTAATAATTACTCTCTTTACTTTTTGATCAAATATGTCGATTCAAATTATTGTTAGCATGCGAGAATATGAATGCCAAGTACCACACGCGGATCAACAAAATTTCTGTTCATCCAGCGAAAACTACCTCTTAACACGGAATTAGCTCGAGCCGGAAGCATTCTCGCATGTGTGTTGACAAATACCTACACGCAGCTTTACTACCACAGCGAGAACCAATCAATACCGTTTACTCACGACCTTATCCCTATTTAGTCGAAATAGTATCTTGAGTTTTGTTTTGCCAAATGTCTTATTGTACTCCTTTACATCTTTATGGAAATATCTTTTTCAGTAATATCAGTTCACTGTCAGACATTGGACTCCGTCAAAATTCTTCTTCTTTCAATTATTTAACTACTAGTATTTAGCAACGTAAAGAAAAATATAATTT
Source organism: Baronia brevicornis (assembly GCA_031353405.1). Classification (NCBI taxonomy): domain Eukaryota; kingdom Metazoa; phylum Arthropoda; class Insecta; order Lepidoptera; family Papilionidae; genus Baronia; species Baronia brevicornis. The sequence continues at coordinate 95,735 of JASFAT010002476.1, read as the reverse complement.
TAATATATACTAAAAACACTACTAAAAATTATCATCAGTTTTATTGTGTGTGTTTAAAGGGGAAACTCATAATAAAATAAAAAAAGAAAAATATAATTTTAATATATACTAAAAACACTACTAAGAATAGTCATCAGTTTTATTACGTGTGTTTAAAGATGAAACCATTAATAAAATAAAAAAAAATAATACTTGAATATTGTTTCATTTACTATATTGTAATATAATAAATGAAACATTATTCAAGTTTCGTCTTTTATTATTATATGTATGAGAGATTATATGTATAAGAAATACATTTCTGTATTAAGTTTATGAAGAAGTAATGAGTAAATTTACATATAGTAACTTAAAATCAATATAAATTAAATGAATTTAATATGAGAACTCACCAACTTTTCGGGTAATTTTTCTTGGGAGATCCCAGGTGCCAGTGTAGTGTCCGAAACATTTTGATGATCCCCTTGGGGCTCCGGGGAGAAAGCGACCGTTGATATCACAAATTGGCTTTGGATTTGGCCTCATTTCTAGCGGGCGAGGATGGCTGGGCGCCCAACGCGGCACTTCCCAGTTACCGAGTCTTTTTGGCAGTGACTCTTTATTGAACTGGAATTTTGATTACAATATTAAGAAAAAAAAATCAAATGAAAGTATTTACCTAAGGATAACTATTAACTTATTTATTTAGATAAACTACACAATAATATAAATTGATTTTCCAATTATGTTGCATATTACATTGAAATTTTCCGTGTTAAATACTAATCAGATTTAATTTTGTCATTATCAAGACATTCCTAAGAGGTAAGACGAACAAACGTCGCAGGAGTGAAGTGTTTGCTTTCTCATTAAAGAGTCGTGGGTTGGGTGAATAAAATTCATATCGAATATATAGCTTTTGGTAATTTTTTAAGTAATTAAATTTTTGGTACATACAAATAGGAAAGGGCTGAAGCGATTTTTGTCGAGGCGATGAAGGGTGGCACATGTTTGGGGCTGAACGCCCGACACACGTGCCAGAGTCATTCATATCTCAAGATGAATGTTTAATCACACGGAAAACATGAGCGACCGCCTCACTGTTTGCAACTATTGTGGCTAAACCAACTCAATCCTACACCCTCGTGTTATTTATTGATATATTAGGTTCGAACAAAAATTGTAAGATTTTTTTTCCCAAGAATGATAGAACTACTCGACAGCTATAACACATTGTATGAAAATTAAAAATAAATATTAAATTTGCTATTTATGTTATTATCTATTGTACCCTATTGTCCAAACAGTCATCGTGACATGTACAATACTGTATCCGACCTTAGTGAGGATTACATTTTATTATTATTATAATTCAAGGTATTCTTGTAACACCAGGAGATTTTAGAGAACAGAATTATTTTTTAAAATGATTAACACGGACGAGAGTACTTAATACGTCAGTCCATGTAATTATTCAGGCGACACACCTACAGTACTCCTTATGTTGTATTTAGAATGATTTATCGCTCATATGTATTTGAAGTTTAACACATCATAGCTTAGACTCCACTTCGGTTTTTATCGAAAATACATATTGTTAAAAAGTCTAATACTATAAATGAATATTTTGAGGAAAAAAGTATGAGATGTACATATGTATAAGCTCCATTTCGATAACGCGACAATACATATTGATTAATATATATTTACATACATATTAGCCAATGTTTTATATTGTAATCCGTTTAATTTATATTCATTTGTAAATATACATATTAGAATACTAATGTGATTGTATCAATATCTGATTTAAAAGTATAATGACTGAATTTCTTACGTCTTCTTCTCGGCAGAGTCGACATTTCGAAGCTATGATAGACAAAAAATATATAGTTTTAAAAACTTTTAAGAACTCTGTACTTCAATAGAAACATCATCCCACCATCTGGATTAGTGGCGAACCAGTACGGTATATTTTCCCGATACTTCTTTCCACGCACCACCTATATTTAGGACAGCTATCTTCAGCGGTTATTCCGAACCGATAACACATTTAAACTATAATACAATAAAGAAAAAAAATAGCCTAAACATATTTCAAAGTCCGGCAATACTTTTACAATGCTTATGGTGTTGCATATGTCTGTGGGTGGCATTAATTGCTTTCCATCAGGCAACACGCTTGATCATTCCGCTTCCTACCCTATAAAAGAAATGTAATTATCATCAAAGTCATTAGTGATCAAGGACGTGCGCGTGAATAAGAGATCTGCGGTGGAAATAAATTAGTTGACAACCCGACGATGATCAATTATTCATTAAGGAGTAATTTTATCATCACCAAAATAACGAAATCAGAGCGCAAACTTGTGAAATATCAGTTAAATATAACAATAGCTTTATGAGTGAAAGCCGCGTCTATTGAACAGGTGCCAACCCCTTAGTGGACTACGCTTTATAATGATCGTCCCTTTTCTAACAAAGGGTTGCAAATTGTTATTTACGCCATACATCACGCGCCTATTTGCCTTCATTTAAATAAGTGTAATAATTTATGATTATCTTGTTAGCTTTTTTTTTTGTTGATATGTAATAACTCGTATAGGTTTTAGTTTACAGCACAAAGTTAGTTATGGAAATGTTGGTTATCTTTATAATCTATGCTTTATAACTTTTGTTACACAGGAATTTATGTAACTTACGCCGTATTTGGATAAAGGTATTTGGATAAAAAAATACCTAAATAAAAAACAATATATACGCTCGTGTACATATTGTTTTTTATTTAGACTACTTTTACTGTGCTAAGTCTGAAACGAGGACTCATTCAATCGCATTTGTACTTGTAGAGAAAATTGTTTATAAATATTTATATAAATAAGAAAAATCCCTGGTGAATAAACATTTTATATTGCGTAAAAATAAAATTTCTTTGTTTATTGGGTTTCAATATTATACAATATTTTTTTATGTACATATATTGAATTATGCTTAAGATCTTGATTTTCGATGTATACTCATCGCGGTTTTGTCCTTCAGAAATTTTGGTAAATCATTCGTCATAAAATAGAAACGCACTCGTACTGAAACACAATTCCTTGACATTCTTTTTGCGTGTGGGAATAATAGCATACCACATGACACGTAATTTGCATTCCGTGAGCCAAAAAATGTTGGTAAAAATAAATATTGGTATAGTACTTTAGAAGCACAAAGTATCAGACACTTTACCTATGAAGTTTGCAACTTATTATAGTTATAGTAAAAATAATTTTTTTGTCATTTTCTAATAATATTGATCATTTTATTGTTTATATACACACATATATATATATATATATATATATATATATATATATATATATATATATATATATATATATATATATATATATATATGTTTTGATAATTACCCCCACCCCCCATGAGACCTAATCGATCAGTACCAGTTAGCGCGTCAATATGTTCAATTGACACACTGGGTCCCGCACCGCTCTGAGCAATCGCGAATGTCCGATCTTCCAGAAATACTTTTTAACAGTGGGTACATGACCCACTGTTAAAAAGTATTTCTGGAAGATCGGACATGTATTTAGAAACCATGTAGTTAGAAAACAAAAATATTAGTCTTAAGATATTTGTTTTATTTATGAGATAAATGACACTATTTTTTATTACAGATATTAATTTAATCTCAAAATTTACTAACAATAACAACTAAACCCTCAAATTTTATTAATCTCAATTTTCTAAAATGCTTAACCTATTATATAACAAATCGGAAACAGATGATGTTGACCACAATACATATCGCGCACTTAGTTAATTCAAACGTTTTTTTTTGCCAAAGATTTCCCATTGTTTACACACGTAGTGTAGTTTAGAACCCAGGCAGATGCAGCTACGATTTGGGCAGAGTTACTTTCAGAAACTAGATACATGAAGTCCAAGGTCGGTCGTCTAGATGGCACTCCCGAGAGAAAGCTTATTATATACTGGAGCATTTTAGATAATAAATGCAATCCGAAAGCGAATACCCGTACCAGTATGAAATAGAAAATGTGTATGCGTTCATATATAACAAACGCAGACGCAATCATAAATATAGCTTAGAGTTAGTTCATACTACGTTCAAGCTTTGCCACACGCATTTTATGTTTCTATACCACCATGCGCAAAGGTATCAAAACAATTGATCGCTTGTACACGAGAGCTATTAACTAAAGACCACTGGTGAGAGATGTCAAACACGGATTAACATTGTACACAAAGCCGTGAAAAATTGTCATTCTCCCGTAAAAAACAGCGCCCCTTTTTCGGTGACCAACTATAAAAAGTTTCCAGTTCTCATACAAATGAAAACCTTAACGCAACGATATTTAAATTTATTTTCCGTTATCAAGAGCACACTAAAGATATTTTCTGTGTCATTGCATCTATCCAAGTTGGATTAGAGGCATTACAATTTGCTCGCAAATATAAAACTTAATAGAATAGGGGAGTGTAATAGATGTTGCAGGTGCACTAGTGTTAAAAAATACATAGGATTAACTGTATTGAAGCAAGTAGAGCCAAGAATTATGTTAAGCAATGACCCCTGTATCACTATATCATGTAAATATAAAGAAATATGAAAAATTGGAGTCACTAGGCACGGTTGTGTTTGTCCAATTAGACTAATTTGACGCACTGATAATTAATAACTATCAGAGTTTTAATATGGTTTTAATTTATCTGAAAAAAAATGCGTATAAGTGCATGGTGCATAAATAGTTATATCATCGTATATACAAATTATATGTATTACAATTATGTACATTTTAATTATTAAAATATCGATAAGTAATGGAATTCATTTGTATATACTTACTTGGCCACTACTAAAGTGGAAAGCCATTCTCACTGGTTATAAAAACCCACTAACAGAAACATTAAAAGGATCCAAATTGTATCACAGATTTACGAGGTCTTTCAATAGTACGTCAAAAGGTAGTCAAAAATATTGTAAATTGTCAAAAATCAATAAATATTTCGTAGAAATCACAACGCATTTGTCTATGGTAAAAAAATTCATTTGCATCAGTCGGAAAATAGAGAAAATGTATCGGCCCAACTGCGTGGTTGCCATAGAAATTGGATAATTTCCTTCAAAGTCTAAGACGTGCTCACCCCATATTGATACATATACATATGAATGTAATGTACATGTCAAGTAGCTGTGAGCTTTGGTTTCTCTACGAGTTTTGTTGACGATTAAGACTAACAAGAATTTTTTCATCTGCATTGTTTTTTTACTGAGTTATTAATATAATCTAACAAAAAAATATCTATATATATAAGTACTTGAATTATATTTTACTTCGTTAATTCATGACAATTGTAAAAATACTATTAGTATTTAAAAAGATCAAATTAAAGCCCAGCCTATGACTGAATATATGTGTTAATATATGTATTAATATTAATTTAATAATAAAAACGTTTATAACTTTCTGAGTCCTACACCAATGCATGATGCCTTCTTAATAATTTGCCAACATTACCTCGTTAACGAACTCAATGCAACAACCACAAATCTTATCGCTTATATTATAGCGTATCGCTTTATACTTATAAAATAGACAGCCGTAAAATGTTTAAAATTGATTAATTTAAAAAGGAAGAGTATTAACCTGATGGTTAACATCTAGCAATTCTTGTGGGTATAATTGTGTTACATTTTTAATTAGATCATCATCTCAGAGAAAATCATTGAGGACGTAATTGAGAACATGTATATGAATTTCAACATTTTAGGCCAACTAAGGAAGCCGTCGGTGAACTATACTTAACTCTACAACTTAGGAAACTGAAGCGGCAATGGATTGATCCTGTTTGTCAGATGGACCGACAACTGATGAAGTATATGTTTCATGGAATAAATCGATTTGCGCAGAGTTAATGACAAAAATTAGATACATGAAGTCAAAGATCGGGATAGATGGCACTCCTAAGAGAAAGCTTAATATATACTGGAGCAGTGTGAGACAATAAATACAATCCGAAAACGACTACCTGTACCAGTATGATGAAATAAAAAATGTGTATGTCGCAATCGTAAATATAGCTAGTGTTGAAATTCTAGAGTTTTATTCGAACTTTAAACGAACCCACGGTTTGAACCTCACCCTTGAAAAACTACTGGCGCTTTTCCTATTATCCTGATGTCTTACATTGTTTTCAAAAAATCCTAGTATTAAGAAGCAGCCGTTATCATCAATTCATTGTCAAACCACTGCATCTTGAAGCCATCGATCGACCATGTAGGTCGCGAGTACCTTCGACAATGTTTTAAAAGCCAAACAAGACAACATAAACTGCAAAACAGATGACTCGGTTGCGAGCAATTTATCAAATCAATCTTTGAAAGTTACATAAACAGCCTGAAAAATGAAATTCATCAAAATGGTAAAAAGAACTACGTACATCAAAATCGCGTGTTGTCAAGCGATCTCACAATGAACAAAATTAACGTTTGCCATGACCTTCTGGGATGTCTATGCTGTGTATTTGCTATGTATGTCTGTTTATTACCGCATTAATAGTGAAATGCGAGGCGACATTAGCTGAAGACGTCGCCGACCGGTACATAATTCTTTGCATAAATTAGACTACAAAATTGTAAATGAAACTTTGTCGTATAAAAGCTATGTTTGCCATGCGTTGTTCTTAACCGCGGATAATAAATACCTTTTTTATGGCACATAAAAAAGGTATTTAATATCCGCATAGAGAAGAGAGCAATCAGATCAGCGATCATGATGAGTAGGTACCCACCGCCGCACACCTACCGCCACAGCCCATTCTGCACTGACGCAACTGTAGATGCGTTGCAAATCTTAGAATGTGAATAATGGGAGGAAGATAAGGATTTAATGGAAGACGAAGAAGAGAGTAATGGTATTGAAAGAAGGAAATTAAGGAAGAGGAAAAGGAATTGGGTCTTCGATTCTATCCCTGCACTCACGATATAAAACGCTGTGACACAGTAGAATGCAATGGCTTAACGCCGATAATATTCATATATGAGGGTGTGGTGCTTAGCCGGTCGAGAGACATGGTAGTTCGTGCTACCTTTGCTCTACCACTATTAAATTTTACATTATAATTGTTTGTTGGATGAGATCCACTTTCCATATTAATCCAGTGTATGTATACAAAATAAGCCTTCTCATATAGTAATAGCTGGCAACACGTTGATACGCTTGCTCGTTTGCACCATTATCCCATAAAAAAGAATTATAATTCAAAAAAGCAGTACTAAAACAGTTAAGCAGGCGCTATATGCTATCAAATAGCAGGGCTGATACAATGCATTGAGGACGTGACACGCTTGGCTCCCTCAGGACGACCCAGCTTGCAGACACATCAGCGAAGCAATTCTACCGTTTTGGATAGAAGAGGTAGACTCACCTGAAGTCAGTCGATATATACGTTTATATCAACGATTAAAGGTGAAAGATCAAACGCGAATCAACTGCTATCTGCTTCCGCTGCAGTAGAAGAGATAACAACTCCACATAGCACACGTTTGTAGTATTAATAAATCAGGTTTCTGAATTCTCCTTGCCAGCCGGCTTATATTTTCCTGCCAGCGATCATGTTGACATTGCGGGTACGTGACATAAAGTATTCTGGTGTACAAAATACAAGGTTGCTAAACACAAATGATAGGGTACAATCCTTTTATGTTAGAAGCTTTCGTTTTGTTAATGCTCTGGATCGTAACAGATCAGTTTCAGGTACCAACGTTATCAAAGCGATATTATACATCACTCTGTTCGACCAAATATATCGACTAGTGTACATCAGTAGAGGCTTATTTCCTACGGTGATCATGAGACGATATACATATGTGTAGATATTTATAGTCATGTCAAAAACGTATGGTACGTGTTCTTCTATGTTATTCCAGTGTAATATTTTTTCACGGTAACTCTACACATTGCGCATTTTCGTTTAAATTTATTTCATGGATCAATAAAATAAATATTGATTTGACTAAAAGTTATGGCAGTCGAAGTCATCGAAATTTATAGTCATAAAACATCGGTTTGGCTTCCCACAACCAACGTTACTTTTTTGCTATTGATCCAATTTTGTTGGTGATTTCTTTTATTGGTGGTTTGGTGATTTATTTTTTATTCGTAGACACTAAATGCACCTTCACTGTTAAACAAAGCAGATTTAATGTCAGAAAGCATTCTCTACTAGGCAGTCTTTCGATTAATGGAACAAATATTGTATAAATACAAAAAATAAATTACTTGAAAGTTCTATCAATATGTATATAAATTTACCGCATTCCACCGGTTCAAATATAGCTAGGCTAGGGAATATTACAATAATACAAAATAATTATAATTATGATAAGATTCTACGTAATTTACCAGTAATCGAGACATACTAAAGTAAGAAACTAAACTAGATCGTCGCAGAAGATCGGTGTAAAGTGAGTCTGGTGACTGTAGGAATCCTGAGAACACCATCTCTTGCTTTAATCTGTTTCTCTTTCTGTTCAAGTTAGCAGCTATGTAACCCTATATAAAGCTAACAGTTATGAAAGTTAATATTTTCTTTTTTTATTGTTTTGTTTTTCTTGTTATCACTTGTCAAAATAAATTACGCAATTAGCTAATCGACATAGAGCAACTTTTATTTTCCACGACAAAAAATAGAAAAGATTAGCATAAAAACCCTTAGGAGGTTAGGCATCGCCCCTCCTCTTTCTCCTCTTCGGATTACTCACATCTAACCCTAAAATAGGCCGCACTTTCAGTGTCCTTACCGGTGCAAATATGCATGGAACCTGGATGAAAATTAAAAGGATACCGATTTGAGACCGACCGTCCCAGGCTCGGGCTTCCCGCGGGTACTATAGTGCTTTACCTCCGCATACGGGGCTCTGCTGGAACTGACCTCCATCCTCTCTTGCGGCTCGTGGGATTCACTATGACAAATTTTAATAAACCTAATTTATTAAAAATGACGGCGACGTGGTTCGCCACCCATCACGTCCTAATTCTCACGAAGGTGAGGAGCGACTAACGGAGAACCGTTTCGCTTAGATGAATGTGAGAGGAAGTATGAATAAAAAGATGGATGAATGTGGAGGAAGCAAGGATGGTGTGCCGGGATCATAGCGGATAGAAATCTGTTGTTTCTGTCTACCTCTACGGGAAACAGGCGTGACGATATGTATGTATGTATCCAGATTTGAGAAATAATAGATTTGAGATTAGTCTATCGTTAGTGATTATAACACCCGATAAGAAGACATGACAAAGACAACTTCGATAATATTGATATAACTTGCAGGTGTTTATCTCTAGGCATTTTATCGAATGATGCCTTATGTGACTGGCTTAGTATTTGAAAGCGTTATCACGTTTCTAACGTAGTCGTTTATCAAATTCTCATAATAATTCGTGAGGGTATGTCTTAAATCTAAATGGTAATAATTCTGGCAGACAGAAAAAATGACTTTTGATGAGATTGATGCTCTAGAGTAAAAATGCTGTTTATTTCCAACTATGGTGAAAATTTCGGTCAGTAACTTTTTAAGACCTTTCTTAGTTAGGCTCATTTGCTCACATCATGACACGACGGCCGCCTGGCGCAGTATACTTGATTCCTGATTCACGGTTTCTGCATTAAAACTTCAGTCGACATTAAATTTGCGTAGCATATAAAGGTAGAAGAAGATATCTCGGTGTAATATGTGTGTGTATATTTATACATATATACAAACACAAATAACGCCAGGTACCTATTACAAAAAAATATAGAAAAAAATTTTATACTTGGATTTCATTGATTAAAAGAAAATGCAACAACTCACACAAGAGAGTGCCGTCTATCTTTAAAAATACATTCTTAAAGTATTGAATACTAATGTAAAACAAATGACGCTTCTAAAAAAAACTAAAAAATGGATTAATTATAATTCACATAACATTATTTTTAGATTCTAGTTATTCTTATATAAAATATTTAATACAATCAATATGTCCTGATAATTAACTACGATAAATTTCTTAAGTTGCGAAATTAATATCAATAATATGGCGAGCACAGTCAAGTATCGCACAAATAGTAAAACTGTTATTTATTTAATTCTTTAACTTATCTTGTATAGAAATTGATTTTTTATACTAACCCATAGTAAGATTTCTCCATATACATGATAGCTAACATGTCTAACATTTTTTTTTCAAGATTTAAAAATTTTCAAGAACAATATTTTCCTATTTCTATTCTAAACTGAAAGCTATCGATCCCTGAATATTCTGTTTTATAGCCTGACGTCAATTATCTTAGTGCACCTGGGACCCAGCATCCTGGGATCGATAGGCGGAGCCTGGCTGGATTGGTCGTTTGAATAGTGGGCGGGACACAACTGCCAGATGCTATCCCAGCCCAAACATACAAAAAGCAACATACAATACAAAATATCCGTAAATTTGATAAATGTTGCTCATATTTTATTTTCTTTTAATATACCTATGTAACTAGTTGTAACCAGCATGTGTTGTTATGCGGCGTAATAAAACATATTATTCTATAGTTATTGCCTCTAAAGTATTCTGTGAATTCATATTTATTATTCTACTTGTAAATACTGTCTACATAGTTCAATATTTTTTATATTTAGATATGAAAGTTTTGACCCTTGTTCTAATGTAATTTATATTTAAAGTTCTATGTAATAATTCATTTGAATATTCCAAGTATAGATTATGAAGTTGAAGCCTTTTTTACAACAACTATTTTCAGCTTACATGGAGTGACGTGAAATGATATGTATAATATTATAGAACTAAAAAGTTTTACAAGTAAATTTACCAAAAATGCTTCCTCGTTTGCTCACCTCTCATAAAAAGTATTAAAAAATTTGATTGTACGTATATAATTTTTAAAATGAAATATGAATAAAATATTTTCGCATTGCGGAACCCTAAATATATCTCACATTTGGCACCGCCCTCAAGAGAGGGTGTTTATCCATCCCTCTTTGAGAGGAAATATAAACCAAGGGATGCTGGCATCTGGACCAGTATAATTCTGTGTGGTGTATGATCGTGGTTTTATTTCTGTGTTAACTATTATCTGATAAGTTAATTAGTACAGTAAATTAAAAAAAAATGTAAGTTAAAATAACATACATTTAGCACTTTTTAATTAGTAATTCACCGGCTCTTTGTAAGTTTTATTTGTATTTTAACATATATATTTTTAAATCACCAACTTGAATATTGTACGAAGTTTTACAATTTTTTTTTATTTATTTACATAAAATTTATTTTATAAATTTTAAATAATATACATATATATTTTATTAATTAAAAAAATATTCATCAGAAATAAAACCCAAACAGGATTATTATCTACGTCAGTACAAAATTAAATTAAATTACAAGCATAATTAAATATGTTTATATTATTATATGTATGTGTGGTGCAACTCTAAACTATTGTGGAAATTAATAAACAATCCAGTTAAAATGTCTATGATAACAATGTTTTAATATAGTCTTTAAAAATCAAAAGAAATCAGGGCTAGAAAAAAATATTATTTACTTGTATTTCTAGTATTCTATTTGTAAATATGTTCTTCGCGTAGTGAAAAAAATTAGTAAAGCACTTTAAGCTGTTATGTGCATTTTAATATTCCTGCGAGAGAATAAGTTGTAAAATGGAATTTTATCGTGGAAAACGTATTTTCCAAAAATTTCAAATAAATTGAATATAAAAATACATCAATATCAACAGGATGCATGGGTTCTTACCATTGTGGTTTTTGAGGTCTCAAGTTTAAAATATTTATTATAGAACATAAAATTCTCTTTAACTTTACTATCCGTTAATATTAGCAATAAAAAATAAGTATTTATAATATAATAATTCTGACTATTTCTTCAGCAAAAATACATAGACAAAATATATATACAAAATAAATACTTAAGGATATATATATACAAAATAAATGATATTTATATATAGATAGATATATATATACAAAATAAATACTTAAGGAAATATAAGATACTAGATGACCCAGTGAACTTCGCTTCACTTACAATTTATTTAATTCAAATTAACGAAAATGATATCTCCTAGTACACTTATTTTCTCCTGATATGTTGGTACTCAGGTATGCAATATTTTTCAAAATCGACTCAAAAGAAACGACAGTTTTGTATAACAACAACAAGTCCGTTAGACGATAAAGCCGTCACGAACGCCATATATTGAACGTATTGTAATTGGAAGTAAAGGGAAGAAAAATAATTGTTCATTTTTCAAGCTTATCTTCATAAATAATGTAGGGAAAACATTCCATGTATTTTTTAACCTTCCCTGTATTATAGCGAACAAAATAAAAAATATTCAAATCGGTCGAACCGTGTTTGAGTTTTAGTGAGACTAACAATGAAAATGTGTGTGTATGTTTGTGTGTGTGTGTGTATTTTTGCTTAATAGGCCACGAGTCTTCTATTCCATGAGTATTATTTTACTCTAGTTTGTAATTTATGAGTTTTATAATTAAATGATTTTTTTCTTATACTACCCTACCTAACACCGTATAGTTAGCTTAAGAACGCACTGTAGTTACCTGCATATATTAGGATAGGACTTCTTCCCAAAGGTATCATATAAGGCAAATATTATAGCCAATATCAGTGGATGGGCAGCGGTGTCTACAAAGTATTTTAATACCAACCTGCGATACCAATCCGTCCACCATGCGTGTGGATTACAGTTACACCCGAAATTTGTGAAGAGTGACTTTTACGTTTGTATTGATTGATTGATTTAACTGACAAACATTTTTTTATATTCGTAATTACTAAATAAATAAATAATAACATGATGACATCATTCTAACTACAGCCAATGTTAACGAAGTCGTTCCAAAACTTTTATGATATTTATTATAATATATATTATATAAATTTAACTTTAACTGGAAATCAATCACTATACATATAAGTACAAAGTAATTAGTTGCCTTAACCCAAATAATAACTTGAGCGTTTAAATAAATACTTTGCTGGATATAACTCTAACAAATTTGATTCGATTAATAACATTCATGTTGTGTTTCTGCCTTTCTAGTACTTGACATTCATTAGGATAAAATTAACATATAAATCAATTTATTACATACAGCATTTGGCGCCATCAAATAGTTGCAAACTGCGACGTCCCGAAGAAATCGATTCGATACGGTTAGCGAGCTTGATTCGATTACTAGAGGCCAGAGGGTTGCGAGGGACGATATAAAAAGAATAAATACGGATTTATTATCCCCTAAAGAGCTCGCTTAGTGCGAGGTGTGAACGCGAAATGTATTATTTATCTCAAGCACTCTTTGCTCGCGGCCGGTCTATTTGATTTAGCGGGAATCAAAACACGAGTTGTGGCTATAAAGGGTTGTTTTTCGTATTTAGTTATAAAGAGTATGAAGTTTACTTATATGTTTTTTTTTATAATTTTTCGACTAATTATAATTTCTACCTCCATGTTAATATGCCCAAACGATGAGCTCAATAATTATTAGCGTTTTTTGTTTTTTTAAAAAATAAAACTGGCTATATTTTTTATTACTATAACTCTAGTTAACCATTTCAACTAAGCTTATTGTGCTTGTGGTAAAAAAAATATGATTCACATCAATAGTCCCGTATAACAATCATACCCACGATATCAAATCGTAAGTGCAATCATAACCAACTGAAGTATTGCAGACTTACAAGTCTTACAAGACTTACAAGTATGCTTACTGTAATATATTAGACAATAAAACGCAATCCCGGAGCAAAATACAGCAATGTCTATTTTGATTGCTCTAATCCGATGTAAAACTTTCTCTAATACTCGCCGAAGTATTACTCTACGGCCAGTTAATTTCTCGATCTGAACTTATAAAAATTTGACTGAGACCTTTGCTACTCATAACTAGACGATCCGAGATAGAGGCCTTTATCTCGGACCGCCTCCATTAACTATGCAGTGTAGGAGTAAAGCATATTTTTCAACAAATTATCATAAAGATTTAAGCTGGATGACCAGCCCGAGCCCTTAAAGCCCTTATATGTCCCACTGTTGTGTCTGGAGGAATGGTCATTAACCCATCACGGTTGTCCAAGACGAATTGGTGATATTATTATATTGATGAATTGGTGATGCACTACATGATTTATCCCGATGCGGGAATCGACTCCGTCCGTCAAGCCCTCAGTGAATTTCGCAATATGGCTCTCTACCATTAATATAAAACGAAATAATAAGACAAAAAGCATTAGAGTTTTAACTCAAATCACTCGATCCACTACATCATTGATCTAATAGGAGAATCGAACTGACATACACACAAAAGAATACCATAGTATATTTCAATTTTTCAACAATATGTCTTAAAACAAAAGTATTATGAAGGATTCATGATAATCCTAAAATTGTTTTTCGGATTAAATAAACAGTATTATTTCAGAAATCATTTAGAATCTAGATTCTATATTTATGATGGCGAGGCCAGTATTGCATAGCTACAAAACATTGTTATTGTTATTAATAGTAATAATTTACTTCGTATCACTTTACGGATCGTATTATAATTTACTATGAATGTTTATAATATCATTTCTAAGGCATTTTGACCACAGACTAAGATACATCCTACTGTTAACAAATTTAGAAGTACCTATCCAAATATGTGTATTTCAGTTTTTCAGTTTCTTTTAATGTTTTGTTTGTTATAAAACGCAAATTATTTTTTTTTCATATGTATATCGGGATCGAATCGTAATTCGAATAATTTTTCCTTCAAAATTCAGTAAATATAGTTTTTTTTTATCTATAAATTTAAAATTAATATTCCATCACAATTTTGTTGTTTTAGGACACTTGAGAGTAATTTTTCCCTTCAAAAACAGAATAATAACAAATTGCAAAATAGCACTCTGATTTGCAAAACTTTTGTAACGCTCAAGAAACCACATACATATTTTATGAGTAATAATAATTCATCGTTAGTATATTATAAACGTAAAGCCCGTGACTCTCTGTCCCTAACTACTCTGTCTAAATAAGTATTTGATCACTGAAACAAAAGCGCTAATATTGCTCACGCGGCAGAAAAACCTTGCGTCTTAGTACGCTATCAAATAGCACGACATTGCAATCGTTTGTAAACAATTACATTTCTCTAATGGCAGAACACTATGAAGAGTTGGCTCGAGACGGCTGGCAGTATGGAGGACGAATCATTGTCATGCATGCTCGCCGAACCTAGGGAAGCTCTACTCCCTATCACAGGAAGAGAAAACTTGGCGCCAAGAAAACGGTAAGGCTTTTATTAATTATTTAGGCTTGAGGCTTTTACAAATCCGTCTGGATGACTCACAAGCAGAAAGACTGGTATCAACAACGACGATGATAAATCAGCGAAAAAAGGTAAAATCTTAATTCTTCAAGTCTCGCTGCAATGGTGGAACGAGAAAACACGACACCAGGGAAGGAGCTACCACCGCCCATCCAAAGCCCTGTGAGGTGAGGTGAGGTTTGATCCAGCTTGGATCTCTATCGGGAGGTTAACGTTTATTAATATATCTAGATGTATTTGTATCATCATCACTAATATAGTCATAACAATCCATTACCTGGACATTTGCCTCCCTCCAAATTGAAAGGTATTGCCAAGGTCAAAAGCATTCTATCTTTTGATTTTGTGACTGTGTATGATTAGTTCCAACTCAACAAGAAAATTGAAACCTTGAATTTGAAATTGGTTAAGCGGTGTCGCAGATTTCGTGTACGAATAAAAATAGTGTGAAGTGATTTTTATATTAATTAGTTGGATTATTATATAATTAATTGGCTCATTGGCGGGGCCCTCCGCCCGCGGAGTCTATGGTCGCGGGTTCGATCCCCACATCGCAGTAAATATATGTATAGATTGCAAATATTTATTCCGATTCTGGGAACCCTGCCAATCCGCACGAACAAGCATGGTGGGCTAACGTCCGTTCCTCCAGAAAAGGAGAGGCCCGTGCTCAGCAGTTAGACATATATGGGCTGTGAAAAAAAATATTAGGTTTGTATAATTATTCTATGAAAATTTTGTTATTTGTCAATAACTTTTCATGGTCATCATCAACCCATGACAGTTCACTATTAAACATAGGCCTCTCCCAAGTATGTGTGTGTGTATCTGTATATACATATGTTTTGTTTAGTAACGACTTCCTTAATTTAAGCTAGCCATTAATTTCATTTGTTTTAGAGACTATACTATTGAACCACGCGCCTTGTCCGAAGAAGCATATCTTTCAAGCGGAACTGGCTCACCTTGCGCTGGTCTTTCTCGAGAAGAACGCAGAAGACGACGAAGAGCCACTTTAAAATACAGAACAGCACACGCAACCAGGGAAAGAATACGAGTGGAAGCATTTAACGCTGCCTTTGCATCGCTTAGGCGACTGCTACCAACTCTGCCACCCGATAAAAAATTATCAAAAATTGAAATACTGCGACTCGCCATCTGTTATATAGCTTATCTTAATCATGTGTTGGATGCGTGAATGGCAATAAAGCTTTTGTAGATACCTTGCCTACGATGCTGGAATGGATTAGATCTTTAGAAACACGTATGTGCGTGTAATTAATTTGTTACATACAAATGTTAAATATGTTTTGTAAGTTATAGTGTCAATTGAAAAAATGTATATCGCTTACAAGTATTTAATATTATATCATTTATTATTGTAAACTGTTTAAATTTTTAATAATGTACTGTATATAAACAGAAAATATGTACATTAAATACTTAATCATTTTTGTGTATTTATTTTTAATTCATAGAAAACTATTTAAAAGACAACCTAAGTAACTGAATATTGAAGCTACCGCGTACGGAATCAATGATCGAGGGTTCAATTCACGCATTAGGATAATTTAATTTATATCCTACAGGTACCTATTTCAAGTATGCCACATCGGACAAGATTAATACTCATTCCTACATCAATGGGAAAGCTGTGCCCAGCAGTGGAACATATGTGGGCTGTGAAAAAAAAATCAATAGTGAAACTGATCAAGTCGATAGTATTATACCATTTATTATTAAATCCTAATATTACTTAGAAATAAATATGGTCAGATAATAATAAAATTGTCTTTCTTTCTTGCACAATGTTTATTGTTTAAAGCAAAATAAAATTGTAATATAAATATATAAACTTTTTTATTATATTATATATACAAAAGTATAGAATTCATAATGTACCAAAATCTTATTTGTAAAACAATATAAATAGATGAGAACCCGATTAACTCAAGCATATATCATTTATTAACGATAGCATTTTAGTTACCCATATACTTGTGTTACGGTAAAACATTATACGTCTATGTGATTATCAGTTTTGGGTCATTTGTTCCATCAGTCAAACGGAATCTTTATACTTTTTTAAACCCCTTCAATATTTTGTAACTGTCCCAATTTACACCGTTGGTTTCACAAATCACAAATGCACAATAGTCAACGTAAATAAATAATTTTCATACAAATATATAATTTATTAATATTTTTGTGGGCAAAAAATATAACTAAACATACACCTACATATATACTAAAGAATGCCAAATTAGCATATTGACGATAAGACAATACAGTACGACGATCGTAAAATAACAAACGTAAGTGATCCAATAAGCATTATCATATTATCATAACGCAAAGACAATTCGCAATTGCATCTTAGTTTTATGTTCGCTTATTCGCTTTCGCGTTTGCCGGAATCTTACACATAAGTAGTAGTACTTTTTCAATTCAATATATATATATATATATATATATATATATATATATATATATATATATATATATATATATATATATATATATATATATATATATATATATGTGTGTGTGTGTGTGTTTTAATAATCTTCCTCTAATCTAAAAGTAATTAAATAAAAAAATATGTGCGTACCTAATCTTAATTTACATTGATTCATCGTTTATCGTTAAGCATTAATAAGCCGATTAGAACAAATGTATAATTAATACAAAATATTAATTAACGACTTTTATTTGTTACATAAATTTTTCATTTACTCATCACTATTAGTTGTATTTAAATAAAAGTTTTATCACTTAACGATTTACACTAATAACTGAAAAGTCAACTATACATAATGAATATTATCACCATTTATTGCCTTAGGTTACTTATATAACTTAAGAATACTGGATAAAATACCATTCCATGCAAGAATCCTAATATAACCAAACTCAATAGCATTCTAAAGAAGAACACTTCAATTATTTCTGTGTAAGAAAATGCTAGAACTATTACTGGTATATTAGTTAATGTTATGCCTGACACTATAGTCGCACCTACTTTTTTAATTGCATCTGCAATTCTTTCATCAGGACTTAGGCACTTACTCGTAGCGTAGGCATAAGCAATGTGACTGCAGAACTCTACTGAAATACCAATAGCTACGATCAAATTAATACAAGATACGGCGTTTAATGGTATATTCCAGATATACATTATCCCCATCATGTCTATGACAACCATTATAGCCGTAATCATTACGGTTAAAGTAGTCACTATATTGAAACCCGATGCTAAAAGGTTTAAACAAGCAGAAGCTATCAAAGAGTAACCTAATGATGCAAATGTATCTCGCCACATAGTCAAATATTGTTCATAAAATACATAAAAGATGGAGTAAGGAAACACTTCGATATCCAAATCCGTATGCCTTTTGATTGCAGTTGTTATATTATCACTTATTTCATAAGCATACTTTATAGCGGTTATATAATCTTTTGAGGAACTTAAAGCATTATGGTAGGCCATGAAACTGCTGTCTACAACGGTGGCTCTTCCTTCTGAGTCCAACAAGTAGTTAACGTGACTGGAATAACTAGCTAAACCTCCTTTATTACAAATTTCTGTGGGTGCGTCTTGTAGGAAAAATGGTATGTATTTTTTGAAAGCTTCAGCATTTGGTCGCAGTCCGTTACCAGCTTCTGCTCTTTCAATAAGACAAAAAGAACATTCTGGAGAAGTGTCTGTACTTGGACAAAAACCATTATTAGTAGTATTATATTTGCAACAAGAACCAGGCAAACTCGACCAATCAATAAAATCATCTAACCATGAATTAGAACTTCTAGATATAAATGTAACATTGCTATGACGTGAGGCTAAAAATATTTGTGTAGTAAGCGAATCATCGTGACAAAGTTGACCACCACAGATAACATTCTGATGATTAATATCAGTGAAATTCAGGCCTCCTTTTAAAACAAAATAGACAGGAGGACCGAGTCGTAGAAGTGCATTCACAGCTTGTAAGTAACGATACACATAGGAATCTGCAGGCAATGCCATCTCTTGGTCTAAACCTATTTCAATTTGAGGTATCAGTATAATACTTATAGATAACATCGTTACAAATAAAATAGCAACTACAATTTTAACTCGCCAATTTAAAATGAATTTAGAATATGGTTCCATTAATCTTTCAATGACACTGCGATAAGCGTTTTCAGAATTAAGGGGATCGTTATCGCTGAGTATTTTTTTCTGAATGCAACACAATATATCAAACCTTTTCTGGCTTGCTCTTTTATAATCTATAGATAATATGGCCACAACTGTAGTTATTTGAAAAATAAATAAAAAACACAAAGACAATGAGGCAAATATTGCAAATGTGACAACAGCAGGAAAATTTGCAATAGTACCAACAGCAAAACAAGTAATTTGTGTAACAGATGTAACAAATATCGATGGACCAACTTGTCTCATCATCTCTGCGAATACAAATATACGTTTTTTGGCAAAACTCCAATTGTCATTATAATTGTCATAAGTTTTTAAGTTAGTTTTAATATAGTTCAATGTATTAACCATTAAAAAAACATTATCTACCCCAACGGATAAAACAAAGAAAGGTATTACATTGATAGCTAATAATGTTGCAGTTATACCAGCATATCCCATTACACCCATTGCACAAAATATAGATGTTAATACAACAATTATGCAAAATACAGCCACCGTCACTTTACTGTCAATAAACCACGTGTGCCAATGTCTTACATTGCCTAAAGCCACTAAAACGTAAACAAACATAAGTATGTAACTCACTGCTATAGGCAATATTTCAGCTTCAGATACTCTCTGTATTTCATCTTCTACAGATCTCTCGCAGCCAAACGCCACTTCCACAAAATCAGCCTTCCAGTTCGCTTCGTAATCATGTAATAGGTCTATAAATTTTTGTTCCCATGCAAGAACTGGTATTAAATTTTCCTCTAGGAGATGGTTGCTTAGAGGGAAATTTATCAGTAATGTATCAGCAGTTAGAATGTTTTCTGGATCAAAACCTCCAAAAGAAATATCAGGTTCAGCACCACCACCCCATTCAGCCATGCAGTTTAGAGCTAGATAATTATTTAAACAATTTTGAATTCTGTTTAAATAAGTATAATTATTTATATTGTATCTATCTTCTCCCAAATAAATAGATGCCGACATGGACACACATTGGCCGATTTTTTTTTCACTTCCTCGAGAACGTAACGGTGCATAACACACTTCTTCTAAAGTAACGCCGCCCGTATCTCTGCCAATATTGATAATAGCATCTTCAAGTTTTATTAATTCCTGCAAAGCTTCAACTCTGAATGCTGGTCCATATGTCACGTTATCAACCTCAAATGGCTCTAATCCAGTCATCCTTAAATAAACTTGGGCTGCACGATAAAATGGCCCAAATCTTGTATTAAAATATGTTAATTCGGATCGACTTCGGGAGTCTGGAGCAGACCAAAGTTCAATCGGATTTGAAGTTAAATTAAGACTCAATACCCCATAAAGCATACCGAAAGCGACCCAAGTTGTGAACATGATAATTAACACAGGATTATGCGCAGAAAATGCACCTATTCTGGCAAACAAATCTTGGAAAAACTGAATCAACACGTTTCCCGCGGCTACATTTTTTCCACTTATATTTGTCGGTATGCTGCTTCTTATTCTTTTATATTCAAATAATGTTAATATGCAGAATATTGTTACACCAATCACAAAAACAACAATTCCGATTGAGAATCCTATACAATTCACTGAAATTACGGTACATATGTCAGGGACGACAGGTTCCATTCCAGCTGGACAAGTTGCTGGGCAATCTATGCAACTGCAAGGAATATCATCTTCATATGTTTCATCGCAGTGTGGAGCACGAATATTCATGGAATCATGTTCAGTAGGCCACCTTAAAAAGTTAACTTGTACTGGAGCTAAAGGGTTTGCTTGTGTATCGCCAGTAAATCCGAACCAAGCGTCTGCATCGCAAACAGCTGCATTTCCGCACATAAGATTGATAGCCGGTAATCCTGTTTGAGGAACAATCACACCAGAACATGATGCATGCGCATTCAGCATGAAATCATTATACAATCTATAATCGATTTCATTCACATATGATGTTCCATCTGTGGCATTCACTACAGTAACCTCGACGAAACGTGACTGATCCGGAGAACAATTCATTTCACATATTTGCCTGACAAAGTTTCGTAAACACGCTGGACACCGCCCGAGAATACCTTCGGCTAACATTACACTCTCATGCATGTTCCTTAATTGTCCGTCATCACAACACGTTAAAATTTCGTCATCTGGTTTCTGGTTTCCATAGTCATCGTACAGTAAGTGAGGACATCTTGCATGTAAAATGTCTATGATAATGTCTCTATCCGCTTGTGTAAGATTTGAAAGTACTGGAGGGGGATCTTCAAAAAACGGGCAAGGTTTCCCAAATCCATTGATAATTATACACTCGCCTCGCATTACACATTTTGCTGTTATACTGTACCACATACCCATAAAAATTAAAAACCCAAAAATACGCCCCATTTTGAAGTATAACTAGCGTTTATGTTTATTTTCAAATAATACAAAGAGAATAAACTAGTTATCCATTTTAGTTACATCCAACCGGTGTCTATTAGTGTTACTACTATGAATGTCGCCATAACGTGATAAATGATTCGGTAAAAACTAATCACGATTTGATAAGTTATCGTAAATTAATACAGGTGTTCGATAAACACACGTGGCACGGATTCGCTTTTCCATTAAATCACACAAACATGTGCTTAGAGTTGTTTCATCTATGAGCTGAAATATGCACAGGTGCACTTTCTGCAGACTGCCCCCCGGACTCCCGCGGGAATGAGAACGACTTCCCTCTTTGTACTTTTATTGACACTTAATTCTAATATTTTCATACATTTATTTATATGTGAAGATTTATATATATATAAATAATTTCAATATATATATATATATATATATATATATATATATATATATATATATATATATATATTGAAATTATTTTTTTTTATTATTTTGTAATTTTATCTGCTGTATACGGTATAAAGGCGTTTTAGAAAAAATGTAATATCTTTCTTAAGTGTAATATCTTTGTATCTCTTTCAATGGTGTAGTAGGAAATGAAAAAATTACCAAGTGGTAACTGAGCTTCTAAGGGGGACAGACGGACGCGGTGACAGGTCGCGTGTTCGCATTAGATTGATGGCCTGTGAAATGTAGTCTAGGGAAATCATTCCGCAGGCCGTGTAATTGATACTGAAAATTGGAGGGACAAACGGTAATGAGGTTCCCACAATTTGTTTTTTCGAATTACCTTATTAACTATTAAGATATGAATACCGCAATTCACTGTCACGGATTTTGCTAACATTTACTACAGAAACAAGGCTTTGAAATCCTTTTATTGGCATTCAAAAGATGGAGAAGGCCTTCAATCAAGGAGAGGTACATACATATACCCGAAAAAATAGAATAACTAACCATACTAACAATTAGTGACACTTCGAACTAATAACTACTAATAAGGACAGTCAAAAGTTTTACTTAGCTAAGATCCGCGACAAGCGACACTTGTCGCGGATCTTAGCTAAGTAAAACTTTTGACTGTCCATATAGTGATGGATTTCCGCAAAGTAACGCCTGACTCCATTAATAACTACTAATAATGCAATGTAAAAATAGGGTTAAGGTAATAAAAGTCTTTTTTCAACGCTACAGAAAAAGGAAAATTAAAGAGAACAATATCTTGGTTTAAAAATATTTATTTAATATTTATTTCAAACACAAAACCTTCTACATATCTCTAGTAAGAGATCAGATTTTTTTGCATTTAAACAAAAAGAATTATCTTTTAAGATTATTAATTTGAGTACCGAAAGTTGAACTGAAGCTATTTTGTTAATCATCGTTAATTTTTTTGTTAAATTTATTTTTCTTAGTGGGTTCAAGATAGATAAAAACCCTTTTTCTTTTATATTTATTGATATTTTGAGAATTTTCGAAAAAACAACACAGATATATATATATATATATATATATATATATATATATATATATATATATATATATATATATATATAATGTATCTGTAGTGTTTTATACAATAAAAAAGAACATTATTTCATATTAAGTAATTTTTTTAGATAATATGCAGATAAAATTATGAAATATTGGTTTCATTTGATTACAGTGATTTTTCTGTTGAAGCATCGATTCACTTGGTTCCATTGGCATTGTCTAAAACAAATTATTATCATAACATTAAATTAATAATATTAAATTACAGTATATAGGTACTAATTTGGTTTCGAATTGATCTTATACTTCAATTTTCAAAGGTAAAATTGATACAGCATGTTGAATTAACTTTCTTCGATTATTGGCAGGCTTTAACGTGAATACGAAAAAAAAAGAATGAATAGTTCACCTCAGAGTTGAACTCTACACTCTATCTGGTGATATTATAAGACAGTATTTATAAGTTTAATTATACCGAGAAATACCGATAACTACACATATAATAGTGATGTAATGAATACTCACATTTTCATTCGCGAATATTTGCATACTTGACTTCGCTAATGTGAATACTAAACATAGTTATGAGAAAAGAAATATTTAAATAAGAATGTGTAAATAGTTAAACATTTTAATTTTTATTATTCCTTAGCATTTTTAGTGGATTTGTTTTTTATTATTTATAAATATATTTGTAAATTTTTTGGACTGTAGCTTTTATCTGCTTCTAGTTGGCCACATTTTGAAATTCAGTGTTTTATAAATTATATTTTACATATAAGTTGTAAAACGTATAAATGTTGACTACTTTTTAGAAACTATTATTTTAAAAAAATGTGTGCTAGAGACAGGCAAAGAAAAAAAATAAATTATATTTTGGAAGAAAGAGAATAATATCTGGAATTTATTAATTTAAATACAATAATACCCCTTTGCAAAAAAAACGGGCACGTTTCTTACTTAGTATGTTATTAGCTATTTAGACTTCAATAGCACTCAACTTGCTGCGTATGCCGAGGACATTGTAATCACAAGTAGGTCGCAATATGGAATTACGCGCCATTTACAAACGCGGGTACGTTAGACCTAATAATTAACGTGGCAAAGACAAAATATCTGCTCAACTGTAGATGTCCACAAGTTGTGGAAAAATTTTAGAGTTGACGAAAATTAATTTGAGGCCATTGAAGAGTTATAGTTTTGAGGTAGTACCGTGGGTCCATAATTATTGCCCAAAACAAAATCGAAGAATGTCGAAAATTCTGAGGTGCACCTCACCTCAGAATATTAACAGAACAGAAATTACTGGCCTCAAAGCAGATATCCAGAGCAGCAAAGCTAGTAATTTATAAAGCGATTTCTTAAAAATCGATTATAAGAAAATTAAGGGATTACTATACTAATCGATTATTTTATGACACACGAATGTCAATGCTTTTTGTTATCATTAGTATCTCTAATACTATATATAGTTTTTGATGATTCTTTACTCAGGAGTAAAGCATTTAGTATATTTCATATAATTCCGAAATTGTTCTAAATATTAATAAAATAATTAGAAATGCAATCGGAAGTAAAGTATTTAAACTCCAAAATAGTTGTTATTGGATCTTGTTCTGTAGATTTTACGACGTGTGTATATATTTTGAAACTACTATTGATAACAAAATTTCAGTTTGATAATGAATATGATCTTTTAGGTATTCACCTAGGCTTCCTTTTCCTGGTGAAACAGTTCATGGAACGAAATTTGTTACTAGTTATGGAGGAAAAGGGGCTAATCAATGCGTGGCTGCAGCAAAACTAGGAGCACAAACCCACATGATATGCAGAGTAAGTATTAAAATATGAGGGGAATTAGTAAGCCTTAATCTCTTTATAAGGTTGATTTTTTTTAGTTAGGATGTGACCAATGGGGACACCAATACAGAAGTTATCTAGAAGAACTTGGTGTTAATGTTGACCATGCACATATAATGCAAGATACTACAACAGGCATTGCTCAAATAACAGTGGCTGAAAATGGAGAAAATCATATTGTAATTGTTGGTGGTGCTAATAAACATCTTGGGACCAAAGATGTGGAAAAAGCAACGGAAGTCATAAAAAGTGCTGACATCCTTATAGGTCAATTAGAGACACCTTTAGAGACTACATTAAAAGCTTTTAAATTGAACAATGGTGTAAGTCTTTATATTATATTTTAAATTAATTTAATAAATAAATGTATATACCCAAATATATTTTTAGATCACACTATTGAATGCTGCTCCTGCCAGAACAGATATTCAGCACATTTTCCCTTATTGTTCTATATTATGTGTGAATGAATATGAAGCTTCCTTACTTACAGACATAGAAGTTGATATATTGTAAGTTTTGAAATAACTATTTCTTAAACTTGTATTCCTTGTTTATTTATGTTAACCATACTTTTTCAGAAGTTCTCCAAAAGCTATAAATAAATTACTTGAAAATGGATGTAATATGGTAATTATAACACTTGGGAAAAAGGGGGCAGTTTATTCATCAAAATGTGACAGAAAAGTTATTCATGTTTTTTGTGATGATGTTCTTGCTGTTGATACCACTGTAAGTTTGCGGATAAATATTAAATCAAAATAAAGAATATAATTTAAATAATCCAATGTATAGTAATTACATTTTTCTTTAGGGAGCTGGTGATGCATTTGTTGGTGCTTTAGCTACTTTTATGGTAACACACAAGAACTACCCAATGCACCAAATAATTGGAGCAGCTTGTCAGTTTGCTACCATTTCTGTTACAAAAGAGGGCACCCAAAGTAGTTATCCAATAAATTATGATGCTTTTGTTAAGAAATATGAATACATGGAATTAAAATAAAACTCATTTGTCTTTTTATTACACTTTCCTTTGAAGATTGACATTTAATACAGAACCCCCTGATTTAATTAAAGACACATAACTATTTCTTCAAATTGTACAGCAACTAACAGTGCAGCTAGTAACTAGATAACAAAAAGGGCTTATGTTATCAACTCAAATGATAGCACGCACCTACTTTGCTTAACTTTTATGGTTTAGCTTATTTATTACATCTGGAAATGATCCGGGTAGCCAGTAACTATCAAAGGGCCTCTCAAATGAGATCAAAACCTTGGCTTATATTGTTTTCAAAGGTGTAGTGTAAAGAAAGATCATCAAAGATTAATTGGTATATAAAAATATCTCACACAGACCATTAAATGGAATCTTAGCACTCACAATTCAATCATATGCATAATTATAGCAAAAATATTCTAACCTGTCAAAAATTTTGTAAGAATATAATAAAAATTTTCCAGTGATTGATAATTACATTATAAATTAAATATGCATTATAATATTTACAAGTATAATTAATCAAAATTCTTACTACCTTTGATGAATAATAGAAAAATACTTATCTGTTAAACAAAACCTTAAACTTAAGATGGCTTCCACTTGGACTAAAAATATTGTGAAATCATAGAAGTGATTCCTTTAATGCAAAAATTTAGTTGTCTAATTTTTCGCTGCAAAATTTTTGCTTTGTTGTGACCAATGCCGTAAAGATAGCAGACTACCTTAAAACTTTAACTTTCAAAAAATGCTTGATGCTTCTTGATTGTTGTAGAGAGAAAATTTCGTGCAATAAGTAATTTATTAATTTCCATTTTACAACTTTTAATATATCAAGATGTGTCAACATATAATCAATACAAAAAAACCAAAATCACAAAAAAATAACCTTAAAAGATGTTTCGTTATTGTCTGCGAAAGTTATAATACCTGTATAAAAGA
Organism: Baronia brevicornis; assembly: GCA_031353405.1. NCBI lineage: Eukaryota > Metazoa > Arthropoda > Insecta > Lepidoptera > Papilionidae > Baronia > Baronia brevicornis. Next base: position 68,459 of record JASFAT010002476.1, on the reverse strand, counting down.
AAGTTATATACCTTTCTAAAGTCAGCAATGATAGTAATAATACTTTTTACCGATTCCTATAAATTGAAATGAAAGATTGTGCATTATTTTAATCAAAAAATTTCCATATCATGATTGAAGAATTTTTTTATTATCAAACCAAATTCTTTTTTAATTTATCAACTCTTAAAGAATTAATAAAATTAATTTCTAAACACTAAATACATTTCCAATTTCTAACAAAATATTTTAAATACGTTGACATACGTGGTGCACCTTAGGGGAGACCGAGACCTGATGATAAAGTTAAAAATAACAGTTGACATTAGCTTTCACAATTTTGCAAATAGTAAATTTTTATTCATGTTCTAATTAGTGGATTACAATATATTCGGCACTGATAAATAAAATAGTAAATAGACCAGGTTTATGCTAATTACTCAAAGCTATGAAAAACTAGGCACAAACATAGTCTAATAAAACTATGACACAGGAATTATCAATGGGTTAATTATATCCCAACAATAATTATACTTCAAGTCAATAAAAAAAGTCAGTTCGTTTAATATTAGTAAAGACAGTGCAATATGCAAAATTTAGTAACTTTAGCTAAGTTGTGTGATTTAAAATTTACAATGTTAATGTCTCTTTTATTAATACTTTTATCTTAACACAACTGGATATTGGCCTTCCTTACTAATAAAGGTAGTTAAATTTGTTTCTATGCTGGGCAGGCAGATTAGGCTGCTAAGTGAATTAGTTTTTATTATCTTCTCCAACATCCACAAGAAGAAAAGGGATTATCCTGTACCACTATGCCAGACAGCATAATTAAGTAAAAAATTCACCGTCACCCGAAGAGAAATTTAAGCTGATATAGAAAAGGTTCTCATACTACACTAAATACTACATAGCATTTTATAATGTTTCGTTGTATAGTAGATACATACTAGTGTTGAAACGAAACATTATAAAATACTATTTATATTGATATTGGCTTAATTGCCACTAACTTATTAATATAAAACAGATTATTCATAGTCCTTAAGACTAATAAACAATGCACTTTAATTAAATAATTATTATAAGAAATATTGTGAGGTTTTTAAAAATTTAGAATGTAATATCTACAACATAATGTCTTCTGTTACATCTAGTTAAACAAACCTCAACTAGTAAGTAACATTAGATTCCATATCATCCTCTAAATTATAATAATATACTAATAGTGACAATAATCATAAACTGGTAAATTAAACATTTTAATTAATGTGTGGTTGCAAATTGTTACTTTCTATGTGCATTAAATTAATAATAATAGGCACGATATAAACTTTGACTATTTCTGTGTTCTAAAACTCTTTAACAGAGAACTCCAATTATCGAAGAGTGTCAAGTACCTGGGAGTGACTCTTGACAGTAAACTGAATTGGAACATGAACTTGGACCTCATTATAAACTAGGCAAGTATCATATTCTGGCCGCCGAATGATAGGCAAGAAATGGAGTCTATGCCTCAAAATCATCATCAATCATATCTGTAAACAGCTATGATACATTCAATGATCTGCTATGGCCCTGTGGTGTGGTGGCCACAGACCAACATAGCAATGATACAGACCAAACTACAGAGATTTCAATGGTGAGTCCGCATGGCCTCAGCATTTTTACAGACGGCTCTAATACGTCGTCAGGAAAAGGCTCTGGGGTCTTCTCAGAGTATCTAAAAATTAATATTTGTCATTCACTTCAATATTTCAAGCCAAATGTATGGGTATCATCCTAGCCATCAATGCTCGTGATGTCAGAGGGCATTCCATTAGGATATCTATGGAGAGCCAAGCTGTCCTGATAGCTCTGAACAGCAATGAGATACTTTTCGGAATTATCCTCAATGGCCATGAATTGCTTACAGTAGCAAGCAGACAATAATATCACACTACAAAGGATCAAGGGGTAATGATGCTGTAGGTGAACTTGCTAGAAAGGCGTCGGCAGCTGGAGCCTTGACCGGAACCAATGATACTATTGCCCTTCGGTGGCCTCTTAACCCTGATCAAAACCATATGAACAAAGGATTCAATGATTACTGAACCAACCTCATCAGTTGTTGAGTCCAAAGACCATATCTGTAATCAATCATGGCCTCACAAGAAAACTCTTTCATCTCAGGAAAGCACCTGTGCAAGCAATGCATGGTGACCAACACAATAACTGGACATGGTCCATTTAACAAACATCTATTTGTGATAGGTGTTATAGATTGAAGCCAATGATAATAAAAACTAATTCACTATGCAGGGTCTGCATTGAGGCGGAGGAAACAGCTGCTCACATCATGCTTTGGTGCAGGGGAGTAACCAAATACCAGGCCAGATACCTGGGTGCACCCAGGTCCCTCATGGATGCCGTGGGCAAGCCGAAGAAGCTGCTGCATTTTTTTTGAGGAACTGGAGTGAATAGAATAGGAGCTATCCATTCTGATAACATGCAAAATAGCCCGTCACACCATCTACCATCTAGGCATGATAGAAAAAAGTAAAATATAATGCTACCCAATATGGAGTGGAGCACTGGGTGTGAATGGCACCTTTTTTATAAGTCAATTCTCAATTGGCTTTTTATAGATATAATAATAGGAGCATTACAAATACATTGCCCGCCTTTTCTAAGTCAAAGAATTAGTAGTTATTGAACCAATGATACCAACACAAAATAGCCTGATTTTGGAAAGAATATAGGATAATGGACAGTGAGTAAAGGAAAATAATTGACCTCCAGCTCTCAATATAACTAAATTAAATGCAATAATAAAGCACCTACTAAGAAGTATTGAATAAATGCCCACTTATACACCAATTTAAGCTGTCATACTTATATATCCATAAATTTTGTTACAGTTAAAAGTTTTATATATATATATATATATATATATATATATATATATATATATATACATATATATATATATATATATATATATATATATATACACACATATATATATATATATATATATATATACATATATATATCTATATACTCCTGAAATCTATCCATCTACTTAGATTTACGAATTTCTAGAAAATATAAAGACTTAACTCACCATTTCAGGCAACACTATTATACAACCTAACATATGTGATGCCTTAACATCACACCCATATTTAAAATAAAGGAAATTAATATCAATAAATATATTTTAAAGAAATTTAATAAGATAATATACTAAAACTTAAATGTAAGCAGTTTTTAAAGAAACAAAATTCAGCAAATTGAATCACACATACATTTGAGAGAAATTTACACTGTTTCTATAGTTATTTATTCTACTTTGTAAAGATTCACTTTGTTTATTTACATATCCACTAAACAACTAAATTTCTACATTGTATAATTTAATATTCTACATAGAAGCTTTCCAAATCACTTTCATCTATGATTTGGAGTAACACTTTTAAATCTTCTAAACTTGAAACATATTTAGGTGCACCTAAAAAATTAACGGTTTTGTCTTTTAACTCAATACTATAATTTAAATTTTTATAGCAAGTTAGTGACTTCAAACATTTCTCGCTTACAATCTTTTTAAACACAACATGGGTTATATTATCATTGTTAAAAAGGTTATTGTTGTTTATATTACGTTCATTAAATGGCAAGGAAACATTAATAACAATCTCTGTTGAATTAATTTCATTGTTATAACTGGTTTCACTGTTTGGATATTCTGGGCATTGAACAACTTGAACATCTGAGGAACCTTCTTTCTGTTGATCATTTGCTAATTGTTCTTCAATTCCTTTTTGCAGAGTCTCATCAAGTATAGAGGAGCTCTGTGGAGCATTTTCATCTGCTGACTTTAATTCTTCAGTGTTTGGTTTCATTTCTTTACCATCATCATTTTTACTTTTACTACCATTGGTCATTGAATTCAACTGGCTCATATCTTCTATTAATTCTCCAACATTTGTATTGTCAACATTATCGGGTATAGTTTTTAATACTTTATCAACATTTGGCTTCCCAAGAAGCATAGCTTCAACATCACTTGATTCTAAACTAGTGTTAATTTGGGGTAAATTTGTTTCATTTGGTTTTGGAGGATAATCTGCTGCACTATCGTTGAGGATTTCCATTATTGAAGGAAATTCATCCACTTTGGTTTCAGGCAAATCAGACTTGGTGTGGTTATCAGCAGGTTTTTCATTGTACATCAAGACTTCCAATTCTGCTGCAATACGATCATATACTTTATCATCTTTAGGCTCCTCATTCTTGGGAAAATAATCAATAGACCACTCTTCAGAAGGCAATATGCTTTTTTCAATACTTGGTAATAACTCTCTTAATGATATTTTATTTTTCAGATCACATGTATTATTCACCTTTGGTTTGGTAAACACAATGTGATAATATTTTGGTTTTACGACAAATGGCTTTATTAAATTATCACTGACTACTGTAGTCTCTTTCAAAATATTGCTTTCTTTTGAAACCTTATTGGTTTTTTGTTTACTGTCTTTTCCCTTGCTTTCTTTTGAAACATTGTTTATCTTTTGTTTACTTTCTTTGCCACTACTTTCTTTTGAAATAATATTTGTCTTTTGTTGTACTTGTTTTGATGGCTGAATTGGTAAACTTTCTGTTATTAAATCAATATTTTTCAGTTTATTAGTATTTTTCAACTGTTTAACTGGATGCTGCTTATATGTTTTTCTTTGAATCTGTACCATCCCATTCTCTTTATTCTTCAGTCTAGAATTTGGCCTAGGTGGACTTATTTTTTTATTCTTCTTTGTCTTTGGAGAATTATAAGTGTAAGTTTCGTACTTAATTCTGACTCTAGTATGTTTACCTAATACTCTTACAAAATCCATGGGAGTCACCACAACTTTGCATTCACGGATTTTTCCTTCCTTATACAGCCGTTCTATATTTTTTGACATTTTAGAGAGTCTTCCACGTTTACTCTCCCTTCTTTTGAAGGGAGCCATTACAAATGTAGATTTTCAATGAACAATAACTAATTAGTTAAAAACAATTCCTCAAAAGCATTCGTATGACAAGACTAACAAACGTAGGCACATTTCCCGCGCAGAAGATAGCAATGTAAGTATTCGAAAAGTTTTTACAATACACAGATTTTTACACCAACCAGATGATCAATTACAATAATAAAGACTGATAAATCTTAAAATATACGTTTTAATTGATTACCAAAAAATTCTTATACATGAACGCTCAAGAGAGGCCACCGAATACAAGCAAAAATGGCGTCTTGAGAGTGCTGTCCTATGATAGTCGATAATCAACATTCATATACTACATTAAACCATCCGATTTATGACATTGATTGTGGCAAGTTTCCTCCAATGTTCCGTGAGGTTCTTAGTTGAAATTCTGCAAACATTTTATATTACGGTTTTACGGAATTTATTACTATACCACATTCGACATATCCAAATACTATCAAAGGTTTCAAAATTTACTATCAAATTCCATTGTTCCCAATATATATAAATTGTGTATAAAAATAGCATGCAAAATAATTGTTTAATAAAAAGTTTTTTCTTCTAAATTAGATTTCTTCATTTTTCTTTGTCGTTTTTATGAAATAATTATGTCAACCCTAAGAATTCCTAATAGACGTATTTTTTTAAAAAAAAAAAACTTTCAATTTAAAGAATAGGGTTGTGAGCTTGGCATATAATGCATTAATATTCCTCGTCAATAAATAGGCTTTGAATAATTTATTTTAATGGAAAGAATTATAAATAGAAGGTTCATTTTTATATAATACGCAAAACATTTATTATATTTTGTCCTGATCCTGGACAAATCAAAACACTCCAAAAATTAAACAATTTCGTATTTATTTCGTTTTGTAGGCAATTATTTAAAATAAAATAAATATTTAATTTTTTCATCATAAGTCACCAAAACTTAACGAGTGCTAGAGGTAGGGTTCACTATTTGTAGAGGTAGAGCCACGCTGGAAACGAATACTTTATCAAGAATGGCATGTGATTTATCTGTACCATGAAAGGGCCGGATCGCCCGGGGAAGTACCACACTCCCGCAGAAAACCAGCGTCTGAGTGGTAGCTTGGTTACCGCGCTTAGTCCAGTGAGCAGTTGAGTTCCGGAGGCCAAACCTCCTCCCCACTGCCCATTTGACACTTTTTTAAAAGCCGGCAATGCTTCTGCACTACCTATGGCACTGCGGACGTTTATGGGCAGCATTGATTGCTCTCCATTAGGTGGCACGCTTGCTCGTTTAGTTTTTTTTATGGAATAGGACGGCTCCTATTCCATAAAAAAACTTAATCTGATACTTTTTGCCTAGCTTTTGTTGGTGAATTAGCACAATGAACCACGGAGTTTATATTATTTATAGTTTGACGCTTGGATCGAAAAATGTTTTTTCTATTCAATCGTCAAACTATAGTCAGAAAACCATTCCGATCCTTATGCTAATCGGGCCGCTCATATCATTTCTGAACATCGTAATATAGCAGGTGGACTTAATACCATTCTCTTCCGACCACGCTACTAGACACATATAATCTATAAACTGATACATCTGTACAATATTTTTATAATACCCCTTATATGACGGATGTTTATGGGTGGCGTTCATTTCTTTTGCAACTTGCTTGTCATATTAGGTTCTTGCTATCATAAAAATAATGAAGTATGATCAATATATAACTTTCGATATTCACTATAAAATCAATATCGATAATATTTCACATCCTTATTGATTAGGTTGGTTTACGATGTGTGATGTTGGCAACATTGAGCATTCAGTAACCATTTTATGATTTCCATTTAGAAACAAATATATGGTTTCGTGCGCCACAAGAAATTATGAATACAGTTTTATAAATACATTGGTATAAAATCTCTTACAATTGGTATAGAATCTTATTTCACAACAAATTTAATAATAAAAATTTTTGTTATGCTATTTATAGATAAAATCATGGTCAAACAAGTCGAAACATAAAATTATAGAAATAAATCTAGCACCATGATAACTTTCACAAGAGTACTAGAGAGTTAAAAAAAGGAACAACAAAAAAGAAACTATACATAAATGAAAATAATGCTAATACCATTATAATTATAATCATTCTACTATAACGTAGACATTGAATAAACTTATTCATTCTGTAAAGATTAAAATCAGTGTTTCCACTTAGAAAGACGCTCTTACCATATTTTCTTTGGATTTTTTCCTTAAATATAATATAATACCGTCGACAATCCTAAGCTTATATCGTAAAGATATTTTATAAACATCTCAATATTAAGATTTATCAATAGTCTACCTGGCACCGCTGAATCGCTTTCATTATAATTTTCATAATCCATAATGATTGAACACAGGGGCTGATTATAGTAATTGTTTGTCTGCATAATATGCCAGCTTAGCGTGAATGTGCTCCGCAATTACAAAGATGTAAGATTAACTAATAATAATTAAGACCAAGTCTGCTCTGGAGGTTGGATGCAACCTTTGTGCAATTCGTTTGGTTCATGACTTAAAAACAACTGATGTACATAGCGAGAATACATCAGAAGTGAGTTGTACCTATAATTCTTAATAGGCATCCTATCCATTTTTTATGGAATAATAATGTAAATGTGTGGATTGTTGTTATATATGAAAAATATACATAACAATAATTCTCATATTTACACTAGTTAAAAAACTAAGTAACTAGTAAGGTGTAATTAAAAATGGTACGGAGCTGTCTTTGAATATCATTATAATTTAATCGGACGACGTTAAAATATAAAAGTATATATAATAGTTAAATTGTGAAAGGGCAAAATAAGGTCATTTTGATCCTCTTTCATTTCAGTATAAAGGGTGAAATTTAATTTATTATTTCATCCAAATTAACTTTGTCATTCATACAAAACTTGTCATGCCATAAACAAAGAGTTGTTGCACAAATCATTTATTTTTAATCTTTGCAAATGGATAAAGCAATACTCGTGTTTTCACTGATAATGGCGGCGTTTATGATTGGTACCGTTACCATTTCAGTATTGCAGTTTATTGCAGCCGCTTCAATGGAACCTTTATACGATGTTGATGACTCGTGATTAATTTGTCAATATAAATATCTTTTTTGGACATACTATATTATTTTACGTTATAATTTAATTGAACTCTAAGAATTTTAATTTCGTGACAATTTCTATCTAATGCGCACTCATGTATTCAGTCAATCGAAGTAATGAAATTTTGCTTGGTACATAGACCGTAATTTTAATTATTTTATATTAACTTTTATATAATACAATTACGCTGGAATAATAATGATACAATATGTATAATTGTAATATTATGTGTATTACCTGTACGTACGTTACATTCAATCATACTTGTATGGCTATGATCAGGTATGGCCACATCAAGCCAAGTAATAAAATGTATCAATACTCATACATTTTATAATATGAAAAGGCAAAGAATCAAGCAAGTCAACTGATGGTAATCAAATACCGCCGTCCTTAGGCATTTGACACTACATTTGTGTGCTTTCCAAGCTATAAGCTATATTTGTAATTTCAGAATGGTATGTAATAAGATATGTACCAGTCTCGTGATTCTGATTATGCTAACATAGTTTTAATATTTATATCATGTTCAATATCACAGCATACAGCATTAGGTTATAAACAAACAATGCTGTTATAAACTTTGCATAAATTACATTGTATTCAAAGTTTTACATGTTATATAAAATGTTTTTCAAGGCATTTTATATATCTAATTAATTTATATACCTCACAGTATTATTATATTATGGGAGTTAGAGTAAAAAATAACCAATCCATAATTTTAAATAATTTCAAAATATTTTGTATTTTGGTATCCTTATTCGTAGGTATTTGTATATAAAGAAGACTAGTAAAGTTTTACATGTTTAGAATTCTTGTTAACTATTCTAAAAAGATTATAATGGTTTGTATTGAGAAAATTGAAACAATGGTCATAGTCAACAGTCCTTTGGGAAGTAAAATGAAACCTTAAACTATAAGCACAATCAATAAATGTATTGTGATTTTTAAAGTATTAAGATTCAAAAATTAGTTTTCTTTATGGACTTTAAAAAAAGCTATGCTGTGTCTCCTCATATTATGATGGAATAATGAAGATCTATACATCATAACTACAATCAATCGGATTTTAATTGGTATTTTATTTTTTATTTTTTAATGGGATAGGGAGGCAAATAAGCAATCATATCACTTGATGGAAAGCAAATAACGCTGTCCATAGACATCTGCAACACCAGAGGCATCACAGATGTGTTGCCAGCCTTTAAGATATGTAGGCTCGTTTTTATTTGCTCAAGGATAAGAATGTAATTGCATAGTTGAAATTTCATCAATCATCTGAAAGGTTTCTTCCTTACTTAGCCATTTTTATTGTAATCACTATCATAATTATAAAGAAAAATAGATTCAGTTTAAAATAATATAACTATGATAAATAAGTAACTGATCACCGATTTCACTTTAGTCCTTGTCTACTCCAAGGGTTTGGAGCTTGTGGAACAGATAAACTGTTACTTTAGCACCATAAGTGAGTACAAGGAGGACATGTTGACCGAAGGTATGGGTGATAAGTGCACTTGACAAAGCTACCAAAATACCACTTAGCCTGAACCCTTCCATAAAATTGTCTTCACCTAATTGGAATTTTTTTCTGTTATCGCAATAGTTTACTACCAAACTATGAAGATAACTAGGAAAGAGGAAATAAAAAACAGTAACACAATTCCTTTCCCTTTTTTATTTCCTTCTTACTCTCCTATTATATATTATGTCCAATATATCCTATTATACATATTCCTATTCCTCCATTAACAGTTTGGTGGTTTACCACTAAAGAATGAAGATAACTAGGAAGATGGAAATAAAAAAGGGAAACAATTCCTTTTTCTTCATTTTTCCTTCTTCCTCTCCTAATTTCACCCTAAGGTACCACTAATATCGCTACCATAAATGCAGTGCCTATGGTGCTTTGTGGTCTAGATATCCATGGAGAGGAGGATTATTTGATGGGATTATTTGAAACTTGAAATAAAATTATTATTCTTGTCTTTTTAAGTAAAATAAGCTAAAATTAACATAATGTAATAACAATCTATTGTGGAAGTTATGTATTTTATATCTTTCAATTACAATTATTATTCCAAAAGAGTTTTATTAATTATATTTTACTGAAATGGAACTCTTCTCATTTTCATTAAAAGGAAATAACATTGTTTTTTAAGTAATGAATGTTTTTAGAAATATCTTAAAGGTATATTATATAACATTAATGAAACAAGGAAAATCTTTCTTTAGAATCAATGTAATAAATTTGAACTAAGATAAGCTATATAAATGAGGCTATACTACATTTGTATATTAAAGGTTTAAAGTGACTTCTCTTTCTGAAATGTTTTATTTATTATTTCATGTGATAACAAACAGTTTACCGTCGTAACCAGCGGTATTTAACTTAATTATACCTATTGCCCACTTTTGATCTGTTAGTAGTAAAATTTTCCCACTAGTTTCACAGTAATGGTGATTTATAAGGTAGTAACACCATTTGGTTGCTTGGGTACTGGCTACCTGAAAGCTAGAATGACCGCTAGCAGGTGACAGGGACCAGGTTGGACCACTGGTTTAATAAATACATTCCAAAAATAACTCTAATAAACTGTTGTATATATACAGTTGTAACAATTACTTTTTTCTCATAAGTAGGCTTCATATTCTTGTAAACACTTAAATATTGTATTAACCTTTTGTCATTTTAAAGGGTTTCATGGTCTTTATTTTCTATTTGGTCAAAGTTTTTAGCTGCACCTATTTTATCAGCCATTTCAGCATATTTCGCTTGCCTATAATCATATTTGGCTGCATCCAGTAAAACATTTTGAATAAGTTGACTATTATTAAACTGTTTATTACTTAACGGTGGGTATATGTTTCCTTTTAATTCTAAAACTGCTTTCTCAATATTTCTACTGTATAGAGGTCTTGGTGCTTTGTACATTCTTGTGAATGAAGTATTAATATTTTCAAATCTTGGAACTAGGACTTTAAAAAGTTTATGTACCAGTTCCTTTTCAAGCAGCCAGTAATCAGCTATTTCCATTGTTGCTTTATGGCAATCTCCATGAGTAATAGCTTCAGATATAAGCTGCAAACAAATGTATATAAGGCAATATTAGTATACTTATATAATTTATATTTTAACCTTACATCCATGAAAAACAAGACTAAGTTAATCATACCCTTTCAGCATATTGACGGGCTTCATCTGCTCTGTTGTAATTAAGTTCAATCCTTTCATATTTAATTAAACCTGTTACTGTTTTACGAAGTTTATTCAACCTTCCTTCAGGGCCTTTAATATTTCTAAGTTTTCGTGGCTCGGGACGAACATTTATACGCAATTTGGATACTAGCTTTGTTACGTCTGCTTGATTCATAATTGATATTTTTTTGTAACAAGTTTCTAATTTAGATGAAGAATACAATGCAGTCTAATATTAAGATATTTTAAAGGTTATTTTTTCACAATCTTCAGTGTTGGCAACTTATAACTTAAAATGTACAGGGGTACAACTCGAGCAAGCCCACTAAACTACTACAGTACTTCCTGTACTAGAAAAATATCAAATTTTTACCATATAGAATAAAACCTTAAACAACCACTAAATTATAATTTGTTATGAAGAATCTAAGTTATTTTCTTCGTAAGGACAAGAAAGTGAAAAAGTTATTCCATTAATTTACTTATTATTATCGATATAATTATAGATTTATATTATCGATATTATTGGTTTTACTGCTGACAACATTGGTGTCAATAAAAGTAAACGTTATAAAGTACAAACAATACATATAAATAATAGAATAAGTAACTTTAATATTGAACGTTAAAGATATTTGTTATTCTTTTCTTCTTATTTTTCGTACAATGTCAAATTAATTAAGTTGCAAGGAGAATATACTTACATCGTTCACTTTTTTTGCAATAGTTCCTATAAATATGGATGAAAATGGTAGTGTTTACCAGTTTATTACAGACTTATGTTGGATGACTGTTAATGAATATGTGGCGGAGGATAACATATTACAAAAAAGACTGTTTGGAAAAATGAGGTCTACATGTTATGAAATGATTTTGAGAAAAACATTTATTGATTTTTCATCAACAAATTCACAGACTGAATTAATCTTTGAATTAATATCATATTACCTTGACTTGGAGAGTAAAATTAAAAACGTTTATGATTATAAAAGATGTATTCATTTAAAAGAAGTGATCAGTATGCTCAAGCAAATCAATTTTGATGAAGATATTAATTTTCATAATATGCTGAAGGTTATTATTGAACTGCAGGATACTGCTAAGCTAGGTTCTTCACCAGAAATCCGTCAGGTTTGTGACTTTTACATGTATGTTAAAAATAGTTAAAAGATGCAAATAGATATGATGGCATAGTATATTAAGATCCAGTTATAGGCTCATTTCTTAGAGGAAAAAGGAAAAAATAAGTACCCCAAATTTCCCTTAAAGTTATCACTCTGTTTAAAATTGAGAGTAAGAAATATCAGATTTTACTTTTAAATAAATGGTTTTCATATATTATAGTAGCACATTTAATAGTTTAGTAAATTATTGCAGGAACCTTTCCTATTCGGGCTTCTTCATGATATGTTACCTAAACCTCCAAGAGTAACATTTGGGTGCGTTCAGCCATATTCATATTTTCCGTCATATATATTTAAGATGCTAAATCCAATAGAGGAACAAAGTCTAGCAAGGGACAACCAAAAATATTCAAGTAACACACAGTACACAGTGACGAGTTCTAATACTAGAACAGGTAACATTATTTACATTGATTTATTTAGTTGTTTTTATAGTAATATATTTTGTCATTAGTTATTATATATTTTATTTACGTATTTAAAGAAAATTATATAGCAATGCCTTTATTCCAAGGCAGATTTATCAGCAGGCTGAGTAGAGTAGCGCCTAGGGCAACAGATTTTTGGATTGGCAAATTTTGCATCAAATCATTTGCCTTACAAAATTTAAAACAATTAATAAGGTATTATATGGACAGTCAAAAAGTTTTACTTAGCTAAGATCCGTGACAATTAAAACAATAACAGAAAATTAATAATGTGTGTTTTTCTGTTGGGTTAAGTGAACCCATATAGTGATGGATTTCCGCAAACTAAAGCCTGACTCCATTAATAATCATAATAAGGTATTGTAAACATTTCTTAACATATGTAATTAAATGTTATTATCCGAATTTTTACTAGATAATTGAATATATTGTTTTTAAACTGTGTGTAGGTGCAATAAAAATTATTTAATTATGTTTATTTAAGAAAATAAATTATTGTGTAAGTAGTATGTAGGCATACCTTATCCTGCCTTATTAGTAGTATATATGATCTGACTTTTATTAGCTCAGAAATATACCTTGGACTGTCACATTGATCCCCTTAATTCACAACCATACTTATTATGGGAAAATGGTGGTGTAATTAGAGACAAGACAATGAGACAGAATGCACAATTAACAGTAATAATAGCACTGACAAAACAAAATTGAAATTAATATGATTGTATACTAGGTTAAAAAATTGTAGAGATGGGTAGGAGCGGCAAAATTTGCATAGCATATTGGCGGCAAATGTATAAATCCACCACTGCCTCTATTATTACTAAAGTTGTTTTAATGAACTTCAAGTGTGCTACTTATTGCTAGCAGTATAAAAGTGGTTTACATCAATAGTCCAAATATAAGTGATTTTACCTACCATGGGACTATTGATGTGAGCCATTGTTTCTTAGTTGATTGAATGATTAAAAATAATTTTATTGATAAAATACTTTTAGAATACACTTCAATGAAGCTAATCTGTTTATTTAATTTAATTTTACTATTTATTTTTTATATATTATTTTAATTTAAAAGAACAAATGTTTATATTTTTTCTTTCAAGTGTATGCAGTCCGCATACAGTTAAAAGAAAATACTTTTTGATTATATCAAAATAACAAAGACAGTTTTAGGACTTCCCTGATTTTATTGATCTTTGTCTAAGTCTCCTAAGACTTTTCAACAACAAATGTTTAACTACTTTTAAATTACTGTAGTTTGTACTAAAACTTATGCTCAATTTTATCAACACCAATCTACCACAGTCTACTGTAATGACAATTTAATTATATTTACACAGAAAACTCCTTGTTGAATGTGTTTAGTGTATCATTCATTCTGTTGAAAGTAACAGATTATAAATTTATATAAGCAATTCAGAAACTCAGATCATATAAATCATCATCAAAAAATACTTAAAATATCCACCTCAAAGCTATCATATATCACCTTGGTGGAAATACTCATTTTCAAACAGTCTCGCCTGCTTTATTCAATTAAATATATGGTTTTCATATTTAAATATGTTTCTAGTTGTATATCAGGTATACATAAATTTTATACATAATGACTAGTCTGCTCAGTTGCAGTAGTTGGTTATGTATGTAAGTATACTTTGTACTCCTTGAGCAAAGTGTGCAGGTAACTTGATAAGTCCTCTGGATCATGTAGTGCAGTATATACTTTTCCTGTCCTCTTATAAATTATATAATTCATATGGTTATAAACTATCACTATTAATTGTACTGTATTTCTTTGTAAGATTGTTCATGATTTTTAATATTCCCAATTTTCTCATGTTGTTCTTCCAGAAATAATGTATTTAACAACGTTTACAACAATTGAAGAAACAAACATTCGATCTACAATGATCCGGCCGTTTATGTCATCTCCATATAAGGAAATGACTTCATTGCCTATTTCTAGGAATATGGCGTATAGAGGTTTACTTGAAAGTTGTGCATCATCTGATGCAGATAAAGGAAAGGTTAATAAACAAGTTTAGTAAACAGTTTTTAATTAGTTTGTTTGAAGAAAAATATTTTGGAGCTGTCAACTAGCAGAAAACACGTGGGACATGTCACTAGCAACAAGCCTGCCCTCCTTTCTTTACCTTACTTGCAGTGCTTGAAATGTTTAGTGGATAAAACAGTAATATGTTAAAAATTTGTAAGTTATATAGATAACATAGAAATGTGCAAGCAAGTCATATTAATAGAGTTTTTCGATTTAACTCACCAATGTGGTAAGGGCAAGAAGGTGATGTGTTTAATGTCTCAGTGGATATTCATATTAAAAATCTTGTTACATTAACTACTGAACTAAGCAAGATCACGATATATTCTTCTTTCTTCTACCGGGTTGTATATGAATATATAAATATTTAACACAGAATACATTCAGAACAAGAAACAGAACAATTTTCGCTCTATATTGAGATTTTTGGTCAAAATGCCTTTAATTTTTTAATCATATAAATTAATTATGGTTTATATCAGTTCACTTATTACATTGATATAAAGCTCTAACCCACGTTAAAATTAAATGCGTGTGTATTCGACAAAAAACAATGTTTCAAGGTTACATACAGAGCTTCTAAAACATCACGGAGATCTTTACAAAAAAGATGTTTCTGAGACTGCTTTGTTCATCAGTCAGCTGCTTAGTAAATCTCTCCTGAGGAGATAGTGACGGTGTGCTACGTATATTTCTTTAGAAATTTATTACAAATAAGTGGAACAAGGGACCACACTGTTGTGAAACTGAATTTTAAATTGTATTATATTGTTTTGCAGTGAATACATGGCTTAATACATAATTAATATTTTTGCGTCCATTAAAAACTGATATTATGTTTTAGATTTCACATGCGCCATTACACATCAAGTTCGACATAAAAGAAATATATAAGAATGAAACTGACTTATTATTTGACGACGACAACATTAAGAAAATTGGTAGGTGTAAATTTAAGTTTAAATTCACAAATTTCAATAATCCGATTCGATTTAAGTTTTCATGTGTCTTAAATTATTGTATGCATTTCATGTATCATAATGATTTATATTTCATTACAGACAAAATAATAGCTGGCAAAGAAAATTTCAATAAAATAACAAATGTGATAACTTTGGAGACATTACATTCTCATATAAAGAATTTGATTTGTAAGTATACACAATCTTTTTTTTTAAGGAAAAGGGTGGCAAAGAGTATCACCTGATAACAAAGAGAAAGGATAACAGTTGTTGGGAAGGAAAAGAGAACAAACGAAGTACTGCTACTCAGAAGTTTGTTTTTAGAGTGAATTAGTCTATAACCATCTATAACCAGCCATTATACAACAAAAATGTGCAAAAAGTTAATTCTAATAAATTTTAATGATAAGCAATCTGCAATGAGGCTCATATCATAAAAAAAATATTTGTTTATATCTAAAAAGATGTAACGCAATAACTCGCGCAAATGTCATAATACAACCTTTAACAAATAATAACAATGAGTAGACAAAAAGCTGGCTCCATCAAATCCTCCCTGATTGAACATGGGAATTAAACATAGGAAGTTAGCACACGTCATATATTTTTTTTAATTAGCAACTATCATCTCCATGAATTTAGAAAAGTGGGTGTCACCCTCAGTTTAGTTTGGAAAAGCTGGTGGTTAGACTAAAATAAAAAACTTGAATTTTATCCAATTTTCTTTTCTGACATGGCTTTAGAGTATGACATGGATTCAGAGTATCATTTGTTTACGGTTATATTTTATGAAAGAACACTTTTCCGAAGTGTAGACTGACGGAAAATTGCAGTTTCCAGTATTTTTTGGGCAATAGCAGTCTTTATTCTATAGCAGCGGAATTTAAGATTGCCACTTAATGTCAAAAAATCATTAATGATTACATTTTCTATAACTTTTGTCCCATTTAATATAAAAATGTTAGATAAATAATTTGGTGTAAGTACTAATAAAAAAAGGTAATATGTTCATTAATAGTAATTATGTATTTCAGTTGGTATTGAATCTTATTCTTTTAAATATAATGAAATAGAGGATCATTTTTATGTGAGAGAAGATTTACAAGTAGAAGGAATATCACAGAAAGTTCTCCATGCTATTTTGCAACACATGCCTCAAGTTGGTACATACTATAGGCGGTTGAATAGATTCCTTACTTCGAATATTAATACAGAAGATAAATTTACAAGTTTTATTTATGAAGTAAGTTTTTTGTTCACTCCCTGGTATTTTAAATAATTATACTAAATTAACTTAAAAATATATTGAGATGTAAGCAAGAGTAATGTAATGTCACTTCGGTTATTTATTATAAGTTATTATTATTACTTACTTCACTAGATTAATTTCTCAGTCAGATGTCAATCCACTGTGAATGAGCTGCACTACCTTTTGACAGACAATAAATTTAACATTACTGACTCTCTGCCAATTTGTTGTTACTATTTATAGGGTATGCATATGTATGTTTGATATTACTGAAGTTCATTTTCTAGGCAATAAGAAAAATATTAAGGCAATATGCATTCAGGTGTCATTTATTGAGACTGGAGAAACTTCATTACAAATGCACTATGAATACAACAGAAGAAACAAATGTGATACCCACATTGTTGGACACTTTAATGAATATAGACCCATTATTATTTGAGATGCCAATTATTAGTTCAATATACTTCAAATTGTTCAGTAAGTTCAACTAAATTGTTTAGATTTTCTGAATGCTTCAAAATAAAATTTAAAGTTTATTTCTAATATTAAATTAATTTAATAAAAAGTTACAAATTACAAACTTATTGTCCGATAGTTGGATATATGTTGATGATTTGTACATATTCACAACCTGGAGCACAGATATTGTCTCTTCCTGGCTAGGATCATTTCTGATATATTGAAACTAAACTTTTAGACGTTTCACTTTACTACAACAGTAAAAATGAGTATCTCAGTATCAAAATTTTTTTTGCTCACCAAGTCATTTATACAATAAAGTAACTTATAAATTTCTATACTAATCTTTTTAGACATTAGTGCTAAAGTTAGATTTTATATTAAGTCCTATAATAATATTTTTTTTATCTTTTTCTGTGCAGAACAAGCTGACTTCCATTCTGGAAAGCAATTTATTTTTATAATCAATATATTTAATCAATCTAAGTATGTACACTTGTTGTCAATGTACTTCCTTCATTTTAAGGGAGTTCATTGATTCTGTTGCTAAAGAATTCTGAGAGTGAGAATTAACGAATTCTTTGAAGGCGGTTTTAATTGCCTCTATTTTTCTATATTCTGAAGATTCAGTATCAAGCTCACCAAAAACTCACCAGTATCTTCTTTTGAGTCATATTTTGATTGTAGCATGTTTTGTAAACTATAATTAATTTTGACATGGAAAATGAAATATTTACATAAATTTCTAAAATTTCAGTGAAGTCATTGACCCTGTTTGATTACAATATTATAACAATTTCAACATGGCAATACTTTTGAAATTATCATTTGGTTTTGGCCTTCAATAATTATATATTTTATTACTACTCTTAGCTAAAAGGAAAAAAAAATATTTAATACATAATCAATTTATTATTTGATCCTTTTGAGGCCAACAAAGTTATTAATGTTTTTTTTTTCAGATTCGAAACCCTTTTTGCGACCCATGCAGTTGTTCTCGCTTTTATTGAATGAAGTACCAAATATCACCGACAAAAACATGGCATCTATGTTTTTCAAGACATTAGTTTCAATTTGCACAATTTATTTCAAGTTAGTTGTTCGTCGTTTTTTTTATATACGTATAAGCCATGAGATATCATTGAATCAATATTTATTTCTGAAATGTTGATAAAAGCAGCCCAATATCTGTAAAAAGTTAGCGAGTTTATTATTCAATTTTTTATTTTCAATCATAGAGTGATGGTATTCCATCAACCTGACTAGATACAAAACTATGATTCCTTATTTGTGTAAATCAAAAGTAATTTGTGAAGATTTCTTTGATTTTATCAAATTTGATTTCTTTTTTTTAATTTAGCAGGTATGATGATGATATAATTAAACTAGCAACCTAAATTTATATCTAAGTAATAAACAAACAAACTTATATTACTCCAATTGGTAAACAAACTCATAATTGGTCTACTGATGGACATGGTCCTATAAAACTAGAAGTATTCCCCCATAGTCATGGAAGGTATCCTTCTTCTTCGTCTTCTTATAGTGCCTCTCTGATTACTTAAAAGTTGGCAGCCAATTCAGCTAACTATGGCTGTCATTAGTGAGTCGATACAAAGTGACAAAAGTATTGATTTGTTTTTCAATCTGGTAACAGTAAATGTTGTGTTACATGTGGTGTTACAAGATTAAAACAACAGTAATTGTTGTTTCAATCTTGTAACAGTAAAGCTGCCTGATGATCAATGAAAATTCATAATGCAAAGCTTTGATAGGTTATGATGATATCAGCCCGACATCAGAGTCTTGTTTATGAGTTTATATACAAGATTTATTCACAGCATAATATCTAAATATATAATTAATTATCTATATATATCTTAAAAATCTATATATGCCAACCCAATTTGCAACTAAGTAATTGCCGATTTGTTCAATGAAATAAAAGAGTTTTTTTTACTTAGAACGAACTTTAATCTATGGTGTATTTTCCATGTGGTTTGATGACCTTTTGCCATCTCTCTGACAACTTGAAAATTCCACGCTCGTAGAAAGTCTGATGCTTTTCGGCTAAAAACTGAGTTAAGTGAGATTTTACAGCTTCATCATCATTGAAAGTTTTACTACGAAGGGAGTTGTCCAAGGATCAAAATAAGTGGTAATCCGATGGCGCGAGATCAGCGCTATATGGTGGGTGTAACAGCAATTCCCAACCAATATCCAACAGTTTTTGTCAAATGGCTAAAGAAATATTTATAAAAAAAATTGATTTTTCATATATGTGTTACGCAACAATATCTTTTTCATTTCGCCAGTGGTACAATAGTATTGGTGAGCATAGTCGATTGATAAATCCACGAACATTTACAATTAAATAACCGCCTCTAATACTTATTTCAGGTTCATCGAAATATTTATATTTGAAGGCAATTTGGACGATACACACAATGACTTCTTTATAAAAAAGGATAATCGTTATGTCAATTTGCTATCCAAATTATCTTGGGATAGCGGTTTTTACTTAACATCCGTTGAGGACTTACCAGACTTCCTTCATTCTTTAACAGAAAGTATATTACTTTGTGGAAAGTCTGTAAGACTACTTAAACAATGCAATTCTCATGTAAGTTTTTAAAGTTATATTTTTCTACTCTTAAAAGTTTTCGCGGTAATTGAAAACTGCTTGTATGTATAGTATGAAAGCTGGCAACGTCGATAAAAACAAGAATATTAAAAAAGCTGGTTCTTTAATATATTTTTCTATGCTCCTTAAAACAGCGTACGAGCTTCCTGGCTGCCGGGAAACGTTGCGTCCATTGCACACAGTGCAGCGCACAAAATTCAAATAATTTTAAGAATATTTTTTTGTCATTAACTTTTAAACACTATTAAAAACGTGAGTTTCTTTTTGCCAAACATTTTTGATATTGCTTTCTCGATACGATAGCTGGTAGCTACGCCCGCGCAGTATATAACAGATCCTCCAACATAAGGGGTGATTTCTTCAAAACACACGCCGACGTCAGTCCTCACCATGCAGACAAATTCGAGTTTCATTGGAGAAAAGTATGCTACTCCAATTACCTAGATAGGCAATTTCTAGCGAACCTTAATCCGGTGCTCACGGAGTAACTTGAGGCCCCTGCTCGTCGTCGACTACGTATATCTGTCGCTAAAAGTCTCCTCCTCACAGTCCATAGACTAACTTATGCTCCTCGTACCTATTCAAAGTTTCTTTTAAGGTCTATGTAACTGCATTTGCAGTTCCTCAACGTCTGAGTCACTAAAAAACAGTTGTCTCGTGGTTGTGTGCAACGTTTTCTTCCAGAACCTTGCCTTCTGTGTGCAACCTGTTTCTTGGTATCGAGTCCAGGTTCTTTGGATGGTTGAAAGATTCACGTTTAATCGTTATGAGACGTAACATTGGCTACACCCCTCTTCCAGCAGCGCTTTAATTTAACTAATTCTTATTGCTTTTTCCGCCATTACAATAAACACAAAAATATCTGTTTTAAGTCACAATAAAGCAGGATGATGCGACAAACAAATTATTCTACTAAAAATAACAAGAAGTTAGTTTTAGTTGCCTGATAACCTTCTAACAACAAACCCGCGAAAAATAAGTAAAAAGTCACAAACTAAAAAGGGATTATTTTTTTTTAAAAACAAAAGGTTCGAATTTGGAGTTAACTTTTTTTCATACCCAGACTGTTTATTAAGTGCCAGAAATATAGTTTGGTTATTAAAACCTCTTTAAAACTAAATTATTTCCAATAATGTAGAAAAATCAAAACTGCCCGTTCTTTTTGCAAAGGAGTTCATAATCAATAAAAACAATCCGACTCGTCTAGTCAAACATTGACAAAAATTGACGGCTCTTTGACAAATGTGACCAGCCCATTTCCACTTTACTACCTCGTAAAGTTTTTGACTTTGATTCTCCGATGGATTTCGTATCACATTCATCAGAGAAACTTCGTGCATAGCTTTTTCCATACCTAACTCACTAAGCTTAAGATTTTGAGTTGTAGAGCAGACCAAAAGTCAATATCTACGTCTTGGTATCGTATGAAAGTACAGGTAGGAAGAACTGAAAACAGTAAGGAAACTGCTTTATAAATCTTAATAGATTAGTAAATAAATTCTGTAAAAGGTGGCAAGATACATGACGATAACCTAATTATTGTCGTCAGTCATAAGGTTCGCTGGCAAATCTTTGATTTATAAAACCTATTAAAACTGTTCAGTATATTATATGTAATACAGTATACCCTCCTAAAACACGGTAATTTTCCAAGTCGTATATTTGTACTGTGATATGTTTGCACGTCTTGTTCTTGTAAAATTAAATTATTTTATTAAGTTTTTGAGTTTTAGGAACATTGATTAAACATACAGTGATCCCTCGTATAATGCGTTTTCCCATAACGAGGAACCAATCTACCACGTTGTAGTGTACGGTGTACTGTAAATATTGTTTTATATGTATTGTATTTTCGTTCATTTTTTTAGGATCCAATAGTTCTTTTAACATCTACCGAACATCCCGCCGTTAAATGCTGTACAAGTTTCGAAGAGTTAAATTGTCAGCAGCAAATACTAGATGTGTATAGAAAGAGATGTCAATTTGTTTGCGGAGAGCCTGCAACGTTTGAACAAATTTTATTGAAGAAAGAAGCTGAGAAAGTAAAATTGATTGAAATGGCAACTATGAAACGTGCAGAAACTATGGAGAAGATAGTTGGTAAGTGTTTATAATATGTATAACAATTTAATTTATTATCATGTATGTTGTGAGCTATTCATTATCTATAAATCTAGTAAAATCTATTATTATTATTAGTCAGCATTTATACACAAAGAGAAAATATAACATTTTTGAAACTGTCCCAAAATAGAATTTGCACTAATGCTAAAAACAATGTTTTTCGGTTGACATGACGTGAAGCACCTGAGCACCTCAGGGACGCGTAACGATCGTTTCACGGATTTTGATAAACACATTGTGTTGATGTTGATTTATACCGCATAATATTATCCTTATCACTGTCTTGTCCATTACCATAGGGGTAATTAAGGCTGAGTACAACAAGCCTTTAATTACCCTTATACTAGGGAACAATGCGAAATTAGTTTTTTATACATATATTTGAGTGAGTAGAAGTGAAAGCTTTTTGCAAATCCCATTAAATGAAATAAGGCGAACCCTGTTAAATCTCGCACTTGCAAATGTACCGGTAAATTTCACCCGCTCTTCGTAATAATGGCATACAATAAATAAGAATATATTAAGTTTCTGATAATTAATATATAGAAGTATATTTAGAAAATAAAATAGATAGCTTAAAGCAGTGGTTCCCAAAGTGTGTACCGCACCGTCCTGGGGCGCCGTTGAGAGCAAAGAGGGGCGCCGTGAGACGTGATAGCTACTTGGATTTCGGCTTTACATAAATAGAAAGAAGTATACAACGAAAAAAGACCGCAATGTCTGCCTGTTTGAAAATTGTATCGTCTAAAAGTATGTTCTTAAGTAAGCTAAAGCGACATATTGAGACCATTCACCAAGCTATTGTAAAAATTGCGTGATTCTTTTTAGTAAGCAGTTGCATAATTTACAACACAAAAACATGTTCACTTAACAATCCTCATTACCTAGCAGCTCACTGTTTGCATTGTTCAAGATGGCATACAGGTGATGAAATATAAAATACCTCACACTATCGCAGAAAAAGAGAATATACCTTTATTTAATAACACTATTAGTCGAAGTATCCACGTCTTAGCTGATGTTTTAATTTTTGTGCCTATTTGGCATCTGGTGCCCCAACCCAATGTAATAGGAGAGACTAAGGTTGGCCTCGTTGAGAGGATGGGAGAGGATCGCGCTGTCAAGAGAGCGTATGTGGGTCGCTCAACGTCAATGACGTTTTGTGGGACGCTCCAGGTACCACTGGAGAGACATGGTAGAGGATGACTTATGTAACCTTCAAATCAGCAATTGGCAGGAGGTGGCGCAGGACAGGGCACGATAGCGTAAGATCTGTTCGGAGGTCGAGATCCATTTTGGGTCACAGCGCCAACAAAGTTAGTTAGTTTGGTTTTATTTTGTATAGTTAGGGCGCCGACACATGATTTTAAACATGTAAAGTGCGCCACAGACTGAAAAGTTTGTGGACCCCTGATCTAAAGCAATACAAGTGACTTATTTTCTTGTTTGTATTAACATTTTGTTCTCTTCCAGCTGAGCAGAAAAGATTGGCACAAATATTATTAGCAGAAAAGCAACAATCGCTTAGAATACTACAAGCAGCAATGAAAGAAACACAAACTGCTAAAAATAGTGTAAAGCGGCGAGATAAGAAAATATTTCAAGATGTTGCTCTGTTACAGGAAGCAACAAGTATTGTGGATACTATATTGAAAGATGATGAAAAGTAATTAAAAATAGTGAAATATTAGTTACTTTTTTGAAGCATGCTATTTTATAATAAATATGAATATATTCTTTGCAGGAATAAATTAATGGAATATTGCTCACAATTGAATTCAGAAGTGGAAAAGAGTGAAGTACATATGAAATGGAAAATAAAGAGACTACAGATGAATCAGAGCAGAATAAAGTTGTTGTCAATTGAAGAAATGAATTTGAAACGAAAAAAGTTGAAATTAGAGAACCAGATTAATAAAGTAAACATGGCGACTTCCGCAGAAAACTTTGATGTAAAAGATGTAGAAAAAAATAAAGATATTAGTGAAGTTAATGATGATACCAAAGTAACTTTTACTGAAGTACCAGTGCCCGTGTCGGAGATAATTGAAAATATAGAGTGTTCAGAAAATATTAAAAATGAACAAAAAAAAGATGAGAAGCAAAAACATAGTTTTATACTTAGTGCCATGTGTAACATAACTAAAAGAGTTTTTGGCAATAAACCCAAAGAAGGCAATAAAAAATGCGATAACATAAAAGAATTAGATTTTCAAGGAAACGTTGTAACGATTGATAAAGAAAATAACTATGAAATAAGCGATAAGTCTAATGTAATTGAAACATCTGATAATGTTTTGTTTTCGCAAAAGAAAAAAGAGTACGTTCAGGAAGAAGAAACTGCTATGGTCCATGATAGTGCACAAATTGACGATCAAAATAGCGAAATGCTTTGTGATGTACTTTCTTTTAACACTAAACAAAATAAATTAAAAGCCCTTAAAACGGAATTCGATATTATCAGTCGTACAATGACACCATCATTTAACAAAGAGAATAATGTTCAAAATGTTTTGTCCCGTTGTAATGATGTTGAACTAAATAAATTAAAAAACTTTGGAATAAATATCGATAATCCAACAAATGTAACTTTATTTAACAAAGAGAATAAAGATATAAATGATTTGCCGAACTTTGACGAAGCTAAACGAAATAAATTAAAAAATCTGGCAACAGAATTTGATGTGAACAATCCAACAATGAACGCTTTATTTTACGAAAATAATAACGGTAATAATGCTTTACCGAGATTTGACGATGTTAACCGAAATAAATTAAAAAACCTTAAAACGGAATTAGATATCAACAATCCAACGATGGCTATATTCAACGAAGAGAATAGACCTAAAAATTATTTGTCTAGCTTTGTCGAAGCTAAACGAAATAAACTAAAAAACCTCGCAACGGAATTCGATATAATCAATCCAAAAATTTCTTCGTTTAAAGAAAAGAATAACGCTAATAATGCTTTGTCAAGCTTTGACGATGGTCAAATAAATAAGTTAAAAAATCTTGCAACGGAATGTGATATTATCAATCTAACAACGGCGGCTTCACTTAACGAGGAGAATATCGCTAAAACTAG
Organism: Baronia brevicornis; assembly: GCA_031353405.1. Lineage (NCBI taxonomy): Eukaryota > Metazoa > Arthropoda > Insecta > Lepidoptera > Papilionidae > Baronia > Baronia brevicornis. Next base: position 42,944 of record JASFAT010002476.1, on the reverse strand, counting down.
TTTGCTACGCTTTGAAGAAGCTAAACAAAACAAATTAAAAAACCTCGCGACGGAATTCGATATTATCGATGCAAAAATGACGGCTTCATTTAAAGAAAAGAATAACGCTAATAATGCTTTATCAAGCTTTGACGATGCTCAAACAAATAAGTTAAAAAATCTTGCAACAGATTGTGATATTATCAATTTAACAATGGCGGCTTCACTCAACGAGGATAATATCGCTAAAAATAGTTTGTTAAGCTTTGGAGAAGCTAAACGAAACAAATTAAAAAACCTCGCAACGGAATTCGATATCATCAATCCAAAAATTACGGCTTCATTTTACGGAATGAATAATGCTAATAATGGTTTGTTAAGCTTTGACGATGCTAAACGAAATAATTTAGAAAACATTACAACGGGATTTGATACTCCTAGTCCAAAAATTCTTCATGCACATATAGAACCAAAAACAGAAGCCCAAAAGGAGGCTATACGGAATAAAAATAAAGTATTAAACATAGAATATAAAACTTCTATTGGAAATGTTTTAAAAAAAGAGCCTAATAAAGTTGTCGAAGATGAAGTATTCAGAAATAAAAAGAACTTAAATTCCAGCTTTAGGCGTAGTTGTGAAGCTGATAAAGACCACAATAAAATAAGTCTGTCGTCCAAGCACCTTAGTGTAACGAATTTAAGTCTACAAACTTTAAATTTAGGAACAGTTACACCACAAGTAATATTCTCAAAGGTAAGTGTAAAAATATATATTTTTTTATATGTTTAATAGTAAGCAAATAACTCACTTCGAATTAAGAATGAGTGTGATTGCTATTATTATGTTTCTTCGATGACATTAAATAATTTTTTCACAGTGATTTCAAATTTGAAATTTCACAGGCAATTATTTTTTAAGCGCCAATTACCCAATGTTATTTATATACTGACAATATATTAATGGCGAACTAAAACTACATACCAAATAACAATCAATTATATTTTATAATTAATCATAATTTCTATAACTAGTTAAATTGCAGATTACAGGCTTATTTTAATCTAGTACAAATAATTACAAGAAAATGAATATTTTATTGTACTTAATAATAATAATAATTCTTTATTTGTATAATGTGAGGTTATAACAAGATGAAAAAAAGAGACGTATAAAAGCTCCATCACATTGCCACTTACGGCGTACATATTTCATTAATAATGACACATTTTTAGAAATAACTAAAACAATTATTACAAATCTACATACATAGATAGCTAGATTATTATAATATCATTAAAATTATAATTTATTCTTATATTTACATATCACTTTTTACTATACACTATATATTTATCTATTATATACATTTGATCGACTCTTTAAAGCAAAAAAATCTTGAATATTATAAATTTTGGCATCTATTAGCCATTTATGTAATCTTTTTTTAAATAAAGTTGCGTTCAATTCTTTTAATTCATGAGGTATATTATTGTAAATGTGTATACACATGAACAGGCAACTATTTATATATTTTCTGAGTCTGGGGTGATCATCCAACACTAATCTTCGAGGATCACGATTAAAGTTGATCATTAAATCTTTTCAAATTCTTTTTTAATCTATCCAAGATCATATTTTAAACAGTATGATTTCTCATAGTCAAAATGTAGAATTGTAGGAAATATAACAAATTGAATCATTATTTACTACATATATACATAGCCTATACTAAAATAGGTCTATAGTAACTGGAGCACTGCAAAGTCGCTTATCTTCAAGGATCAATGTTGACACTGAGAGAAGAATAGGAATATGAAATATACGGAATGAGAAATATACAATTTCTTGCTTGCAATAGAACGTTTTAGGGTCGCTAGCTCAACGTAAATATATAAGTTTTATTTCTCCGAGTGTTCATTATGCAGAAAATTTTGGTCTCAGAGATGCTCTACTTTTTACGATTTTTTCTTTAAGGATTTTTTTTACAAATAAAGACTTATTATGTTTCAGCTTGGTGTAGAAACTCCAACAACCCCTGAATTATATCTTAATGATATGCCAATGAATGATATTTTTTCACATAATAATAAATCAATTAAAACAATAAAATTGGGAAATTCAAAATCTGTAAAAGATTCATTAATATTTGATGACTTTGATTCAATTGATATGAAAATTTTTAGTGACATGTTACGTACAAAAGAAAGTATTCATAATAGCTTAAATGAGAAATATAAGAAAAGCAAAGGATCAGACAAAGGTGTAATAAATTTAAATGTACCAGATTCAAACATTTTCTTTGGTAAATTTGAATTAGAAACGAAAAGTACATCATTTTATACAGAGCCAGCCATTTTATTCCAAGAAATGAACAAAAAGCCTAACAGTAATATATTTGTTTCAAGTGACAGTCATGAAACAAACAATGATGAGGAAATAACTTTTGATAATGTAAGAACACTAAAGGCCTTTTTAAAAAGATCTGTAATGATGTCAGTATCAGTTCAACTTGACATTGTAAATAAATCAGTTATGACTCATTTTCTTGTGAACTTAGGGATATACAAATATTTTAGAAGTTTAAAAGATTATTTCTTCTTTATGAATGGTGAATTTTCGCAAAGCATTTGTCACAATCTATTTACAAAGCTAACAAATACAATAAATCCGCAAGAATTACTAAATTGCACAACGTTGCAAAATATACTTGTTGAAGCCCTGGGAACATCAATATCTCGTAAGTAACATACATACATATATGTGGCTTTCTATATTGCTTGGCGTAGGCCAATATAACATTTCTTGCGCTTGTAGTTCACATACTTATAATTGAAAAGTATATCTCTCTTTATTATAGCAATATACATTCTTTGCTACAGTAATAAATAGGAGTTGTAAATTTTAGTGTGCTTCTCATCTTTGCTGAAAAGATTAATAATCAATTAACTTTTTTTATTAGGCTGGAAGTAGACTGAAATTATTTTTATTCATGTTCTAATCTCGTTATTTGAATGTAGAAGTTGAAAAATCTGTATAAGGCCTGGCCTGTAATAGAAACTGGATGCCAAAGAGTAGTAGTAGTGCTTTAGTAGTGAATCATTTAATGAAATTATCGGTGTCACATTTAAAATAACTGAAATGGTTTAATTTTCAATTAAATCTGAAAGCATCAAGGCAGAATATTATAAAATGATTAACATTTACTATGGTATTTTAACATATGTTCAGTACAAAATGACTGATGAATTTATGTATTTTATAATTTAAACTAGCAACATATCATTAATATTACTTTTATAATTTTAGTGCAGCAGCAGGCTCATTGAGCTTTTCGGACTGTAGTCAGCCTATTTCTAGGAAAAATAATGATAATGTTTTTTCCAGATGGACATAAATATTCTAAAGCTTTATCGTTTACTATTTCCGACATTCCATTGAGTTTTCATCACAGTTCGCCAGATGTCCTTAGTTGTCTTTCCATGAGCTACAAAGTGGATTGGCCTCTCAACATAATTCTATCACAGAACGTGCTCTTAAGATATGGCAAAGTGTTTCAGTTTCTTATTAAAATGAGACGAGTGCAATGGGTGCTTAATGAAGCTTTTAAGGTAATTAATTATTTTACGAAAGGAATAATTCTAGTGAGATTGTTATTACACGTCTTTTGTATCTTTAGTTTTGGTCATTGTATTTCGTAGTATCTTTTACAAAACATGTCTCGCGTGCACTTGAAGAGACTATAAGTATTTTGTGAAAATACTAATAAAATTAGATTTTTGAAAATGCCACAAACCTATAATATTTTTAATGAATACCTGTTTAAAATCGATTAGTGAAAAGTAAACTATTTTTATTTTAATTTTTTTCAGTTCCTAAAATTATTAGCGCCGTTCTCAAAGCAATACTCGCAAAAGTTTCAACAGTCGCCCCAATATCTTTCTGTGCACTTATATAGACATATGATGGCATCCTTCATGATGGCATTGGACAACTATATTGTTAAAACGCGCATACTTGCCGCGTGGACACAGTTTAAAGATGATTTAAAGTCAGTTCGTACACTTGATGATCTTTATGACTGTCACGTGGCTTACTTAAAGAATGTAGCTTTCAGCTGTCTCATCAATAAGAGATCGACGCCTGTTATGAAACTGTTAAATCATATCTTTACTGTTATATTAAGATTCACTCGAGTCTTGATAGTTGGGTAAGTAAAAATTTTTTTTTTCACCTAAAATTTTAATATATTCTTAGATAATCTAGATCATTGGCAGATAAATTTTAACACCTGCATCAGATCACGCAATCGCTAGAAATGTTTAGTATTAAATGATTTTCAAATAATATATCACATTATAATCTTATGGTATGCATTTGTCGCCTATATACCCCAATAAAAAACACTTGATATTTTCGAAATTAAAATACACCAACTAAAGCGGTTGCTTCGGGATATCTTTGGCGGCCGATAGATCACATGTGAGATTATTGTTATCCTTCTTCTTTCCTATTTTATCTCTTTAATTTTATTATATTTCATTGTAATATAAGTATGTACAATTAAGCCTTATTGTTATAACTACAAGTAAGTCTTATAGTCATACTGTGCGCAAATCTTAAGAGTTATAGTCCGGGCGTAATTATATTTATACTCTTTCAAGACTGTAACTTGTTTTTATGCCGAATAAATAAATAAATATTTCCATTTAGATTTATTTTTTGAATTTTAGAAAGAAAAGACATAATCAAATTATTGTATCAATTTATCACAACTTTATGTGCTTCTTGTCTGTATCAATATCAGGTAAAATATACCTGTTACAAAATAAAAGCCTGTTATATTGCAACATAGTTTAAGTGGAATTGTTTTCGGGTCATAGGCTTCACTCAATCCAGTTTATGCCAGCTGCCCTATGCAGATACATGATTACATGCTTCATAAACATCATGAAATTAAAACTTAATTTTAGTAACTCAGTCAAGACCACGTTCTTATACACAGGTTTTGCAACAAAGCTCTTCATTTCAGTGGTGAGAGATTAATACGATTGTGTCAAAACTATTCTTCCGCGTCAACGCCACTGTACGTCGTTGCTATCAATGTGTGCACGCCGGTTGAGTGACATGCGACTGTAAGCGGCCTATTCGATTGGTTTATTGCTTCATTCGTTCCATTATATTCGGTTATATTGAAAGGCACAAAACAGACAGTATGCTATTCTGCTCCCGTCTATCGCCATGCCTCTGGCGGCCGTAAATTGTCGACGTACCCCCACTACTGTTGACGCAAGGCCTGTGAATAAGACCATGATCAAGACACATTATATACAGAGAACAGGTACAAAGTTTAACAGCTGCTTATCTCTTTCCCAAAAAGGTTACTGCCATAGTTCATTCTGTCGGGGAACAAGAGCTATTTTTTACAGTTTAAAGAAACAATTTTTACTTTTTAAGAAGTTGTCACATTGAGTTATTTTAAACGATTTTGATATAGTATAATATATGCCTCACTCCTACTCAATGATAAGTTACAGAGTATTTCTTAGATTGTGTATATTTTATTTTTCCGCAGTGAATGGGAACAAAAGGAGCCTAAAGGTTGCTTCACTCACCCTCACTTCATTGAACTTAAAGAACTTTTTCACCTTTTCAAGAAGCTAACAAATTATTTGCTGAAAACTGTCACGAAACTGACTGAGAGGGGATACCAAAAACATCTGGTTGAGTTAATTACAATGATTAATCTAAATGGTTATTACAATCATAATGAAGAGGTTAATTTCAAAGTCAAAATATTTGATAAATGATATCCTTATACCTATCTGGGTAAATGTAATGTTACTGCTGTAACTAAAATATTAAAAAGTTTACACCGCAGAACGCGTACTCTTGTACTCTTGTACAAGAATACATAACTTTAATCAGCTTGACCTTGCCCTCGAAGACTCAAACTGCCTAACGAGTTAATGGTGATTCGATTCCTGGCAATTAACGTTCATTATGGTGTTCCCTTAGTAATTAATAGAGAATTATTTATTTAACAGCCGGCAAAAGTTTATCTATAGGTACCGCACCACTATAGTGACTTTCGCGGATATCATCTTTCTGTACGGCGCTCCACTATAGTGGCTTACGCGGATGTATCGTTTTGGACGACGCACCACTATAGTGGCTTTCCCGGATGCCATCTCTCTAAACGACGCGGTACCATAACGGCGCACTCAACTGACTCATTCGCTTAGCGTTTGAATATAAAAATCGTTTTGACATATTATTTCGCTTTTGTTATGCGTTCACATTGATTGTTAATTGTTTTCACAATATATAGAATATATAGTCTGTTCTTTATTTACCAGTCAGGTATGAATCTGTAATTTTAAAAAAATATAATACAATAAAATAAATATTAAATATTTTTTAACAAAAATGTCTTTTATTCACGCCATCAAAGTGACATTTTAGCAGTGGTTTTGAACTGAGGGATATGGATGATTCAAAGATTGAGGGGCCCCAACGAAGTCTTAGCGCCTCAAGTGCCAATTTGATTTGCAGATGGTGCATTTTAATTATTCAGAGACGAGACTACTTATTGCCTGATGGCGATTTATACTCCAAAATTAAAGCATAAATTAGCACAGGCCGATGACGAAAATATAAGGAGAAAATAATGATATTGGTTATTATTATTATTTCTCAAAAGCTAGCACAAAACACTGTTAGGTAGTAACAGAATAATAAAAATTTAATCGAGTTTTTAGTATTAGGTAATAAATAATATCAACTATGTTTATTTACGAAGGTCAGAAAAAGTATTTACAAATGAAGACTTAAATGCACATGTATATTGTGTAAAAAAACGGTTTGATAGTTATATTAGTGTTAGAGCCATCTAGTGCCGAATAGCAATTAAAGACAAATGTATCACCATCTGCTGAGAAGTAAATAAATGTTTTTATATTTATGTTTTAAAACGATTAAGTTTTAATAAATTTTTATTTTATCAAATTAAAATTGCAACCAAATCATAATTGTTTTAATGTTTGTTATAAAATATAAGAACTATACATTAGTTGCAGATAGGCTCCGCAGCGATAGCAGCGCTAATATGTTCCATATAATCAGGGTGTTTTCATGAATACTTCATTCTATTGCAATTCATCTTAGTGTGAACTTCTGAACGTAATCGATTGGACGTGTGTATCGTTGAAGTGAAAGCCGGCGTTTTGCTTACTAAGCGTTGATAAATATAAACAGAAATTAAATATATACATTTAACCGAATGAATAACGACTGTGGAAATTTATAATTATTTATTGACGGAAAATCAATTTGTTTTGCAATTTCGCATTGCGGCGAGCTGTATACTTCTAAAAACGTTCAAGCAAAAGAGTAACCATTTCCCCCAAAGAGATGGCGTTTATGATGCCTGTAGTGAAAAACGATTGGGATATTTACCATTCGCAGAGGTTTCGGCGCACTTCAGAGTCCACGGAGAAGCCGGGGGTTGTGGGTCGAGTGAGGAAAGTGTCCGAGTCGCGGTCGGAAGGGCCAGTTTTGTCGCCCCGAATGGGTGCTGTAATAAGTCCACACCGCAGCGCGCCTGCCATGCGCTCATTGTCGTACTGCCGTGCACCACCATCGCGTGCTTCTCTAAAGGCACAAGACAGCCAAAAGGGTTTGGCTAGTTCTCCAAGCTCTCGTGATTCTGAAAAATTTCACAACAGGTTGGTGGAAAAGCTAAAAAAAGCGCTTGGTCGCTCGGAGTCTAAGCGGGAGGAACGCAGCTCTTGAGTTAACCGAATGTGCTTGTGTGCAGGGCGCACGCAGAGACCTCCGAGCCATGGCACTGCGGAGGCTGCCTGCCCCACTTGTGTCACACGTCAACGCGGACACACTATCTGTGATAGCTTCGACATAGCAGATAGCAGAGTTGAGTAGACTTGTGAATGTGCTTACTATGAATTAACCACATATTTATTTGAAATGTTGAGAACTTAATCATTTTTGGGTTTTGTAAGCAGCGAACACGATACGATAATATTTTTAGTTTTCAAAGATTCGCTTATCCTAACTTATGCATGTTGTCATTGTCTCCTGTTTAGCATAAAATTGGACTACGTATTCGTTAATATTTAATTTGGCGGTCATGGTAAGATTATAGGTAGGATAGGTAGGTATGCGAGATAGTATGATTTAAGACTGCATTAATTTAAGGTGTAACATCGGTTATTTAATAGCCAACTTGTATTGTAGTTGTAGTAGGTACTTCAGTATCTTAGTATCACATTGCTCGTAGCCTCTAGAAATCTCGGTGATTATTTGTACCTAAATGTGACTAGCAGTTCGCGAATGGTATCTGTGATTTGTATTTGTAAGCAACAGAATATTTTATTTATGATAATAATAGATATTTATCTACTATGAGATTTATTAATGTTTTGAGATATGTGATTGAATTATTCATTATGGAAGCGTAGCAGTTATTTTAGGAATAAGTATTCACTAGACAAAATTGTAATATATATATATATATATATATATAATATATATATATATATATATATATATATATATATATATATATATATATATAAGCATTTGAACATAGATTTCTCTCTTTCGCCTTAAAATTTGGCACTGAAGACGTAGTAAAGGTCGAATTACTCGTTATCACAATGTTTATGTTCTTGGCTCGTTGCCTTCAACACTATTTATAAATTGTATTACTTTTAAAATTTAATTTTAATGAAAACTGTCGATATTGACTTTACACGAGACTAAAATAAGTCGTAGTCACCATAATTAAGCAGTGATATATAATTGTCCTAAATTTAAACATTTTATTTTTATTAATTCACATGACTTTTATGTACTATTAACATATTGACTGTGTAAATGGACCAGCCTTATTAAAAGTATTGTAACGATAGTTATCAGTGAAACTGAATGTAATTGTTATGTTTTAGTGATAATACAAATCGATATATTCAATTCGAAATGTTGGCGGAAAAACGGTTACTGACAAAGTAGGTATTGTGTTATCGTCGAATGTATAACATACGTGTCACTATCCAATTGTCTAAAAATATGAATGCATTTTGTAATACGGGGTGAGTTACCCGCCATGGTTAGTCAGAAGGAATAAACCTGTTTAAGGAAGGGGCGCGGCCGGTTACGCAACGGTTTGCGTCAGTTCCCTTTGGAATCGACCCTTGCGCGTAGATTCTTTTTTTTCTATTAATTTGATTATTCATATTATTTATTATAGTTCAAAATTTTAAAAACATTGAAAACTCCATGAAGTTAAATCTATAAATATTTTTCTAATAAACATGAGAATGTATAAAAATAGCCTTACAAAACATTCTAATGTTTGTCATAGTCCATTTTTCCGCCTGCATAGGAAATAAATTTATTAATAAATATTCTAAGCTTAAGGCATATCGAGATGGAATTTAGTGGCCGATAAACTATTTGCACTGGAGCGATTTTCACGCAATGCACACATTTAATAAATATTTGGAACATCGTTAAAATATAAGTTGTTGAGTAATATTTAAAGGATGATCGTATTTCAATTAAGTATGACTGAAGCATTTTAATTAAATATTTTTCGTTTTGGGATAAGTTTTCAAATTTTATAAATGACATGTCTACAAACTTTGGTAAAAATGAAGTTCAGAGATATTTAACTTCACTGTATGCTTTGTCAGTATTTGTAAACATAAGTTATTTACATCAAGTGTATATTGGGGTGTTAAAAGATGCGTTGTCTGATCTGAATATTTTCGAAATATAAAGCTTAATCACAATCTGCTATTTCAATTTTAAAAACCACTTCTTTTGATTTTATTCGTATTAAATAAAAAAAATATAAATTTTAATTTGAAGTCGCAGCTGCGGACAGGGTTATGCTCGTGGAGTGCTGTAGTGCATGTTTCATTTCGAACCAATATGTTTGGAAATGAAGAACTTCGACAGAGCTCTTAGTCACCGAAATAGGTATTCGGGGCGAATTATGTTTGTTAGAAAATGTACAACCGTTGGAGTAGATGCGCGCCCGGCCAAATGGAGTGTCGGTCAGCGCATAGCTTCTGTGAGGAATTGAATGTGTTACCGAAGATCGGGCTAGATGTGCGCCTTGGGGGAGGCCTATACCCAGCAGTAAACTGCAGCAGGCTGATGGTCGTAAACTTAAAAACTATCTAAATTTTTTATCTGTTTTGGCGAAAATCTTACAGGAGAAGCAATGTACTAGATCGCCATTCATTTCTGTTGTAGAGATGAAAATGTTTTAGCCTTTTGTGCTTTATATAACAACGTTTATAATTTACGTATATATGTTGTTATATAAAGTACATATATAAGTTAATGTTTTAAGCATAATACATTTTGTAAAAAAAGTATAAGATAACGAAAGTTAATTACAAAAAAAATTGAAAACAGAGCTCAAGTAAGCGCTGATAAGGATAATGTATTACGTTCAATAGACTTTTCCACGTTTATTGAATATTATTCAATATCAGTACGTAAATCACTTATGTAAAGGCCTTCATACCAAAAACAATATACTCTTGTCCTATTTATTTATTTACAGGTAGCTGTGCCGAAGTTATTACTTTCGGTGTCGAAAGGCGCGGCTTTCGAATCGCGCATCCGGGATAAATATACGTATGTCTTGTAGGTATTTTTTTAATCCTTTGTGTTCCACTAATTCACCTTAGACAAGCGAGGTAGGGTAATGGCTATTGTCCCAGAAATCGTAGAGGTCCTGTGTACAAGAACATATGTGAAGAGGCTGACAATTACTTTTACAAAGAGATTTACAAAAGATACGTTCCATACAACTTTTGGGTAGAAATCTTATTAATAACAAAAAAAGAGACTGGTGTACACGTGTGGAGAAATATTATATCTATAAATGATATATCAATACATATACAAATGACGTATTGGATAATAACAATAAGAAGGAATGAAGTTACCGTCTAAGGATTGTGAGCAAAGGAATATAAGGTGTTTTTAAATTGTATGTTTTAAATAAGTTAATAAATACAGAAATAAAGAATGAATTCTGTAAAGGTACTGCCCTAACCGTAATTTTTCCAATTGTCCCTTAAATATCCGAATGAATTTATCCTTACCATTGAAAGAGTTCAAATTCAATTAGTTACCTTAAAAACACAACGTACCTACAAAAATAATTTAATAATTCTTAATAATTTGAATTTTCAAGCTCAGCTCAAAAATGAAGGACGCATATAACTAAGTCAAGCGGTATAGGTTACAGCGTTATAGGGTAGAACAACAGAGTTGTAACCATAGAGTTGATATACTGACGTAGTATTATTATACTACGTCAGTATATCAACTCTATGGTTACAACTATGTTGTTCTTCAAGTAATTATATGACACTGTTACAACCATAGATAAACCTCTGATATTTGTCTTGGGTGAAAATATCGAATTAATTTATGATTTAGACATAAAATTTATCTAGTGGTGTCTGTATTTGCTATAGAAAATAGGAAGAGAAAACGATCTGTGTAGTCCCAATAAATTATTGATCGCACTTCGTTTAACAATAGATAAGATAAAAATAACCATGTCAAGGTGAGATTGGGAATTCAAACGTGAAAACTTAATTCGTTATTTAGACTTTCATTTTAAAATAGAAATGTTAAGAATATTACGATTTAGTTTCTAAACTACAAATTTTAGGCCACATAAAACTGTAATTCTATTTTTACATATTTCTACCAGTAGAAATAATCATCGAAAAATTATCGCCGAACATCAACATCTGTAATACTAAGGGTTTTTAGGGATAATTATGGTTTATGGGAGGGGAAAAAATGTAATGGGAAAGAAATAAGGGAGTAATGGAAGGGGAAGAAGGAAATGGGTCTGCGGATCACTGCATTCATCGTACGAAACGCGGTAACATAGTAAACTGCCACCATTTAACGTTGGTATTCCGACAGAGTATGGTACTTTTCCGATCGAGCTGGCTCATTTGTACTACCAAGGCGTGGCTCTACCCAATAGCTTTACGGCCATTAAAATTGCATTACGGCCTTTTTCAGAAATGGGAGACACCACACGAATACAGAATGCGAGTAGCATTATCACAACTATATATAATAGTAGCATTATGATAACTATATACTTATTTTTAATAATGTATTTTTGTTTCCTCTTCCCAGCTCCTGATATATTTTCATGTACTTTTTCATGTGACATACATATTATTCATCAATTATGTACACTACACAAGTACTTAGATCGTATAACTTACTGAAGATGTATTAATAAAATAAACAACAGTGCTAGCGCATTATATACATAAGTACATACTACGTATGTTCCGTTTGAACTACTTTTATATGGCCTCTTCATGATGCAGATGATATATATGATTAAGCTCAATCCTATTAAAGTGATTGATTTAGTTGGATTTGCAAGTAGTTTCTGATTTTAAAATAACTTTGACTTGTTAACTGGTGCACTAGTCTGTAGCGATGAATAAACAACTTCGGTAGTATGACAATAGGTACTTGATACTTTGTTATTATGCTAGCAGTGTAGAAGCGGTCCAGTGCTCTCTCAATCCAGTTTTAGCTAGTTGGCTGTAGTAACATTTGCGTGCTTTTGCCGACAAACAAGGCATTGAAAATTAAAGATAATTGCCGCCGAAGTGCAATATGAGCCACAATTGATCAATTACCATTGATTTCGGTACTCTCGGAGTGGGGACTTTTAAGATACTAGCCTTGACGTGTTAACTAAATATGTTAAATTTGAAAAAATAAAACAAAATAAGAAAATGCTAGAAAAATATTATCTGTTAAATATATACGACGTGGATGATATACTATTTTTTAGGAATAGACACAGTTAATTTATTAATAGTATCAAGTGGTAAAAATATTATACTTGCATCTACTTTTTTAAAAGTAACATCGCTAATGCCTAGTCTGTCACCTGGCTTAGTGGTTACAAAACCTAACGTCTTAGCTGAAGCCACTGACTTCAAATATCGGCGTAAGCTAGCTGGCTAAAAATTTGTTTTAAAAACAAAAATTATTACTTACATATTTAGAACAAACTTTTATTCCATTAGATAAAAGAAAATTTTGACGATAGTGCCTTGTGTGGTTTGGGATATATTTTATGTATAGCATTTATTCTGCGCAGTGACAGCTCTAGGTTTTATAAAAAGATGTCGCCATATTTAGAATATACGGCTGATCCTATATCAAAACCTAGTAAAGGATATTTTTTCAAAAAGTATTTTAATAAACGGTTTTATTTAGCTTAACCCCGTATATTGGTTTGTTTATTTCAAATCTTACGATGATTTTTCAACTACTTCTACTAAATCGATTCTTGTGAAACTTTGTACACACATTGAGATTCAGTGACAATTCAACTCTATGATAATTTTATCTAGGAAGCGAAGGGCTGTCAGGAGTTGAATAGTGGAACTCTTCTACTGCTACTAGTAACCCCCTCGAGTTTGGGCTCATTTGATTAGTCCTGTACATTATACTTGGGGAGAAAAGGCGAAACACTAGAAAATAATAAAGCATTTAAGTTAAACGGTTTTAATAATAAAATAAAATAAAAAAGTAGATTCAGACTTAATATTAATACCTGTATATACGTATTTATCCCAAAGTTTGTACGATGGTATGTTAAAGCCCGCGAACGTTGACTCCAATGGTGATTGTTTCGGCTCCAAAGAACTAATTGGATGATCATTTTCGTCCTTAATTCAATCCGTATACTTGTGATCCTGCAAATACGTAAAAAAATATTTACGTATTTGTAGTATCAGCAGTATCCACGTTTGTTTGTGAAGCAGATAGAACGCAATATTGTTTATTTACTGCGAGGGTCGTGTTACCTCGGGCCTGGGGTTCATACAAACTTGCAACTGATCTACCACAGATACATGTAACATGATAGTGAGGATACTGGTTTCTATAAATAATTACGAATGACGACCACAAAGTTATTCTAATAGTCACGTGCACACTATTACCGCAGGTAAACAGAGCGCGCTAGTTATGCACGCATTAATGTCCTTACTTCTATAAAATTATAGTAAAACATATACAAACAGGTATGAATATTATTTCTGTTTGTATCACAGAAATAGCATCGTAGCTATATGCGTTATTTTTATTCATGATGAAACTATTTTCATGTGACGCAAGTCAAACTGACGCTGTTGGCTATGGATAATTTTATTATATACATAGAAATAAAACAGTTCCATGCCATGCAGTTCCCGACAAGATATATCATATAATAGGACCTCCATTTCTTCTCATGTGTGTAAGTGGTAAAAATACGTTTCATCCCCATCCGCTGGCCGTCCACCACCGTCCGATTTAGTTGCAGTTTGCTACCACCAATTGTGGAACCTTGTTAATACGTAAATGCGACATACAGGTGTTCAAGATATGAGTATATCTGTTCACAAAAGGTCGGCAAACCACCTGAGAAGCCTCCGTTGTTGCGGATGTTTATGGACGACGGTGATCACTTACCATCAAGTAACATGCACGTTCGTTTGCCTGCTCTGCTATAAAATAAAAAAGTATCAATAGGAATAGATACTAGTGGGCAGGCAGCGGCGTATACCTAAGTAATAACAACTAATCTGTGTAAGTAATAACAACGCGTTTGCTTAGTGATGGGGGCTGTGGTAAGACTCACATTTGTAAGGAAGGCCGTTGTAGTGGATTGAGAATGGTAGAAATCAGCTTTTCCCAAATAGTAACAATAACGATAACACCTAATTGATAGACACACGAAACACTTTAATATTGATTGATTTATTTATTTCATGGTAATGTTGGGCATTAAGAAGTTAATTTCAATATATAGAAGCTTTTTCATAATATATTAATTTATTTAAGAACAGTAAGCATTGCATATTATATTAATTCATGATTAATCCTTGCATCATCTCGTGGCGAACCCACCATTTAAGATGGCGTTCGGAAACTCTAAAAACTTATGTTTCTTTAATTCAATAAATAAATATTTTGTTAAGAGCGTGAAAATGTGGTAAGTAAACAAAATTAACTGTTGTTTAAGTCTAGTTCGTTTGTGGATAACGAAGCGTGAAGGTTAACTGACTGATTAAGTAAGTAAACTACAATGAGTGCATGACTTGTCATTTAAACCGACTCCTTTGGTTAACCGATTTGGTTGGCAGTTGGATTACAGTTATAAAAGAAGAGTTTAAAGTGATTTTTCTTTGTTTAGCTGCTGTATCTTAACAGGATTCCCTGGCAACGTCGCAACCAACATACATGTTTAATAATATATTTACTAATATTTTATTTCCTGCCATATCTTGTTGCTTACCTTACTTTATAATATTGTATATATTGTACATATTTGTTATCATATAATTTTTATTATTTAAAACATCTTGATATAACTAAATATGTTATAATCTAAATCTAAAAGAACATTTAAAATGTATTATTTAATCAAGAAAATTTAATATTTTTATTCAATGCAATGAGATATCGTAAATTATTATATGTACAAAGTAAAACAATAATTTTGTCTATAGATCACACGTATTTCCATTACAATTACACACAAAACGGACGCCATTAATGACACTGTGAGTTATTATCCACTTGTTCTGATTGTTTCCTCGTAAGATAATACTATTTCTAACCTTGTTTTATCTAAGAATATACCATATGTAGGCGTGGAGAGAGAGAACTTTTGACTGTCCACATAGGAATTATTAATACTTCAATATATTGTTTTCATTACTTTCAGATTTATTATTTTTATTACCAAAAATAATGGGATAAGATAAAATTTGAATTTTTGTTCATTAATAAAATAAATGAGGATTTTTTGAAGACAAGGCTTAACAACTGTATAAAATATTCGATAGGCTATCTACCGGACCTAATTGGATCAGTGGTGAAGTTACTGTTTTCGGAGATATAAGTCACACGTTCTATTAATGTATAGGAATATACAATGTTACATAGGCCTACAGTCCGCTTTCAACAAGCGTAGTGCATCTATTACTATAGAAATCGGTGGTTTTTTCAAACCCTATGATTTACAGCGTTTGCGTCGATATATATATATATAGTTCCTGTCAAGCGCCCTGCATAGATCACTACTCCAACTGAGCAGGGAGCGTCCCACGACGAGGTAGCAAAGAGGCAGTTCTAACTCGAACAGTTATGTTTGTGACTGGATTTCTGCGTCTTGAAAATATACTATACCTACATACCTATGTGTTTATCATTTTTAAACAATATGTTAAGCCTATATGCATATTACGATTAATTGAAAAGTTATCGACGTTTTCATATTTATTATTCGTACGTATATCTAGAAATATGAAATATTCATTCAGCATAAATTAATTTTTAAACGATTAGGCCATATCGCATACATACATTGAAAAAACGTAACGTCATTGTTTATTAAAGGAAAAGTTTCATAGATAAGCGGTTTATTGAGTATAGGTTATGAAGTGGTGAAAAAAAAATACCTAAAGGAAGTCTCCTTTGTTATTAGTATTGGTGATATTTATTTTTATGGAGGAGGTAGGTAATTTAGCAAATCACCTTATAGGCCTTCGGCAGTATTTCTTAACCGATACGACATTGAAACCTTAAAAAAACAAGCCTACGCATAACAGTGGCGTAGCAAGGGGAGGGGGGCAAGGGGGGCATCATGCCCCGGGCGCTACTCACAAAGGGGCGCCAAATGGTCTGCAAAACAAAAAAAAAATATTACAATTAATTTCTAGAAAATATATTTTAAATTTAGTGCCAGTGTAATATAATGAATGTTAATTCGTAAATAAAATGGAAAAAAGAAAACTAATAGTCGAAATCAAACTGTAATAATATATTCATAATAGAAATGGCACGTCTTTTCTACTGGCAGGGGTGACTCGACCTGTGTCGTCTGTCAGTATTTCCTTATGACATCTCATCTACGCTGTGTGGCTTAATAAATTATCTCCTTTTTTGATTTGTCTGATAAAATAATATGTTATAATAAATATTTACAGTGTGCAAAGTACATTATTTCTTTCAGAACACTATTTATTTTAAAACGATTTATTAATTTGCGATATTTATTTATTAATTTGCGAGTATATTTTACATATATTATTTTATCGTTTTCAAATGGGGGAGGGGGGGCCAAAAAGGTATTGTGACCCGGGCGCGAGTTAAGCTCGCTACGCCACTGACTCATAACTTAAAGGCCGGAAACGTATCTGTGATGCCTCTAGTGTTTTAGATGTCTATGGGCTGCGTTAATTGTTTTCCATCAGATGTTACGCTTAATCGTTTGCCTCCCTGTCCCATAAAATAAACCTGATGGTAAGGTATGTTCGCTTTCCATGAACATCAGCAATACTAAGCACTGCAGATGCATGGCCTACTTTGGTTAAGAATGTGAATAATGGTAAGGGTATACGTATTTAAGGGAAGAGTAAGGAAGAAGTAATGAGAGGAGAAGAACGAACCAAAGGAAGGGGAAAGGAGTTTAGCGAGCGAGCTAACTATTACGTTAACGAGCACTGAAAGCTGAAGACTCGACTCTTTTCCTCTTTCTTCTTCTCATAGCCCTTTTTTGTACCTGAAAGGCGGGCAAAACATATATTGTAACTAATGTTACAGATATTCATAGGTTACCGTGATTACTTAAGTTTGTGTGATCGTACCTTATGTCTTCGCTTATCGTTTATCCGACTGCGATGGGATTTTATTTGTTGATTTTGTTGATTGTGTAGATTGTTTTCTTAATTATTTTGAATTAACATCCCACTGATAAATTTCATGTAACCCGGCGAATAATAATTTTATCTAAAAATTGCCACCCTCGCGAAATATTTTATATTCGTACATCGAGTCATGATTGTTCTTCAATCTGCAACTTCCGGGCCTCCTATTCAAGTCTTTACGATAAAGTTCTAACTGCCTCAGAACCTACAAGGTCAACCTAAGCGAAAGAAAAATAAATTAAAGATGTCACGTGGAAACGTACCTACTAAAACTTTCTAGAGGTCGCACACAGAATAGCGGCATTAAGTGGAAATATTTTACAGTAACGTTTTGTACCTACGGCAATTGAATTGCAGAGATCGATCGAAATCCAACTTACTTATTTAGTTTCATAATAAGCTTCTTTATTTGCGTACATGCATAGGAATAGAAAAAAAAATCTCTTAAACCAATTACAGAATTATAATAGAAACTTAAAACTTTAAAAAAAATTAAATTAAAGCACCACCTTTAATATTTATACCCAACTTTGCCACAATCACGTCGTATGTTCAATGTAATTTAATTATGATGTCTTAAATAATTGATCAACTAAAAGGCTATTCAGTTATCGTGTTTAGAACCTTTTTGCCAACTTTGTTTTTGTAGAATAATTTATATGTGCTGTACCTTTCCATACCTACATTATGTCGTGAGGATGATGTGCGATTTTTCCGAATTGCTGTAGGTTTTCTCCATGTTGACATCATAGCAAGTCGATGGAGGTCGATGAACTCCTCTTTTGAATTGCGCAATATTACGTATGCTAGTGGTATACTGAAGTTTATTGATGTTTTTGAATAGAGATCACAAAATAAAATGCCAATTTACCAAGTATTTGAAACACAAAAATAATGTGTAATGGTGACGTTATTTTTTTCTGAGAAATTGTTGTTCCTACTATCAGGGTTTGTGTCAAAGGCATCATCACATGATAAGTTTATGAGTAAATTTATGATGAAACATAACACGTTATTAGATTAGGAAAATCTTTGTTATCTTAATAGATAACAAAAATTCTTATCGCGGAAGTTTATGTACGGAAAATGGGTTAATCCTTGACAGCATAGTACTTACTGACACATGTAACAAATGATATGAAAATAAGCGTTGTGCTAAACTAAATGCGTGACAAAAATCGTACACATTTGACATACATACAGCATACAGCAAATACTTGCGGAGCGTTATTTCATCTCTCAGCATCTTTTACCGATTTAACCATGGCAAGTGCCCCCAGGAATTATTCGAAGTAATTCCTGTTACTGAACTATGAAGTGGTGAATGGCGATCCTGTACGGTGCATTTATTCCGAAACTTTTTTTCACGCATCCTGGAACCAGCCTGGAACCAACTTTCTCTGCAGTGTTTTAAAAAAAAAATAAGCCTACACATTTTTCTCATTGTAATATTTAGATATAAAGTTAATTTGTATTTTATAATAAATATGTACATACATTGAATATATTTTATTCACCTTAATATGTTTTATTCTATTTTATTTATTGTATACCGGAAATCATGGTAAACCTACTATTATATACTAGTATATGTACTACCAATATTATTATATATTTACCATGCTTATACGATCTTGTCCGCAAATAAAAAAAAATCAGTTTTCCACTTGTTCCATACCCGTATTTAAACACACATGTAAAATACAACAAACGGTTGTCCTGTTATGTATTATCCATCACCGTGTCATTATGTGCATGACACATGTTTGGTGGTTTTTTCCATCCACCATTAAAATTTCATACGTCAAATGATCTCAACTATATATATGTACATATATCGCAATGTACTACGCTAAGGTTACCCCGTAGCCAGAGTAAATTTATGAGCATTCTCAATTATTTAGTATTTTTTTAATAAACGAAGTTTATTCAGTACCAAACAACACAGAAAAACATTTGTCGAGATAGTTTTCGGATTGGGAAAACTGAAATGGACAGAATGAAGACTAGTGAAAACCACGTCAAGGCAAGCGTAGTGTGTGATGTCCCTCGGCCAGATTGAACGACAATGTGCGAAAAGCCGCTGGCAGAAACTGGATATGTGAAATAAAAGATCAGGCTAGGTGATGCATGTTGGGACGGTGGGCCCAGCAGTGGACTGACTCAGAACTATGTTCGTGACTTTGATTCTTCAGTGGATTTCTCCATTTTGAATCGTATCAAATTAGAGAACTTCCGAAAAATTTATACAAAAAATCTGTCTATTCGAACCATCTAACTTTCTCATTTGGCACTAGTCTCTCCCTTTCTATGGTGATACATTGCATACAGCATTTTTGCACAAAAAATATGTATTTGCATTTTAATAAAATAAAAAAACAGCGAGAACTTAATTGCGCAACGAATATATATAGGTATCACAACAAGCAACAACCGCTTTGATCTGGTCTCACGATGCTCAATTATCGTAGCCGTGTAACGCATCTTATTCATTAATAAAAGATCTTATTGAAGTGGTTGATTATAACTCCGTAGTTTGTTATTGACCCTGATATTGAATTAAAATCATTTCGAGTTCAGTTTTAGTCCATTTTTATTCGCTGTACATGATTCAGCTTGAGATACGATAGCTTCATCATAATACGATACCATTCTATGGTTAGACATTGGTAGCTGAAGCTAAAGATTGTTTAAAAATATTTAGTTTTGAAATACTGCTTTACAACAACTATAGCGACTGTAGGCACCGAAGAATATCGATGTAATAAAAGTGAAAACGTTGTAAACCGCAAATTGAAAACTTACTACCAGAGTCAAAAATCTTTTAAGATTTCCGAAAAAGTTGCATCTGATCACTCAAAACAGTCAGTTTCAACGCCGTACAAAATTTTCTATTATTCGTAGTTTTGAGAGGGTTATTTTTTTCTGATTGCAAATATGTGATAAAAAACTTCGATATATGTATCATTTATGGCGTTTTTGTTTTTTATGCCATATATATATATATATATATATATATATATATATATATATATATATATATATATATATATAAACCGTAAAGAATACTTATTTCAATGAAAATACTCTTCATTTAATTTTAATTATTGTTCACCTAATGTGACTAGAAATATAATTACATTGGCCGAGCTTATACGAGAATAAAAACTAATGTGCTATCTCCAAGGATTACAATAACATAATTTTAGTCAGGCTTAAGTCTCTCGACGACACCGACGTGAAGGAATGGCCGCTCCATTTCTTCTCTGCTCCTATACCTATACACAGAATTTCTATGTCGGGAACCGTAAACCATAATAAAAATAAAATAAATATTACATAAAAATATAGTCAAACTAAGCCGACAAAGGAAAGTGGTTAAGGTACAGTGAGACTATATCAGACAAAACTTATGTTAAAGGAAAAAATTATTTTTCTTAATTGCTGAATTTAGGGTATTGTTTGTAGTGCAATTTATTTTAAGTTAATATTTTAAAAATAATTCTTTTATTTGGATTTCTTTTTGTATAAAAAAAACGAGAGATCTGGTTTACTATTTTGAATTTTCTTTTTCACATAATAAAAAAAAGGTAAAAAGTTTTCTATTATAATTTTTTTTAAGTATTCGATAACACGTAAAACCAGTGAGTACATTTCAATTGCAAGCTACGTATAACAAAATGTTATGCCTACATACGTAGTATATTGCGACGTTAATATGAGAGTACAAAAAGAATTATATACGTCTTACGAATTACCTTGATTATTTTGAAATTGTTAGACTGAAACACGTTTGCGTGTGGGAAAGAGACAGAGATAGCTGTAAAATTTTGTGATTACTTCTATTTGTGTGAATTTCAAAATAAAATTACGTTACAGGTGTAATTATTATGTATATGTTACAAAAACCTTATGGCTTCAGAGTGAATGCGAAAACTGACGATGTTTTTTATGGTAGCGATAAGCAATTTGATAACTATTGTGTTTGCCAAATGCTACTTATATTGAAAATAAAGTCAATTAGTAAAGAAATAAATATGTATCTACGTAGTCAACTAGCTAAAAATACTGTCAAATATATAAGTAAGCAGATATAAAATAAAATCTATTGAAGATAACATAGAAAACAGATTACAGCGTTTGTATGCTATCGTGGTATCTTCGAATGTGAGAGTCTACTAGAGATAACGAAGAAGAAGGAACGTCTTTGTTCACATATCGACACCGTAAGAGAATACAGGCAGGACACTTGTCTCCGACTCTGAGTCACGAAAATACGAAATCAATTAAACAAAAATATAAACGATTTCAACAAATTTGTTTTTATTTCAAAGAAATTTATAAATGTAAGACATATTCAATACACTATTCAAAATTCACAATTATTCAAAATGTTTTAATGCGTTGTTGTGAATAGCGTCGTGACAAATTATCTATTATTACGTGCCCATTTATTTCGATATCGTACAGTATATTTGTCAACTTTTCTCATGTAATCAGGTTTTGTTTGATAATGTAATTGACTAGAAAGTGTTTCGACTAATTTAGCACTACATGGTGGCCCTTACAGCATATACAATAGCTGCTTTCCATGGAAATCTTCAATACTAAAGGCACTATCCTAAGTACCCAGGACAGTACCTATATATCCTAAGATAGACAAATCTGGATAAGATTGCAGCACAGCCTGCCTAACTGAAAATGTTTTGCCTGTTTTAATTTATTATTCTTGACCGGAGAAATATTAACTGTTAATATTGTAGCTGCGACTTATTGAATTTTATTTAATGTTTATAGTTTTAAAAATATTTCACGAAAATTTCCGTGAAAATTCTACTAGTGTCAGCTGTTTAAGTTTTCCATTTAACTGTGGCCATCGGTTTATTTTTATAGAGTATATTTCCAATGTGTCTTGAATGGTGATCGCTCAACCATTAGATCATATCACGCACTGCTGAATTTCAATGTTTACTCGTGTATTCAAAAAATGATTAAAATAAAAATTGTATATGTGTTAATTGTAGAGACACGTAAATCTAATATTTTTAAGCGGGCTGTAATGAATGATCATCTGACATTTATTATTAATTAGATTGCTGTGTACAATCCGGCATAAAATATGGCCACCCCTATATCCTGGCCATATATATGGCCTCTATATATGGCCATCCTGTGGGAATCGTACGAATCGACTAACTGAATAATAAAAACCAATATATGATCTTTAATCCGCCCGCCAAGCGCGTGAATTACGGGAATACCACTTAAACTTGAGAGAGGCCAATTTCCAGCAGTGACTGTTACAGCTGTATTGACAATGACGATAAAATTCTATGTCTACGATAGTCAACTTACTTTCTGATTGTGCCCAAGCCCCACATTTAAAACTCATAATTCTTAGTTTCCGCTAGCTAAAAGATAATAAAGTAAGTTAAATAAAAAATAAATTATATTAATTAAAGTGTTTCTGATTTTTAAAATTTGAATAATAAGAATAATATAATAAATTTAAGAGGGCAGTAGCCTATTATCGAGGAATACTAACATGGAATCGATAGAAAGGCTCGTGATTCAAGGGAAATTTGAGGGAAAAAGATCTCGGGACCTCTTCTCAACTAGATGGACTGATTTCATAAAGTCCGTCACTTACACTTCCATGAATGCTCACCAGAGACTATGAACAGAGAGAAATGAAGGAGCATCGTGAGACTGCCGACACAAGACCCGATCTGCTCGTGACCACAACCACTCTGCCAAGAGTGACCGACTAAGAAGAATAAAAAAGCCTATTATAATTAATTACTTTCTTTACTCAACCATAATCATATTTGAAATACTTAACAAGTATATATACATAATAATATAGTAATGACCTAAAAGTAACTTTAAAAATTATGGGACTTCATGTTTACTGAGGACCTAATTGACTCAGTGGCGACGCTACTGCTTTCATACTCAATAATCGCAGTTTCAAATTCCAACAGGTGACACAGGTCCAACAGGTCATACAAAATGACCTACAGGTATTTATTCCGAATCTGGATACCAGGCCAATCCGCCTTAACAATCATGGTAGGTTAACGTCCATTCCTCCAGAAACAAGGAGACCCTTGAGGCAAGTAGGAAAAGCAGGACATATATATATATAGAACCAAATAGACATGTTTTTTATAAGGCAGTAGCATCAGTTGCTGGCACTTATGTTATTTTATTAGTGTATATATGTATAGGTATATTTTAGGTATATGTACGTGTGTATAAGTATATATGTTATGTATGTATGTACTAATTTATGTGTATTTATCTATGTATTCTAAATTTGAATAACGGCCGAATCGGAAGGTCTCAGCAGGGACCTGCCTAGTGAGACCTACTATGCTCCATCCAACTTCACCTGTAAATTGTCACAAATAAAATAAAATAAAATAAATAAATATTTAACTACCATATAATAGACCTTTTATATAAGAAACGATAGAAGGTCAATTAAGTCCCAACGATAGTATAAATTATTTTTATAAACCATACACATTTTAAATATAATATATAATATAAATAACAACACATTATTAGGTAATACAGTAAAGGAAGAAATAAATAGGTTGCTAAAAACGTACTGTCATTTACTTTTTAAGGATACGTGTATGACTGGAGTGTAGCTTCACAAATTTATTGATCGACATTTATAAAAGAGTTCGTTTCTATTTTTGGGTCATATTTTCCTTCATTTCGTAAAACTATCGCTCAACTCAGTGCTATGAGTTAAAACTTAAACTAAGTTTTTATAGATACTGTTATTGATTTATTTAAAGTTATGATATAGTTGATGCAATATATCAATTTCAAGTTCAAAAAATGTATGTAAACAACTCTAATCTTCTTTTTGGTAAAATATATTTTCATTTTGAAAGATTCAATGGTTTGTAAAGTTACTTAATCTAGTATAAAGTAATAAAATTCAATTTGACTTTTTTGGATATGCTATATAATTGACTGCATTATGTGGATATAAATGCATTAATGTTCATACTAATTATTTATAATAGTTTCTTTTGCCTACCGTGTCGAATACCATAAATATGATACCATCGCTTAGTTCGGTATATAAAATACCTGACTTCTGAGCGAAGCGTTCTGATTCCCAATATCGATCGACCCTTAAAACAGTTTTAAATATAAAAATCCTCCCCCTTCCCTTATTTGTCTCTTCCCCTGCAGTTAGTTATCTTTTCTTGTCTTATTATTCGTATCTTAAGTTACAACATACATAATGTATATTGATTGTCATAGGATGATATATTAATTGTCAGATGTTCATTGTCAGAGGTGAATACTTACTACCGGATGACACTCTTGTTCGTTTGCCTATTTCCTTTATTTTTTTTTTCTATTGTTAAATGGAGGAAAATCACTACAGTTATGTATATGGATTGTCAGAGGATGAGATATTGATTGTCAAATGTTCATTGTCAGAGGTACTTAACACCGGATGATACTCTTGCTCGTTTGCCTATTTCCTTTCTAAATTTTTTTTTCTGTTTTTAAAACGAGTAAAACCACTACAGTTATGTATGTTGATTGTCAGGGGATGAGATATTGATTGTCAAATGTTCATTGTCAGAGGTACTTAACACCGGTTGATACTCTTGCTCGTTTGCCTATTTCCTTTATAATTTTTTTTTCTATTGTTAAATGGAGGAAAATCACTACAGTTATGTATATGGATTGTCAGAGGATGAGATATTGATTGTCAAATGTTCATTGTCAGAGGTACTTAACACCGGTTGATACTCTTGCTCGTTTGCCTATTTCCTTTATAATTTTTTTTCTATTGTTAAATGGAGGAAAATCACTACAGTTATGTATATGGATTGTCAGAGGATGAGATATTGATTGTCAAATGTTCATTGTCAGAGGTACTTAACACCGGTTGATACTCTTGCTCGTTTGCCTATTTCCTTTATAATTTTTTTTCTATTGTTAAATGGAGGAAAATCACTACAGTTATGTATATGGATTGTCAGAGGATGAGATATTGATTGTCAAATGTTCATTGTCAGAGGTACTTAACACCGGTTGATACTCTTGCTCGTTTGCCTATTTCCTTTATAATTTTTTTTCTATTGTTAAATGGAGGAAAATCACTACAGTTATGTATATCGATTGTCAGAGGATGAAATATTGATTGTCAAATGTTCATTGTCAGAGGTACTTAACACCGGTTGATACTCTTGCTCGTTTGCCTATTTCCTTTATAATTTTTTTTCTATTGTTAAATGGAGGAAAATCACTACAGTTATGTATATGGATTGTCAGAGGATGAGATATTGATTGTCAAATGTTCATTGTCAGAGGTACTTAACACCGGTTGATACTCTTGCTCGTTTGCCTATTTCCTTTATAATTTTTTTTTCTATTGTTAAATGGAGGAAAATCACTACAGTTATGTATATCGATTGTCAGAGGATGAGATATTGATTGTCAAATGTTCATTGTCAGAGGTACTTAACACCGGTTGATACTCTTGCTCGTTTGCCTATTTCCTTTATAATTTTTTTTTCTATTGTTAAATGGAGGAAAATCACTACAGTTATGTATATCGATTGTCAGAGGATGAGATATTGATTGTCAAATGTTCATTGTCAGAGGTACTTAACACCGGTTGATACTCTTGCTCGTTTGCCTATTTCCTTTATAATTTTTTTTTCTGTTTTTAAAAGGAGTAAAACCACTACAGTTATGTATGTTGATTGTCAGAGCATGAGATATTGATTGTCAAATGTTCATTATCAGAGGTGAATACTTACCACCGGATGACACTCTTGCTCGTTTGCCTATTTTCTTTATAAAAAAAATTGTTCTGTTATTAAAAGAAGGAAAACATAAAAAAATAAAAGAAACGGGTGTAATTGCGTCAAATTGATTGTATACAAATAAATAATTACAGTGAACTGATGTTCAACAGACACAGGAAGTAATCAGTCGTTTTAGTCTCGCTATATAAGCAGGAGATCCACTACATTGGCAAATTGATTGTTAAATAATGTACCGTCACGTACCGGCATCATGATTGGCCATCGTTGTTTCTTCATTATCTTGGTAAAGTAAAATTAAACGTGCACAATTTTATTGGCATACTGACAAATTTTATGTTCGTTAAAAAGCAGCACGCTTCACACACCAGTGCTGGTCACGTGTTATAACCATACCTGGTGACACGTGCACGTATTTATCTATTTGAGTGAATCAAAGTAATAAATACAACCACGTTTTGCACCATTACACGAGATAACAAAAAAGTACTTGGAAATTGTTTTCGTTTCCTTATATCTCCTTCCTCATGTATCACTCTTGCGCCACGGTGCATTTTACAGTGTTGTATTGAGATCTTCAGGCTGAATATGTATCACTCTCCTTCCTCATGTATCACTCTTGCGCCACGGTGCATTTTACAGTGTTGTACTGGGATCTTGAGGTTCAATATCTTTAACCTCCCTTTTTCCTTCTTCTCCCATTACTTCCTTCTTCCCCTTGCATTAAACTCTTTCCCTCCCATTACTAACATTCTTACTCTAAGATCATATGAGGTAGAGGCAACAAATTTGCAATTCTTTTCGCAGATGTCCATGGGCGGCCCTGGTTGCTTACCCTCCGGTAACCGGCTTGCACGTTGAGCTATGTATTCCTTAAAAAGAAAAAAATATATTGTTATTCGATCGATCGATCGATTTGTACAATAAATGCGTTTGCAAACAAACATGATTACGCAGGGACATATTACCGAATATTACACTCAATAAAATTAAAAAAAAAAAACAATTACACACTATGCGGTTATTTTAGTGGTTACATAAATGTTGACGAATTCACCAGTGAAGGTAACGGGTGCAATTCGCATCGTGTGTCAGACAGACTTGAAATAGAAAGCAACACCAGCTACTAGGTCAATAAACTTTATGATCCTCGTCTGCTCAGCTGAGCCGATAGTTTTAAGCTAATTGTCTTGTGATACTGCTTACAATTTTTCAATTTTTTTTTTACTAAAAATAGAGACCGGTAATACATACAAATTAATTTATTGATTTATTCAATAAAAAAACCACAACATGCATAGCAACACATACAAATTATTGAAATCTTCTGCTGCCAATTACGGATTTACATCTTAACTATGGTAATTTATAGTAAAAAATATATATAAATTCTATTCTCAGCTCACGACGATTAATCAAGAACGTTTTATCTATGTGGCCCTATTGGAAGGCGGGATATCAACACACAGTTAAAATAAATAACCCTTTGCACTCGAGGGCTCCGAAACGGAGCCATTTAAAATTTGTCTTCAAACTCGAGGGCTCCAATACGGAGACAATGCAAATAATTTTCAGTTTTTAACATATAAGGACAAAAACAAATCGTAAAAACTATTTATAGAATATTTCGCTTTTGGTGACGAATGACGCTCGCAGCTCGCGGATTATATGTTCTCGATAATAGCAGAAAATCGCGGTACTTCGAGTGCAAAGGGATAATAAAATAATATATACTTATATCATTCAATAAATAAAGTGTAAAACATGTGTTTTTATCACAGTATAATTAGAAATTTAAATCATTCAAAGTGAATTGTCAAAAACATTTGCAAAAAATAGGGGATGACGTATAGGGGGTCGAAACTGGACCATAATTCATTATTTTTTATTTTATCTTTCATCACTCTTTCTTCATATGAACTTGACTATACCAAAATTCTCACCTCCTCCGTACGCCCAGTATTTAAAGAGGCGCAAAAAAAATTCTTTGCGTAGGTATTAATATACTCGTACGTTGATAAGTATTTAAGGAAGAACGGGTATTATTTAAACGGTTAGCTGCTTATATGTTTAGGTAGGTACCTTTTTTGTCAACTATAAAATGGTTTCCCTTGGTATATTGGGTGAAGACGCTACTTCAACTCAGTAATATGAATATTCTTACCAATTATGTAGGCAGGTAGCTCTTTGTAGTTTTTATTAAATACATTTGCAATAAAAGTAATAAAAAAGCAAATCGTACGTCAGAATATAAACATTTTAGCAAGCTCCGCCAATGGTTATGTGCAAAACATTGCACATAACCATTGCAGATTGTGTTGCCCACCTTAGAATACGGATGAAAATAATGGAAGGGCGTGAAGGAAATGGAATATTTGCAAAAATTTCAATACGACTAAAATTTAATTATATTTACTTTTCTATTCAAAACAAACTATGTTTGCATTATCATTTTAGTATTAGGTATACAAATCTACTAAGTGGTCGAGGATATGATTCTTCCAAAAAAAAAATGTATATGTAATGGCCTATAGGTATTTATTCCGCGTCTGAGTGTACCATCAATTTGGCTTGGACAAGCGTGGTGGGTTAACGTCCATTCTTCCAAAAATAGGGAGAGCGGTGAGACATATGTATATGGGCTAAAGAAAAAAAGTACGTACGTACGTAAAATAATTTACTTTCTATATACAATATATATTTTAATATGTAATATTCGATCCAATGCATCAAAATATCCTCAAACTATTTCCTATAATATTGCCGTTCGAGACACGATCCATGTTTCATACAAACACATTCTGACAACTTATTTTTTTAATTATTTAGTTAATAAATTAATTACGTTAAAATATTTATTTTTATAAAATTATGTTAGTTTTATAAATTTATGTAATTATTATTATTGTAAGCGAAAGTATTTTTTTATTTGTACTTTCTTAAGTCAAATAAGGGCAGTAAGACATCCACTAGACAGAGTCATTATATTATTACATTTAAAGGTAATTATGCAAGATTCTCGGTTGCAAGTAGGCAACGGGCGAGTAAAGCGAGCGACCTGCTTGCGAACATCGTTCGGGGGCTATACCTCTGGGTTGGGTAAACCGAGGTCATATATACAAATCGATATCGATATTTCTATTTATTTTATCTTAGTTTTTGAATATCTTTACAAATACTAATAAAGCAGTATGGTGGCCATGTCTGTATATGATGTATGTTTTAAAATGAAAATAAAATAAAAGAAACAGTAATTTTACAAATTTAATATCAGACAATATTAGGTTTACACACACAAATATATATAAATGGAACACTAAATACCACTACAACTAAACACAAATACTAATTTTCAAAAGTTGAGGCGTATAACGATACAACCCAATACTATGTATCTGATATCATGTCTTTCACTATCTCAATAGTAGTTAATTACAATTATTTGAAAAGTGTGTAAATAGAACAGTAAGTCTTCATTCCAAATACAAGTTGCCAAAGTTTTAAAAATAAATTAGGATAACGTAATAAATACAACTTTAAAATTACGATTTAAATAAGCATTTGTAAAGAATTATATCGATACCTCGAAGTTGAAAAGTTGTACATCACGAGTGTTAATTTCATTGTTCGCTGTGGAAAATTCCACGCTAAAGCCTGTAACTTTTGTACGTCTCACTCAAACGTTAAAAGTTGCCTATAAGTGCATCTCACTCCTGTAAAATTAACGCAGACGCTCTGACCTAACCGGTTAGGATCGCTCATACTAATGCGTTTGCGTATAGTCTTTTCTCTTTCACTCCGGTCAACTTAACGTTCTATTTACGAATAGCTCTGTGCTATGTATACTTCTCGGTCGTCGGCCAAATGATTTTTGTTCGCTGTCTTTCTCTAGAGCTTGAATGAGGCAAATTCTGTTTCCTTGTAGCAGAGCTACAGCTTCAAATCCAACAAAATACTCTACTACGTCCACGTGCTTGAAAGGTTAACGACAGATAAAACAGATAACAACTATAAATAAACAACTGGCTTGCTTTGTCAGCTAATTATATTATTAGTAGTATATATAAGATTTTTCTTCGGCTTATTACTTTTATGCAATTTACATTCTTCATTGCTATCGATATCCCATCTAGAGTTTAGTGCTTAAAATTTACATAGCTAATTTTAGAAATTATGAATATCTTGAAACTCAAATTAAATTACAAGAGGGTGGATTGAAGGATTTAAAAGTAACGTTTTAAAAGTAATTACCCAATCGTTACATTGCATTATTTTATAGGATATCATTATAGAACTTTCTTTAAAACTTTTGTGTATTCTTTAGGAAATATTTTATTAATTAAATAGATATATTTGTAAATAGTAACATTTTTTTAATAATTTTAAAGCAATAGATTTAATTATTACAATGCAAAACCAATTAGATACACTTGTAATGTCGCTGTATTGTCTATCGACTGTGTCTGAGAAAGAACGGAGTAAATATTTTCAGAAAAATGTATAAACATGTCCACATTGATTCCGTGATTATGCCAAATCCTTCTTTTACCATATTCTTAAGTAGCGAATCGTGTAGTTCTGTTGCATGTTCTGTCTGTGAAAAGATTATATTGTGTAAAATATTTTTTTAGATAAATATATTTGCTGGATATGGGTGTAGATTTATAAAATCATGTATGTAATGTAATGGTTAGCTTGCTTCTACTGCCATCTTGTGACGTAGTTTAAGCTTAAGTAAAAGATGAGTGCATGTCGTAATTCATTTATTGTTTTCTAAGAAGCTATAAAATGTACATTACCCAATTATTGATTATGTTGATATATTATTTCACTGACATTTTTAGTTTACATTAAATTTTTTTACGAATAAATTAATTTTTCATATAAAATTATAACATTGAGAATAAAATTAAGACCAACGACATCTTTTGGCGTATGCCAAAAGTACATTTTGCATAGGCTGTATGCAAAATGTACTTTATACTTTACTATAATATGTCCTTCTTCTGGACATGAAGCCTATTGATTTCTGGAAGAATGGATCTACATCTACCTCACTAGTCCAAGACGAATTTGGCGGGAGGCAAAGATTCAAGTTTAATTAAAATTTAAAGGGGCCGAATCTACATACATTCCTTTTGAAATGATAAAAATAAAATGTGATTAATTATCAACCGATAAAATATTGGGAATATGGCGGAAAATAAACTAAACTATTTTAAAGGTTAGCAACGCATTTGCTTGGTATAAGGGTAATGGGGCACGTACATAAGGGCGACGATTACATGACAAAGGTCAGGGAATATCTTTGCCTAGCCGCTTGTTCGGTAGTTATGGTATTGGTACACGGGTAGGCGACCCCGGCCTCCCAAGCTACTACCGTATTTCTCCTTGTCTTCCATTGCGGTAGTATCATAACCCTATCATCCTGTCTATTTTTTATTGGATAGGAAGGCAAACGAGCAGGCGTGTTACCTGATGGATAGCAATCAATGCCGTCCATAGACAGTGCGGAATCGTTTCCAACCTTTAAGGAAAGTGTCATTATGGCAGTGAGAATGGGAGGGGGAGGTGAGAGGTGGGAATGTGTTGGACCTCCGGAACTCAGCCGCTCACCGTATGAAGCACGGTATGTAAGCTACTTAGACGCCGGTTTTCTGTGGAGTGCGGTACTTCCCCGGGCGAGCAGGCCATTCATGCTATAAACAAATATTATGAGGGCGAGAAGCGACTAACGGAGAGTCGTTTCGCTACAATAAATGTGAGAGGATGGAAGGATGAAAAGATGGATGAGTGTGGTGGAAGCAAGGAAGGTGTGCCGGAATCGTAGCGGATGGAGATCTGTGATCTCTACCTATCCCTACGGGAAATAGGCATGACGATATGTATGTATGTATGTATGACAATTACATCCGATCAGATGACGTTTGTTTGCCCTTTCAAATAAAAACAAGACATTTTCTAAAACTTTTTTTATGGAATAGGGAGGCAAACGGTGTGTAAATGTGTTACCTGATAGAAATCAATCAACGCCACCCATAGACATCTGTAGCACCATAGACACCAGAAATGCGCTGCCGGCCTTTGAGACATAAGTGGACTTAGTTTTTCAAGGTTCCAATCTCGATCGGTTCAAAAATACCGCTGAAGGCAGCTGGTTCCATAGAGTACTCATCCCGAGGGTGCGGACTAAACTTTTCCCTTCAACGAGTTGTATGGCAGTGGAATTCAGCGGCAGGAATTATTCCAAAAAAATCCTTATTATATGAAGTATTATATGAAGAGCTACGCTATAATTATGAAAAGATTAATAATTATGGCTTATTTTATGAAAGAGGTAGGCGAATGAGCAAGCGGGTCGCCGGATTGTACGCAATCACCGCGGCCCATGGACATCTGCAATACTGAAAGTATTGTAGATTCCTTCCCAACTTATGTGAATAGAAGTAGGAGAGGAAGGAAGTATTGGGAGGGGAAGATATAAATAAAGGAAGGGAAAAGGAGTGCAAAATTATATTTTATACCTATACTCGTACAATATCTTTACCCCTAATCCAAAGGTTAACTGGTAGAGAATGCCTTCCGAAACAAAGCCCGCCTATATACCACAATTACGGTAATTTGTACAAAATGAATAAATATATTGTTAAATGGACAGTCAGAATTTTAAGATCCACGAAAAGTGGTGTCCCTTCATCATATGTATGTTTTTTCGCGGATCTTAGCTGAATAAAATTCTGACGGTCCATATTAATAATGAATTGCTGCGAAGTAACGGCTGACTTTATTTATTAAATATGTTGTGTTGGTGTTATCACTACATAAAGTATTTTTATGTATCACAATTCTAATGTTAAATTGAGAGTAATAATGTTAGTTGCTCGTTTTATTTTGTTTATGTTTTAAATTTGGGGCCTCTTTCTAATTGTTAAATTTATTTTTGTCGCTCTTGGCAAACGAACTAATCTACAATGCCAGACACAGAGCTAATATCGTTTTTGTAAGTCCCTTACTTCCTGGCTCAATTGAAAAGATCGCTCTAATATTTTTACATACGTGTAGTAACAACAGCATGGTTAAAAATTATTTAACCAAATCACTTGAGTTTTGCTATTTCCCATAGCTGTTATTTATTATTAGTATCGATATAAACATAATGGTTCCCTGCTTTTCATTGGTTAACCTCACGAAATGAGCGTCACCCCGACTTTAGCAATTCTATCTTATAATTATAACCACACAATGAATAAATTACGGACGCCTTCGTGGGCACGTAATACGGATGAACAAGTCTAGAGTACCACGTAGCCACGGAAGGCCTAAACGTAGATGGCAAGATGGAGTCGAGGACAACTTAAAGGCAATCGGTGTGAGGGGTTGGAGAGAAAAAGCCAAACTAAGATTCGAAAGGAAAATTTACTAAACCAGGCTAAGGCCCACCTGCGGCTGTAATACCTTGATAATGAGTGAATAAATTATATTTATAACAATTAAAAAATTTACAACCGTTTAACTGTTTCAAAATCGTATAAAATTATTAAAAAATCGCACACGATGTCCAATTTAAAATAGAGTTTTTTTAAGAAACTTTGCTTTAAAATGTACGAATTTGGATCCTGAATAACAATAAATATTTATATATTATGTAATCATAATATTATTGTGTAGTTGAACTCCATCTTTATTTGTAAATAAATAGCGGTTCCTTGCTTGTGTTTACGTTTCAAAACGTTCGTGACATTGTGACGTCACAGGCGACGCCGCGGCGCGCGCTGTTAAAATTACCCGTCCCGGATTCCCGCGTCCAAATAATTGCACGTTTCCATTTTTAATGCGGTATACCGGAGATAGTTAAATAATAAAAGTAGAATAATTGATCTCGATATCTTCGCGTTCACATCTTCAGGCAAATATATTATTTTCATCTACGACACACTTGTTTATTCACATAATAATTTCATTTCTTGCCAATTTATATCAGTGGTGTTGTTTTTTATTTCATTTTGTTATCAGTTACATTTTTTAATTCTGGTGACGTATGAAACACTATACATATTTCTATTAAGGCGTGAAATAAATGCATGTATCGTCATATTTTAAGTTAACTACAAAAGTCCATAATACAATGGTACGGTACATTGATAGAACGGTCATCATTTTAGATGAGATTTTATGATGAGACTAGTATATTTAAAGATACTTGTATTATTATAATTTACCTGTCACGAGCTTTATATTTGTTGGAGAACTGACAAGCGCTGGAGTAGTCGAGTCCTGGAGTAAAGACGATTAGATGGAGTGAAGATCCGCGTAGATCGGCTTGAAATAGTGGATATGTGAAGGCGAAGATCGGGCTAGGTATCGTTTTGGGGAAGGCTTATATTTGGCACTAAATTTCTAGGCTATTGTTGATGATGATAATAACATAATTCTTATTTTTCATTCATCTTTTATTAGTTACAATTTAGATTCGCTACTTCTTTTGCCCATTATGCAATTCAGATACTTGTGATCTTATATTATAGTATATACCTACTTTCATTCATGGTGTTAATAATAGTGTTATATATAATATGAATTTCAGCTCCAAGTAGAGTTATTCATTTAATTTAGTTTTTCACAATTTTTTTTAATAACCATTTTGAAGATTGTTTGGAGGTATCTAATGAACACTATAAGATTTTTAAAATTAAATAAAAATAATACATAAATTATCTCAAAATATATAATAGCACAAATTTATGATATAAATTAACCAAAAGCAGTTAATCAGCTTTTGCTGACAGAGGATGAAGTTTCCTTCAGCACTGTTTTTTTACCTCTCTTTCTAGCTATTGCTTGCTTTTATTTGAAAGCTTACAATATATAGAAAATATATTTAATTTCATATTTTCATATACTTATGCATATATAATGATTATAATCATTTGTGCTCTAGCTATATTCTAATATATAAGATCAATCTCAAAGATCAATTTCAACTCTTAAAGTTATACTTTTATTTCTATTCACGTGTAACATTGGAAATATAGATATTTTTTTTGCAACATTGAATACCCACGAGGTATGACGTCTACACATGTGGTAACTTCAAAACTTGGCTCTTAGCACGGACTTTGTTTATTCCGAAGAACGACGATCGTCCAAATTTGCGCGAGACTTTTACATTGATTATGCCTTATAATAATTTTTCTTTCTCCTCAGTAGTTTCTTTTGTAAACTGTGCATAAAAGTGGTCAACTGCATGCTCTTTCACATACCGATGGAAGATTTATCGTGCGTCTTAAAATATCTCCTTCGACGATAGATAATACCACGCAAGATCGAAATACAAAAGTTTTAATCAGTAAAATTCGGAATGTCTTGCGGAAAATGGATATCATAGTCCAGTCATGAAGAAAAAGTTTTTAATAAATAAATGTTGAAAAACGACTTGCGTTTGCCAAAAAATACAGAAATAAAGATAGTAATTTCTGGAATAAAGTCATCTTCTCCTTTGACAGTAAATTTAATATTTTTCGTTTAAATGGGAGGCGTACAGTGTACAGGCGTACATTAGCATTTTGAAAGAAAATTGAGCAGTAAGTGCGGAAAAGTAAAAATTCTCATTTATTGGTTTTATCGTTCAATGTTATCGAGAAAAGAAGACCTGATAACTTTTATTCATTTGTCATGTATTGTTCGATATAATTACATTATTTTTTTTTTGTTAAAAAGCGTGAAAAAATAAGTGGTAATGCGCATATGACATAACTTTGTTGTATAGTACTGAAAGTAGCGTCCTCTGTTATTAAGTAGCGAACTATAATGAAAAGTATATTAATATTATTTCCACGACATCTATATATTATTTTTAGAACTTATTATTCTAACTAGAAGGTAATATTTTTCCATGGCTATTTTTGTAATTGTGAGGAACAGCCACTCCCACGAAATATAATTGATTTTATATTAAGGACCACAGTTGTAATAATAAAAGCGGCGCTGTTACTATTAAGTTTGTCTTCTCAATTTTAGCTACAATAGTAGACCAACTTTTTTGGAAACCAATGTGATTATCCGTATCGATATTGTCGTAGTAAAATGTTATTAGGAAATATAAAATAAGTAACTCTTGGTATTTAAAACAAAAAAAAATATTCTTTGTTTTTTAAAAACCTTTATTTTTGTTATCCACGAAATATTATCACAACTCAAAATAAAATTTACTATTAACCAAGTGTCATTTGCAGAAATATGAAGTGCGAAATTGTTTTATAAGCAATAAAATACGTAATTAATTTTTACTTATTTACTTAAGAAACATAATTTTTCGGTTTATTCCGTTTGTAACGTCAAACATACACGTAACTTTTCGAACACCCACAGAACTCATAAATATCATAGCTAATATATGCACTTATAGCTTTACTCGAATACTACAGAACATAAACAGAATATGTTTATTTAGCTGCAGACTATTGTCAAGCAGTTTATTCTGTTTATCAAAGTACAAGAATAAATTAATTATAAATACACAAAATATATGCTGAGAATATATATATATATATACGGGTATATAAAAACTGTGATAGGAGTGTTAATCGCTTTTTTCTCTCGTGTTGTGCATTTAACTGACGATATCTCGTTTACACGTTGTTATCTTTAACATTAGTGTAAAAAAAATTAACGTTTATGGTGAAGATGGATTATATACTTACCTATAAGCATGGCCTTATACACAGGTCTTGTAACAAAGCCTAATTTCATTGGTGAGAGATTGTGTTATATTATTCTTTCGTATCAACGCCGCTGTACGTCGTTGCTATCGTCGCGTGCACGCCGTTTGAGTGACAAGAGTGTAACCGGCTCGTTCGATTGTTTTCGTTCACTTTCGATTCGCTTTATTCGTTTCATTATCATTATTCATATTAAAAGGCACAAAAGAGGAAGAATGCTATCTCTCGTCGTGCCTTTGGCGTAGCTATAAATTGATAAGAATAGCGTAACCATCAAGTCGATGTAGCCCCACTACTGTAGATGCAAGAAGACCTGTGTAAAACCATACTTATTCTGTCTGATGTCTTGACATGTTTTTCACTTTATTTTCCTATTTTCCTATCTCCATTATTATTTTCCTATTTCCAAAAAAAGCCTTAATTACCTTAAAAAGTATCTAGTGTCTTGACATATTTTTCACTGAAATGGCAAAATATTTAAGGTTTTGTTATTATTTATATATATTGTCTGCGCTCGATAGTGTTATCTGTGTCTGTTATTTGCTTTGTCGATATGTATCGAACTTTTTCGGTTTCCAAAATGGCGATTTAAGATGTTAATGGAACTATTATTGATATGATCACGTTGTGATATACATTCGAATTTTTCACAGAATTGTTCTGTTATTCGAAACAATTATGTCGTGGCCAGTGCCGCCCATAGGTACATGGAACTCCAACTTCTCGTTACAACCTAATATGTCTATGGGCCCCTATACTCCTGAACAATGGGCTGCAATGCAACAACAAAATTGGCAACAATGGGCTCAGTGGCAGCAACAGTATGCCCACTGGCAAAGTCAATATGGAGATAAGGTAAGTTTCAAGTGCTTGCCTGTTGCATATCAGGTTATAATGTTTGATTCTTTTAAAACTAGTGAGTTTAAATAGTTTACAGAACAAATGCAAACCATGCAATCAATGAATACGATGCCGCCGTTACCGCAAGGAAGTGGTGCATCCTCGCTAGCTCCTCCGCCGCCAGCCCCTCCGCCACCAGCCCCTCCGCCACCAGAAAAACCACCACCACCACATCAAAATAATCTACCACTTTATTCTCAACCGCCTCCACCAGTGTCAGCCCCTCCTCTCCCTCCACCTCCTCCACCCACTCCTATTACTGCTTCTGGATCAATTCCTGTATCCAATCCAATACCAGTTCCTTCTCAGGTTCAGTCTTCGAATAATAGTATAAAGAATCCACCTGTGAGTTTGAATAGGTCATATCCTACAAATAACACTAACAATAATATTCAAAGTTCCATTGATACTGAAGCTATAAGAAAATTAGCTGAAGAAGAGAGGTTGTTTGATATTCAATTTAAACAATGGGAAAAGGAGATTGAAAATTGGAAAAAGAAAAATTTAAATCATCCAGATAAACAAGCATATAATGAATATCAACAAAAATTTGAGACATGTCGAAACCAACTTCTTGAACGAAGACTGCAAATGAAGCAAAAGAGAACTAAATTGTTGAGTAATACTTCTTATTTAGAAACTAATATACCAGTGTGTAATAAAATTCAAAGTAATAATAAACTTATAAATATGCAGTCACAAAATATAAATAATTCACAAAATTTGAACCAAAACTTTATGCCCTTACAAAAATTAAATCGTGTAGAGGAAATTGCATATAAAAGAACATATAATAGAAATAAAGAATCACTAGAGAGAACTGAGACAAATCAAGATTTTAATAATTTTACTTCAAATAAGGACAACCAAACTTTTTTGCCTAAGAGGGAAACACTAAAAGAAATTCCAGGATTAGATTTGGTACCAGAAACTGATAGTAATATACCAATGAATAACTCTCATGATGTTATAGATATAACCGATGAACAAAAAGATATAGAACAACCACAATTTGCTCAAAGTCCAGATTATTCTATTATTTCCAAAGGTATAAACAATATTCTAGGTGATGAGAAAATTATGCACATTCTTTCAATTGTCCAAGGTCAAAAGCCACAACATGGTAATAGTAATCAAAATTTTATTTCTCCATACCAAAATAATATTAGTAGCATTCAAAAGATTGCATATGGTCAGGAAAATGACAATAAAACAAATATTCCATATAATCAACAAGTCCCGGATGATTATCAATCTCCACGATTAAATGCTTCCATAGAGCCAAAAAATTATATTGAACGTTATGGTGACAAACCATATAAAGAATATTATGGTGAC
This sequence comes from Baronia brevicornis, assembly GCA_031353405.1. Taxonomy (NCBI): domain Eukaryota; kingdom Metazoa; phylum Arthropoda; class Insecta; order Lepidoptera; family Papilionidae; genus Baronia; species Baronia brevicornis. Next base: position 3,394 of record JASFAT010002476.1, on the reverse strand, counting down.
AATAATCCACTAATTTCTCATGATACCCCTATGAAAAATGCATCCCAAATAGTTAATAAACAAGTAAGATCTCCATTACCAGGTTTAGTTCAGGAAAAAGGTATAAATGACTACAGTAGATGTTCTTTTGAGAGAAGAGGATCAGTTCAAATGGACTCTATTAGTGCTCAACATAATAAACACAAATGGGCTGATATGCCTTTTTTTACTCCTTCTATTGTAGTAGAATATGATCATAAGCCATTAAGACTAAAAGGTAAATACTAACTTTTTTACATTTTTTTTTGTATGAAATGATGTGGGAAAGACTTGCTCACAGCGAAGTGATCTAGACTACTCAAATTTGGAGGCTACTCCTCAATTTGATTTGGGACAGATGGGAAGGGACTAGTAGTTGCCTATTAGATGAGGTTGAGACCTAGATTAAGACCCTGTTTAGAGAGGGAGGATGGTCATTTAGAAAGGGCTTGGTACATTAGGATATTTCTTGTAAGCTATGACAAGATCTCACATCTGCCAATGCTTCCAGTGTTGAGAAGTCTGCCATTTTGTAGCAATGTTTGCATGTAATTTATACGGAGTACTTGTGTTGGTCTGTTTTGAGTATATTTGAAATCTTTGTATATATACAAAGATTTCAAATATTTGAAAGAAAGGTTGATGATTTATAAAAAAGTGGTTCATTTGTTGCTTTACAAAAATTATTTTTTATAGCCTGTAAGTTATGTAATGGCAAAAAGATTTTAGCATTTACGAGTATAAATTAAAATTTGCAACACTTTGTTAGGAAAGGAAAGAGGATTATAAAGTGTAGTCTACTAAGGGGTTGACACCTGTTCAATAGAATCAACTTTAACTTTTAAAGCTATTGTTATTATTTATTTAATACTAGTTAATAAATATTTAACTAGTTATTATTTTAGTAAAGATAAAATTACTCTTTAACAAGTAAATAATTGATCATCATTGTGCTGTCATCTTATTTGTTTCCACCACTATTGTATAAGAGGTACCATCCTAGGGTAGTGCACTCCTATGTGATCAGTTCAAGGTGGCTAACGATAACTGTACATGAAAAAATTAGTAACATTGAAATATTGCAGACTTATTATCATGAATAATTATATAAATAATTATTGCATTACAAAACAATTTTGCATAAAGAAATAATTCATTTTATATTTTAAGCTCGAGAGTTTATTGAACCCGTGCATATATTTGATTATAATCACAAATCAAAGGATGATGATAACAAGAAAATAGATTTTGAAAAGGAAGTTGATGAATTGTTTTCAAGGAAACATTATAAAGTGGACAAGGAAAACGAGCGTTTTATGTCACAGAGATATAATCGAGATCAATATGATAAAGATTATGAAAGAAGGCCAAAGGATGTATTTAAAGATCACTTGCAGAAAGGCCTATCAAGGGAAGAATATGGGGATAGGAGGAAGCATGATGATCGACATGATGATCGACATGATGACCGAAGGAGATATGATTATTTAAAGTATAATAGGGGTGAAGATATATACAAGGATAGAGAGAAATTATTGGAAAGAAATCGAGATTTTTATTTCAAAGACAGATATAGGTTCAATAAAAGGGACAAGTTTAAAAATCATAGCAGAAATTATGAAAGAAATAGGAAAAGGGGTCATAGCAAAGAGAGTGATGTTAGTGAGTGTTCTTCAAGTAAACAATCGAAAAATATGACACCTATATCTACTAAGGAAGAAACAAAACCTAAACATATTTTTATGATAGATGATTTATTAGAACGACCAGGACGAGATATGAGACCACAAAAAATAGTTATTATTTTACGAGGTAAGCAAATTATGACATTTAAGGTAAAATATGTATTTTGGTATAAATAAATTAATTTTTAATGAATTTTAGGAATACCAGGAAGTGGTAAATCATTCTTGGCAAAATTAATTAGAGACAAAGAAGCAGAACACGGTGGTACAGCACGAATAATGTCTATAGATGATTATTATATGCAAGAAGAGGAAGTTGAAGTTGAAGATCCTGTAACAGGAAAAATGGTAAATTATTGCAATTTTATGTAGTTAAATTATTTTATATTCAAAGAACTTTTTTTTGTAGTAAAAACATCTATATGAAATTTATTATGTGATGGTTTGCAATGCAACAATAGTACCACTTGGTCAACAAATGGTCATGGTTTGTAGAAACATTTTCAGTTTTTTCTTGTAAACAGTTTAAGAGCCATTTCCAATTGAACAGATAATAACATTTTAAGAGACAAAGTTATAATTAATAACTATAAATATTTGTTTTGGTACTTTACCAGATATTTTTATATTATTAAAAAAAGTAATTGTAATGTTTGACGATATGACTAGGGAGTGCGTTTCGGGAGACTTCTATGTTCATTAGTAGGTTGCAGCAGGCTGATATGTGGTCAAAAGATCTTAGAAAATTTTAGATTTTTAAAAAAGATTATTTATTTCATGTGAGAACAACAGCACATTTCAAGAAATATTATTATATAAGACAATTGTGTAACAATAAAGTCAGTTACTGCTCACAAGAATGTACTAACAATAGATTAATAGCAGCACGTTAAAAACTTAAACAGTGTAAACAAATAAAATCAATATAAAAGAGGAAGCTAGAAAAAATCAGTAACAACTTCAAATGTTAGCTTTAGTATTTAAGCAAATTGTTTATGTATGCACATGGATACGTATGTGTATATAGTTTTTTAATTCGCGATTCGCTTCAGCCGCCGGTTTCTTTTAACGAAATAAGAAAAGTGACACTTCACGCAAATGTCGATTATTTAACTCAAAATCAGACATTTTCACACAATAAAAGTATATGACGCCCCAATAAAATAAATAACGTGTCAGAGCGGTTTGTTTACCATATGTCTAAGGTTGGTTCATGACGTTTTGGATATTTCAAAATCAACCAACACTTATTGTTGGAGCCATCTAATGACAAACAGCGAAAATTTAGTTGCGCACCTAATATATAAATTAGGTTATTGTATTTTATTGAAATACAATGTCTATTATTATTGCTGTGCAGAATTATTCATTTTCACCAGTAAAATAATTACAATCTGATAATTGATCAATACACATGTTATAAGAACTTCACTTAAATGAAATATTAATTTAGTGTGCATATCCTTATAAAATCTTTTTGTAATGACACTAACAAAAATTAAATTAATTTACAGATTAAGAAACCATCTTTGAGATATGAGTATGATGCAAGTTCTGAAACAACTTACTTAAATTCATTGCAACGAGCTTTTAAAAAGAGTATAACTGATTCCGACCAATCACATACAAAAACGGCATTAAGTCGCAAGCCTAGCGTGAATGCTTTTCCTTTAAAACGTCTCACTCATATC
>JASFAT010003602.1:0-14044 GCA_031353405.1 Baronia brevicornis | reverse complement strand
ATATTCTCTTTTTGTTTTCTATTATAGTTTACTGCTCACAAATTATTCAAATTTTGTATGATCTTTAACAATTGTAGCCTTTTGTACAATATGTGGTGTAAAATTAATAGTATAACGTTACAGAATACTACTATGCTATAGATGAATAGGATGTAAAAAACGCACTCATATGTTAGGGCTTCAATTGTGTGTCTCTCTCTTATATACTCTTATATGTATTTATCCGGTAATTGCACCCGCGAACATTTACTTTAAACTTATTCACAGAACCAGTTCAGTCGTCAATTTAATTAGGTTAATTTAAAATAAGGATAAAATTTTAATGGATAAATCCTGTATTTATGTGGATTTAATCCTTTAATCACACATAAAAGTAATATATATTTTTATGTGGGCAGTTTTAATACATTTAACTTGACGTGAGCAATATTAAAACTCAAGCAACTCGTTCTAAATTCGAATTATATTATACACTTTAAATAAAATGTCATCTATCTGACAAAAGTAATCTGCAATCGCCTTTTAATCCTGATTTAAAAGTAATATGTACTTGACGCCAACTTTAAACAGATCTATCCCTAGTAGTGCACTCATAATTCTTATTATTTATGAGGCACGGGCTTCCCCATTTCTGGTGGAACGGATCTACTACGCTTTTCTAATGCGGATTGGCGGAGTTACTACACTCGGAATCAATATCTGTAGGCCATATATATATTTATTCCAATGTGGGGATCGAACCCGCGACCATTGTCCATTTACCCTACCACTGAGCTTATTGGTCTTCATTTTTATTATGATGAATTCTTATTATGATATCGAAATAAAAATTTGAAAAAAAAATATTTTCTTTTAATCGATAATTTAATAGCTCAATATCAAATCATAATATTGTTGAACCTGTAGCGTTAACAAATTGGATTTAGTCGGAGGTAGGTATAGACAGCGGTTTCGTTCAGTCCATCCGCGGTCAGACAATGAAAACAAGAACGTTTTGATAGGCGGCCGCTTCGATTCTCTTCTGTTTATTTTAAACATTCGCCGGCAGCCGCCGTAAGATTATCTCCGTTGTTATACCACACTCAGCCACGGGCTGTGTGCTTTATTTCGTTACCGTTATTTGACGATTCTATCTTATTTACGCTATATTTACTTAAATTTCTGTAAACTAATAATTATTGACGGCCAATCGGCTCAGTGGCGGTGCTGCTCCCTACGGAGTCGGTCTCGGGTTTGATCCCCGCATAGAAATAAATGTATGTATGGGCTAGAAGTAATTATTCCGAGTCTGGTTAGCCCGCCAATCCACATTGGACAAGCGTAGTGGATTTAATGCCCGTTCCGGACAGATCAAATGAGATGAGAAATGGAGAAGTATCTACACAGCAGTGAGACTTCTATGGGCCGTGAAGAAAAATATGAAGTACTTAATGACAACAAGACGTTAAGTTCAAAGAAATATTTGAGACATATATTATATTTTTTTCTGTTTTTTTTTTATTATAATTTTTCAAAAATACATGCTACGGAAGAAATGTCCAACAGTAGAATGCAAATGTATAAAATACGGTAAATCACTGTTAAACTTTTTATTAAATAGTAAATGAAGATACAGGGGTCACCCTGGAGTCTGACCTGCTCTTCTCTGCTTTTGTATTCATTTCATTTTTTGTTTACGCTCCATTTTCTATAAAAGAGTATTTTTCTCTGTATCAATGGGACCGTCATAACCCTGAAACGTTTTCCGATGACATTTACGTACATGGACACATAGATGGAAATACTTTCTTAAAGTTGTAATTTAATATCACGTTTAAAGGTAGAGGCAGCGGGAAACAGACTCGATTCACTCTTGTCACACAATTTATATAGAACTCCACTCATTGAAAAAAATTTGAAATTTAATATAAATTATTTGAAGGAGTGGAACAGTATTATTTTTATACATCCCACTGCTCCTGGGTATGGATTCCCACATATCTGAAAGAATGAATATACTCGTACATATATTAATGCTGATGCCGCAATTGAACCCACGACCAGTGACTGAAAGCGGGTATCTTCGCCACTGTGCCATTAATATCGTCGAAATTGTACGGCAGATATAATTTACATGTAAACAAATATTAAGATGTCGTTTATTAGACTTTTGGGTGTAGTTTTTGAATGTAAACCACATCAACTCACAGCTTGAATCGCTTAAAATGCTTTTTATACCTATAAGTGTATTCCGACAAGTTAATATACATATTAGCATTAAAATATTTTAACGGCATTCTGTTCTTGATATTCCTTGTACAATTTAATAAATGTATGCACTTGTGTTGTAATCATTTAGATTAAAACATGAACAAGAATTCCAATATTTGAATACTTAAAAGGCAGTCATATCGTATATTACACTCGTTAAATAAATGGTCTGTTAACGGTTCTTAAATTCTTTTCATCGATTCTAATCGATTTCTCATGCATCGCAACTGATGTTGCATATTATTTTTATAGTTAAAACGATGATTTCATGTGTACAATATCTTTTACTATTTTTTTCATTAGTATATCTAGTTTTTTAAACGTATACTATAGGTAATTAAGTCATGAAAGTGAACTAAAATATCCCTGGATTTTAAACTCTAAACCATATCAATGGTAATATAATTGAAATTTCTGCCTATAATTTCATTATAACTGATTTTCTTGAAGTAATTAATATCTTTGTTTATACTCTCGGAAAGACAAAACCAGATATTTTTCCTGAAATTCTATTTTTTTTTTTCATAAAAATATAGAGGTCTTTATCACCTACGATCAAAGCTACATATTAACTTGAAATCATTTCCTAGCACACGCATTATAAGCTTAGTTAACAAAAAAGTAATAATTATTTCTTCATTGCTAGTATTCTTTTTTTAAAAGAAAAATAAATAAATAAAAAAAAACTCTGAACCTCATATTTTATATCAATTGTTAGTACTATCTACTATATAGTATCGTTTGTTTCTGGAAACTATTTTCTTGTCTTTAAATCTTGTGACCAACCAACGTTGAAACAGTAAAGTAAAAAGTTTACTTGATAACAATGGAAGGAAAAAGTTATTGAGGTCCTGACATCCAGTAACGCTCTTGTGTTAGAATAGAAGAATAACTTTAGAGTAATAGCAGTAGTAATGTATATAAGTAAGATGTTCACAGACACATCTCTTACAAGAACTATTTCTTAAAACTCTTTTAAACTTTTACATTTTATTTAAAAATTTTGATGATGTATGATGTATATATGTATGTATGATGTATATATGATTTCTTCAAGTTTGCATTTATATGGCTTAAATCACAATATGTTTCTATAAATTGTACTATGTATAAAATAAAAACAAAAATCTAAATTATACTTATCATAACAAAATGCCCATAATAAATATTGTTATTATATTTAATTAAGTAATGGTAATTAAATTACATGTTACATTGTTGTTTTTAACATTAAATAACAACAAAAAATCTAAAAACTGTTGAACTGTATATTTACCAAAAACTATTTTTAGTCAGCATTTATTTGTTAAAAGTTTAAAATATTATTACAAACAAATTTACAATGTAAGATAGTTCTAAGACATTTTATTATTGTTATAACATATTAAAATTTTATAAATTACGAGATGATAGCTACACCAAAACACGTTATAAGTTAACAGCAATGATTATTGCATTACTAACATGGCAATATATACCCGGCTTTGCAATTTTTATGACTAATGTTACGACTTGGCAAAACCGCCAAATATACAAGAGAGGCCACTTTAAAAAATTATTTGAAAAAACTTGCTGTTAAAAAATAAAACCTGAAGAAAGTACATGGTAGACTAGATAATACTAGTGTCCTTCATTTTACATATTCGTTTAAAAATTTAAGTGAAAATATGTCATTTCTAACCATGTAGAAATTAACGTTATATCCCGCGGAAATCGACGACCCTACCAGCTCAATGGCAAAAGTTTCTGGAAAACAGCTTCAGCTTCTGGAAACGATGGTCTTGGGTTCCAGATAATAAATCTATATATGTATGACCTACACGTATTTATTCCATGGACACAGTTAATATTCACAGTTTATACTGGCACAGTTAATATTCATTCCCCTAGAAATGGAAAGGCTTTGTGCCTAGTGGTGGTAGAGTAGGTAGTAGAGTATGTATATATATAATAGCTGGATCAATTTACCTCCTCCCCTAAAGTGTCTTTACATTTAAAAAAGTTTTTTTAAAATGTAAAGACACTAGGCTACGTTACTTAATAATAAAACATGTTAAAAACAAATAATAACAGTAAGATTTCATCAGTATTGGTATTGTCACGTATTGATTTTACTTTTATGTATATAAGGCTTGATTATAGATTTATAGGTTTATGTGTGGGTCGATTCCAAGTAGATATATGGGACATATATCAAGTTGCGCTGCACTGCCACTCCGTGAGGGTCGAGTGGTGGCAGAAAATCTGTTTCTCTGCTCAACGAGTGGAGGTTTTGACCGAGCCATAGCCCATTTCCATCAGTATGTACTGTGATGTGATAATACATATTACTGTGAATTAATACATATTTTATATGTAATAAATGTACTCATGTGTGTTACTGCAGAAGAGAATAAATTTATCTATTTACCCGTCTATCTATCATATAAATTTTTGATCTGATATATATCGTCATAAATAAAAAGGGTAGCAGCGCACTGTAAGCACTTTCCGTCAAAATTCTATTCCAGTAGCGTAAAAGAGTGTGATTTCATGACTATATGCTTCAGAATGGCGCGCACTTGACTTCTGAACTAGACGTGCGAGGAGATCGAAGTTTACTGCCTATAAAGTCTTTATTGCCCATTGTCGACGATTATTACTTAACCCTTATGACTTATGAAGTAATAAATATCACAGTATCTGCGACCGCTCTGTGCACGTGATATTTGTTTATATAAAAAGGCAGACAGTAGAGAAGTCAATTGATATTAAAATTGTGCACTTAGAAGTAATAAAATCACTATCTATCTTTATAAATATCTATGTATATTTTTATTTGTTTATTATTTACGGTTAACTCATATTTATATATATTTATATTTTTGCTTATGGCTAAACTCCTTTGCAAAAAAAAACGGGCACCTTACAGTCATTTGCTTTTCTATGGATAATATTAATATTTGTATTAGTATGTCATTAACTTAGATGACTAGAAATTTCTTTTTTCTTTTTTACAAGTTTTTTTAACACTTAAATTCTAGAATCGGTGTTTTAGTCTAATTTAGAAATCCATGTGAAAATAGACATTTTATGGGAATAGTGAAATTAAGGCTACGACTATTTTTTATGGTACTTTAATAAAAAAGACATTAAAAAATTAATAACGAGTATGATCTCCCCTTGCAGCAATTACGGCATGTAATTGTCTTGTTACGCTTTCCTCCAGGCTTTTGATGGTGGTTCCTGTGGAATATATACCCACTCAGCCGAGATCACACATTTAAACTCCCTGATGTTTTGTGAAGGTAGTTGAACAGATCGTACTCGCCTTTTTAGGAGGTCCCAGACGTTCCCGATGGAGTTGAAAGTCGGGGTTCTGCGCTGGCCAGTCCAAACGACGAATACCGACCTCTTGCATATAAGTATCTACGTCTTTAGAACAGTGGACCCGAGCATAATCATCCATGTAAATGGCATCTTCACCACATATCTCAGCTTACATGTATTATTTGCCCAAAAGATGACTAAAGTGTAATATCTGAAAAGAACATCAGCTGTATTGAACCATTGCTTGCATTGTACCGTTCCCGCCTTTTGAGGCATAAAGTTATTTTCACAACAAAGCACACCGGATTTCTGAGCTCCTTATATTGGACCTCTCTTGAGCCGATCCATTGTAATCTTAATGTCGTATTATATTAATGCGATAAACATCTCGGAGACGAGATCAGTGCTTGTTTTTTTTTTTGTGAATTGTCTGGCTTTAATATTGGCATGTAGATAGCTTAAGAGACGTCTCTCTGGTTACGTCTTTTTATCTCAACAGTTTATCAGTGGGCCGACATCCAATTCTATCAATAAATCTATCCAAATTGTGCTATTCGCTATTTCTTTTATTTTGTATACAAGATAAGTTATACAACAATTTTTATATTGCGAGTGTGTAGGACTACAGATTTTAAAGCGGATACGAGTATAGCCTTGGTTTAAAATTTACTAAAATTATCTGTGTAAAATGTTTTTAGAAATGTAAGTAATATATAATATGTAACTGTTTTTGTAACAACACCTTGTCATTAAAAAAATAAAATTGGTAACTAGATATTACTAGAATTCTTGTTAACCATTCCAACTAAGGTAATAATGTTCGTAATAGGCTAATATAGTTCACATAATTAGTCCATTGGTAGAATCGAATCCACGACCCAAAGTGTAAGCGCATCAATTGAGATATTTTACTATTAATAACTTTCTAAAACTATTTAAATTCTTTGACTATACATACATAATATATGGGCATGACCGGATGGGATAAGATGAGACCATGATAGACCGTATTAAGCTAGTCTGATGAAGATGACACGGCATGATTCTTAAATTTTAGGCAGCTAACTGCGGTGAGGGTGCTGTGAGACAAGTAAATAAGTTTGTATCGTTTCAGCATAATACAGTGTTTATACTAACAAAGTTTACTTAGTTAGGTTTTATTGGATCCTATTAGGCGGTTTAAGAAGCCTGTAAAATAAAAAGACAGTTCAAGAAATTTTTTAATGGTATAGAGAGGCAAACAAGCCAGTGTATCACCTGATGAAAAGCAATTAACGCCGCCCCTAGACATTTGCAACAGCAGAAACATTACAGACAGCATTGTCGGCCTTAAATATATGAGTAGGCTTGATTTTTGAAGATTTTAATGATTTGATATACTTTGTAAGTACTGTTATGAGCTGGGGTTCGTTGTAGTCATCAATCAATGTTTTGTTGTAGTCTTTTCTAGACATCGACCTGTCTTTTTACCGCGCGCAGCTATTTTCTGTTAACTGTTATTTTCACGCATTGACGGACGTCTTGTCAATTTATTTTTAAAAGTTGTAATTGGTTTGCTTGACCAGAATTTTTCAATTTCAAAATGAAGTTTTAATAGTTTCATAAAAAAAAATGATTTTTCATATGTGTTACGCAACAGTACTCTTGTTGTGAATAGTTTGTATTTTTGTGAAACTATATCATTATTATACAGAATGTGATATTTTTTATACTTTTGCAAGTAAGTAAGCATATGGGTCACTTGAGTAAGTATGTAATCACAGTCACCTCTATAGGTGCGTCACCTCTATATTGCGGATGCTATCATCCGCAACATCCTTTAACAAACACAGCTGGTGGTAGATTGAATTTCTGCTAGACTAATTTGAGAGCAGCCCACGTACAATATTGTATTGATATAGACTGAAGATGACATTTATTTGCTCTCATAGTAAGTATATGATTATTACAATCTGTAGTATAAGTTCTTTATTCCTTTTACAACGTCGGGCGGTCTTACCTTGCCACTATGCGCCAAGATCTCAAAGAACGCATAGATTGTTTGACATTATGGAGAGTTTTCGCATTTAGTAATATTTTTTTACCTCTTTTACACCTTATATTGACAGTGTTCTGAAATTATTCGGAATAGTCCCTACCCGTGAATTTCACTACTGTACAATTCGCGACTAAAAATAGTTTCATGTCTACCATCTATTTAGAAGTGTCGAGTAGGGTGCATTATTCCACAAACCATCATCTGTGAAATTAGTTATCTCTAGTGATATTTCCGAACTGTTACGGCATTGGAATCTTAAAAAACGTACCTAAATATTACTGAAAGGCCGGCAACGTATTTGTAATGCCTCTGCTATTGCAAATGTTTATGGGTGGTGCTTTCTATCAGGTGATGCGTTTGCTTGTTTGGTATCCGACAAAAATAACCATTCTTTTGCTAGTGCTACTGACGTATTTAACTACTTTTATTTAAGTTGTACCTCTTTTATTCTATAATATCTTTCGTATGTAGTAGTAGTACGTAGTGATCTCACAGAAAAAAAATCAGGATAATGTCTCTAAACTTTAAAGTAGCTCGCTAAAACTTTTGAAAGATAAGAATACTTTTACACTCTCAAATCTCAACTCTCTGAAGTTAAATATGTAATTTAATAATATTTTCTGTTCCACGTTTTTTTCTATTTTTTCTGTATTCATAATACAAAATTTGTCGTCCTCATAAAATGTTTGAAAGCCAATTGAACTTGTATCATTTCTAGGCCGATGATGATACTTAAAACCAGTGAATGTTACTTGTACAAACCATATTATATATATATATTCTGTTCGTACAACTTAAATAAATAAAATAAACTTATCTGTTTAACGGTAAACGTGACTTGGAATGTGCAACTGGTAATTTATTCTTTTAACTCCTAGAACATAATAAATAAATTCATGAAACCAAGTGAGAAATAGTTATTTTTTCTTAAGCGTAAGATGAATCAGCTTAATTGGCACGACACGGCGCGCCTGTAGCTGGGCAGCAGTGCTGATAGCGCCTGCTAAGTACGTAACACTCTGCTACAAAAGTCTCTCATTGTATCCGTATAAAAACACCTTTTGAATATCTCTATATTCAAAAGGTGTTTTCATTTTTATATGTTTTTATATGGACACGATTGGACACGAATTAAATTAGGTATTAATTATAAAATCATTAATATACCTCCTTGACTTTTACGAATGATTTGATTGATAAATGATTTTTTTTTGTGATTTGAAATACTTAAATTTTGAATCAATTATGAATTTTAATAATTATATATACCTAGTAGTTTTTCTTAATATTAAATATACCCATTACACACTTACCAAATATAAATTATGCTGGGTAAATATTTTTCCTTCACTTATTTAGACACAAGTCATGTGATTTGTGTTGACTTCATATAAATTCTTTTTTCTAATACATAATCAGTTACACAACTTACAGTTGTAAAGAACCGCACCTATATTAAAAAATATCATATAAATAAATAATTACAATATATTTTATATATATAATAAATACATTTATTAATACATTATTTTGTCATACAAATTAATAGCATTATATTATATACAAATTAAAATTAAATATATACAAAAATATTTTAATACAAGATATTTTTTTTTAAATATATGAGTGTGGTTTAATAGGATTATTTTGCTATCAATTTCTGTTCAAATTCTGTTATTACGATATTCCATTTACACAACTCAAAAATACAAAAGTCCCTTGCCTTTGTAAGGTCTGAAATTGGTTTATCCTTTACATAAAAGTTATTTATATAAAAAGAAAATTTATTGAAATATTTGACAACTCGCAGTTTTCGGAACATTTCTTTAATTATATATTTTATTGCTTCAAAATAAAAAATTAGGCTAAATTTATTTTATATTTTGTACTTACATACAAAATAAATCTGATAATTATCTCCGGTTTCTGAATTGGCTGCAATGGAGAACATTTTAAAAGGATTTTATATTTAACATTTAAAGTTTAAAACGGAAATTAGAGCGGAGAAATGGTTTAAATAACTAAAGCTGTGGAGACTGAATAAAGCAATTTGCATAAGTTTGAACAAGATCGCATTCTATAAAGAACAGTTGAAAAGACAACGCGAGACTGGATAGTGTAGGTAAATTGAGCTAGCGTCGTGGTTTGTTTGACTTCGATGCTTTTAGATTCTTAGCCGATAGTGTCGTCTAGAGACTGTGGACTTACTTGAAATAGCAATGATCCTCGGTCTCTTTACTCCTTAAAGTAAATTACAGCGTCCTTCAATTCAATGAAAAGATAAGTAAACACTAGTTACGTTCTTGCATTAAAAATTACGCATTAAAATGGAGGTATATTTTTTATAATTTATCACAATAGAAATAAAATAAATTATAATTTCATGTAATTATTCCTAATGACAGAAATTGGATGCGTGAAGCCGAAGGTCGGGCTACGTGGCGCTTTTAGGGGGAGACCTATATCCAGCAGTGGACAGCCGCAGGCTGTTGATGAATGAATGATGATGATTCCTAATTGTCATTTGATATAAGTATATTTTTATAAAGTTGTTCTTTTTTAGAAATTTGTTACGTTTACGAACTTATATTTAATAAATAACTAATATTGATACTAATGCAATAATAAAGTTAATATTTTTTTAAAATTGAAATAAAACAATTTTTGTCAATTTCTTTATTATTACAACTAAATGTTTCACTATGATGAAACCATGTATTAATTACATTTACATACATATACAGTACCATAAAAATAAATAAAAGAGAACAATATCTATATAATCTTTTGAATAATACAAAAGTGCTATGGCTCAGTATATCTATCTATATTTGCTCACTGAATGTAATATTCTGCCATCAGGCAAATTTTATTATTATATTAGATATTTAATATCCTAATGAATGAATGTATGAGCGGCGACTTAACTGCAAGACTCAGGATGCTGTTATCTCTGATTCGCTTACCAAGCGTGTCTATTAAGGGAAACTTTTTATAAAAGATGTCATGCTCAGCTGTTGCGTGTAGCATGAGAAAGTTAAAAGCAAAGGATGACAAGTAAGAACTTTACCACGTTTTTACCCTCCATTTTGTAATATAGCTAAATCATTTAAACGGACACATATCTATTCAGAATGGTATGTGATTTAACAAAATAAAAGATACTTGGAGAAAAGAATCTTCAATTTTTTTTTATTTCTTATTTTAGATTTATTTGCTTTATAAAACTATTTAATTTATAATTCAATTTAAAAAGAAAGCTATAATTTAGTTGACTTCTATGAATGAATAAAAGAAAGGTTTGTTTTATTAATTCATAGAAGTATTACAGTTTTTTGCTTTTTGCTTAAAAAAGGGAAGCGAAAATGGTAGCAAATTATTGATAACACTTCTGTGTATCTCGTACCCCGACGCTAAACAGGGAGACACGAGAATCATTTCACACAGCCCCTGCCCTTTGCGCACTCTGAAATATTATACCTTCATTTTTAATTTTGTTTATAGCAATGTTAATCAAAAATTAAGGTTCAAAATTAATTCACTATTATAAAGACTGAACAAAAGTTTTTGTAAGAGTTTCGCTTTCTTATTGTAATATTGGTAATTTAATTTAATATGTATTTTCATTATATACATATATCTTTTTACCGCAGAGGTAGGGAATCTAAAAAGCGGATCATCTGATAATAACTGCTATCTAAGGATGTATATAACAACAGGCTACTGCATTACATTGATTAATTGTCCATTATATTTTATCCATTATATAAATATTGCGCAGTGGTACATGATTTAAGTCAAATGATAAGAAAGTTTAAGCTTCTATTTGCGTCGACCTATTCGTCGACTTATTTCGTGATTTGCGTTCGTCACCGAACGATAGCGAAGTAGCAAAGATATTACTTAGATGTGGTGCCTTGCTCCGCGGACAAAACCTTCTATAAAAATTATTTCAATTAAAAAAAATTAAATAAAAGAGAATTATATAACATATTTTTAAGAAACTTTTTTAAAAAATTTTAAATATTTTCTGGAAGTTTTTAAAGACGGCCGATTGGCTCAGTTGCACGGACCCACGGAGTCAATGGTCGCGGGTTCGATTCCCGCATCCGAATAAATATATATATGGATTTATAAATATTTATTCCGAGTCTGGTAACCCCCCCAATCCGCATTTCCTTTCCTGCCCTTTCCTTTCTTCTCTATCCTTTCCCTTTCTCTCCGCCAATCCACGGTCTGCCGTGCCAATGGATGGCTAGGGGCGAGCCTAGTCGAAAGCGTACCGACTGTCCCGGGATCGGGCTCCCCCGAGTACTATGGTGCCTTACCTCAGCATGCAGGGCTCTGCTGGGGCTGACCTCCATCCTCCCTTGCGGCTCGTGGGATTCACTAAGACGAATTTAATATACCTAATTCGTTGAAAAATGACGGCGACTTGGTTCGCCACCCGTCACGTCCTGATTCTCACGAGGGCGAAAAGCGACTAGTGAAGAGCCGTGCTCTGTGGTCTCTGCCAACCCCTGCGGGCATAGGCGTAAATATATAAAAAAAAAAGTTTTTAAAAATATTTTTTCCCAAATTTTTCAAATATTTAAAAAAAATGATTATATTTTTTCTGTAGCGTGGTTCAAATTTATAAATAAAATATATTTAGAATATAAGCGATGATAAACTAACCACGACATGTCTGTTCGCGTGCATAGCAAAGATCCATTAATGTAGCCAGCCGTGTGCTGCCGCCAACAAACAAATTACAGATGCAAACACATCGCAACACGCGAGCCAGCCTTGAAAGCCTTTTGCTTGCTTTGTCAATTCTGTTCTACCCTCGGCGTATCGTCCCGAAGTTGCTCGCCTGAGTAATTTGATAAATGTTACTTTTATTGCCAATGCTAACCTTGATAATTGGGGAGGAATCCACGCACGCAAGAAAATAATTTACTTAGGCTATTTAGGATAATCGTTTTCCATGTGTTCTTTTTTAGCTGACAGTGACAGTGGAAAACTTTTATTTAAAGAATTTTCAGTATATAAGTTTATATTTTATCAACCTTAGCAAGGGAGTAATTCTCTCAAGTGGGTAGGCATTCCTTTTTATTTCAGACAGGCCTATGTCGAACAATGGAATTGCCTTCTTCTTGTTGTTGTTTCACATTTTCACTAAAATATTTTATTTCTAATTCTAATATATGACTCATATTTCTTGTTCTGTTCAAAAAACCAATCCATTGTGCACTATGAAAACAATATATGGTATTCATTTATATTGCATTGTTATTATTATAATACAAATATGTATTATTAAAACGCCGTTATTATAATCCAAATAGTAGCGAACGGCGTCATTCCAATGAATTAGGGATGTCTAAATAATTACGCTTTTTTATTAATTTATTAAAATTTGATTATATTACATTCCTTCATAAATATATTTTAAATGCATATAAAGTCGATATTATAAGATGTTGCATAAGTGTAATAACAATTCTAAATATTTGTACTACTCTACTAGTACTAAGAATGTACTATAACTTAAATTCAATTGTTTTCTGGCTCACATTTTATGGTCAAGTAATTACAAAATAATGCAACGTGAATTGTGCACGTGACGAAAGCCACCAAGCGGGTTTACCACTTCCACCGAAGCGAAGTTCATTGGAGCCGGCACGTGAGTTATATAACAAAGGGAGGTGGGGAGGGGGTGCACGACGCGAAGTGTAACATGGCTTCTACTAATTTCGCAGCCTCATGGGCTCAAGCCGCCGCCTATCATTTGCCTGCCATTTGCCACAATTTGTTATTATTAAGAAATAACGTTGAAAACTTATTGCAAATAAATAAATTAAGGATTAGATCAATTATGTTTGTTATAACATGGATTAAATTATTCGCTATGAAAAATATGAATAGTCAGATGTCCTTACGGAATAATTTCAATCCTTCCTGAATTTCGAAATATCGTAATGGTCTTCTGCTCAATAACAAGTTATTATTAATATATATTATTTATAATAACCTAACTTGGACGCCCATCTGTCCAAGTTAGGTTTACGTAATTCAAAATTCAAAAAGCAGCCATATTGTGCACCGCTAGGATCGTGAGAAGATTCCTTTCCTTGAATGCATAATCCTTCGTGTGCTTGGTCTATCCCGCCACGAAGGATTAGTAACCCTAATAATAACATTATTATTATAGAGATTTTTTTTATATATTAATAATATTGTTATTAAGAGAAAAATATGTAAATAAAGGATTAGGATAATATTAATTAATAAATAAGAAAATTAATGTCAATTCTTACTTAGGCGAACAAAAAAAATATTTTTTTTTAAAACAGTATTGAAATCAAGTGTCTATCATACACTACAAGTTTAAAAAAAATGTGGATGAATAAAAAGTATTGTATTAACAATTGGTAATTTGAAAAAGATATATGTACATATATT
>JASFAT010001002.1:0-50627 GCA_031353405.1 Baronia brevicornis | reverse complement strand
TTTAAGCATTACCGCTGAAACGAAGATAAACTCATGATTGACAAAATTTGAATAAGGCTTTTCCTGTCAACTGACATCAATGATGTTATGTTTTTATAATCTTATATTATTATAATATATACAATAAAATATACAGTTATATTGTTTAATTGTGGTGGCGTATTATACAATATAGTTCGATTAAGGCGTATAAGTGAAGTGATATGAAATGAAATAAATAAATAATTTTAAGTTGACTGAAAAAATCCATAAAATTTTTTGGTAGAATAGACACCATTTTATCAAGACAATAGACATAAGAACAAGTTGGCTAGTTACATTTCAAGAGATTTGAGATTGTATTTTACTTGACACTGGCATAATAATAGTTGTAACTAATTGCCATCAAAGAAAATCAAAAGAATAAAGGAATGGCTATAAAGATAGAAATGATAAAGAGAATTAAAAAAAGATATAGGATTGATAAAGATAATTTAAATAGTGCAATGTAGCAAGTTAATTCATTAGCTTTAGTAAAAAATTGACATTTAATATTGTATTATATAAGACTCGCCGTTATTTATAAGACTAGTTATCAAGCTAATGAGTACATATTGATAATTATAAATTTTAAAATACTGTTGTGGAAATGACGAAATGTATATTACCATTGTGAAAGTAAAGTGTATGTATATTTTCAGCAGATAAATGAAGAAATTACATAAGTAACCAGTCTCACAGAGAGGCTATTCTTCTTTATTATCTTTTTGTAATATTAATTTGTATTCATTTAAAATCTATATATATCTCTAAATCAAGGTAATATTTATTGACATGTGTTCCAAAGTCTGGAAGATCTAATTTCAGTCCACTGCTAAATACTATCCTCCTCAAAGGCCCATTCTTTAGCTATCATCCAGTTTCTGCCAATATTCCTGCAAATCTGTGTGATCTCATCATTCCATATAATCAAGGGACACCCCATAATGTATTTGCCAAAATATGGTCTACAGTCTAGCACCCATCTACTGTCACCAAGCCAGCCAATTGCCACTTCAGTTTGCTAATACAAAGGCCTATTTGGTATCCTTATATTCTAGAGTATATAATGAATAAAGATATTCAGAATGATATCCACCAAAGGTACACCAAGAATAGCTCATTTTTTTTATTTTATATATTATTGTACATTACATTATTATATAAAAAAGCACATACAAACTTAAATGAGAAGCTTATGAGTTAAAAATAACACAATAAATTACCTTTGCCCTCGGGCTCTTTTTCTGAGCTCCCCCATGCAAGAAATCCTTCCACTGAAATTATATATTGCTCATGCAAGTATTGGAATATATCTAATGTTAAACCTGAAACAAAACAATTTCTTTTACAGTAACTTTCATTAGAAATGCATGAATAACATTAAAGTTTTGTAAATTTGGATATAGGGGATTAAGGTATTTAAATCAGCTATACTCAAGCCGCGGCCCAACGCGCTTTTGTGGTTGGCCCATCTGGTGTTACTTCAATTGAAAAACCATTTCGAACCAAAAGAAAAATTGAGAGCTCACTAAGTAAATAGATATAATACTACTGCGTCTCGGTATACAGTACTATTATTGATATGCCGCAATAAACTGCAATTTATTTTTTAATTTACAACAGATGTCCGATTGTACCACTAAAATGACGTGTTGAATTCTACACGTCATTTTAGTATTTTCGTAAATACGACAAATTAAGTGTTTGGATTAGCGATTTTTTGCATTGGACGTTTTTAGTTCCGTAGATCGAGTGAGACCACAGGAAATCCCTTTATTTGGCTTTCATACTTCCATGTACATATCGCTTTTATTGTCAGTCGTGGCTTATTTTGAATGTATTTACATGAAACAACTGTGTCAAAACATAAGAAGTCATAGTTTTTTTTTTTTGTGACGCGCGACACTACATCTAACACGTGTTTGTGGCCCCCATGAAAAAAAGATTAAGTACCACTGGTCTAAGTCATAATAAGTATATCTAAATAATGGTGATATGCATACCTTTTGGATGCTCAAGTCTGTGTATAAGTTGTTGTATCGCAAGTAGACAGCTGGCCTCTCGTACAGGTTTTGACTCGCCGAACTCATGCAGAAGCCTGACATATTTGTTCATTCGTTCCTGGACAAAGTGCGGCTCCCGTGCGTCGCGTCCAAATAGCGCATGTTCGCACATCGCTTGGGTTAGTGCACGCATAAACCATTCCTCTTCAGGCGCCGATCCCAAATTATCCTGAAAAATTAAAATGTTAATAAGATGTGTACACTAAGAGATGTACTAAAAAAACAACAGGATTGATATAAAATATCGTTACTTTTCCGTTAGCCGGACCCAAGCGAGAAATCCTGAAATAATGTACAATTCCGCCAAATTTCTAACTTAACTGTACCTTTGTTATCTGTTTTTTCCCCACGTAAAATATCCCTACCTAATCTAAAAAATCGTGAAATAATGTAGAATTCCTTATAACCATAAGGGGAATGTTCGTGATGACACCATGTTCTATTTTCTGAATTAATTCAAAACAAAGCAGGTTTCCTTTTTTCTTCCATCTTGAGTATTGTTTTCAAATATTATGAAAATTTGGTTTGTATTATGTTATGTTAGGTTAGGATTTTTTATGTGGAAATAACGAAAAGGATAATGGAAACATAAATTAAAGGTAAATTAGAAGTTTCATTATTTTATGCCTCACCTGTATCCATCCACGTACACACTCACATGTTTCATCTGAGTTCATAAGTTGCAGTAACTTGCTCTGTGTCTCTTCTGGACTTAATTTTTTCTTTGTCTTTTCACAAGTATTTACACCCTCAAGGAATTCAAATTTATTGTCTTCAACCCATTTTGATACCTGCAAAATGTATTTCATTAAAAAAAATCCTTGTAAGTTTCTGATTCAATGGAGAATTTACATTGTATAATTGTTTGTATAGAATAGATTCACCCAATTTCTTCCAGTGTCAAAGGAAGAAACTATGGAAAAAAACTATTATTGGAAGAGAATCAGCATCTACTTAAGTTATAGAAATATTTATTTTAGAATAGCTTTACCACTAAATATCGATATTAAAAAATTCATTTATTATTGTGTAGCATGCACCCAAGTGTTTGTTTAGAGATTTTGTATGCATTATACAAAATTTGTCTCCTTAAATTTCTTCAAATTAACTTATTAAATATATACTTAGATTTATATCAATTAATAAAGCTCCAAAGTGATTATTATGTGAAAAATTGAAACTTTTGGTAGATACAAAAACTCCAAGTTTAAAAACCAAAAACAGTTTTTCTAACCTGTTCTTCAGGAATCCATTGTTTCAAATGAAGACCAGATTCTTGCCATTTGCTCTTAACAAATGATGGTCCCATGCTTTCTTTAAGGTTATTGATAACTGCTTTTAGGAATAAATGACCATGATTTGCTGGAATTATTGATTTCTCACAAAGCTTAAATATTTGTACTAATGTGATATGCTGCAAGAAAAACAATTAGAACAAATAAAATAAATGATCTTCATGGGTATAAAGTTTTGACTTACTTAAACTTAAAATTGGAATAGTACTATTTTATTGATTGATGTCAATAATACTTTGAAAAAAATAAATTAAAAAAATTATAAAGTGTAGTCTGGAATGTTACTCCTGCTTATTTTGGTGTGATTCTTGTATTATATATATTTAATTATTTAAGTAGAGTTTTTTCTAAAACACAGATTATATATATATATATATATATATATATATATATATATATATATATATATATATATATATATATATATATATATATATATATTTTATCCCATTCGTACCTTTTTCTCAATAAGTGGCAAAAGCAGTTTTGCTAAGTATTCATCCAACATTGGTATATCAATGTACAGTTCACGCACAAACTCTAAAGTCTTACTTAGACCAGCTAAGAAATTGTCGGCTGATATTGTATTTGTTGATACCAAATGTGATATTGTTTTACAAACATTGTCAATCTCCTTAGCCGACCTGAAAAGTTCACTTCAGTAAGAAAAATGTGTAAAATAACTGTAAAAAAGTAATAACATATAGATAATCCTTTTTTTTCAGTTAACAAAGTTTTTTTTTACAGTTTAAGTGTTTTGATTTAATAATGAGGCAACCTAGCTACTAAGTTTTCCAATGTTTTATTGGTTATCTTCTGCCATTCGCCTTACAGTTTTCTCCACAAGTCTTTCTGAGATGCACGACATTTTCGCACTTGTCTATCCAGCTGATCCCACAATATTTCTATTGGATTTAAGTCTAGGGACGGAGGCAATATTAGTTTTAGTACAAGCAAAGGTGTGTTTAGAATCATTATCCTGTTGAAATATAAACTCCGGAAATATAAACCAATGAAACGGATTCCTGAAGGAAGTTTTTAAGATTCCTTGAATTTGCATGAGATCTCCAATGGTGGATCCACCAAAACAGCCTCAAACCATCATAGACCCTCTGCCGTATTTAACTAAAGTTGTTCACACTTATAATATATAATACATATATATATATATATATATATATATATGTATATGTATATATGTATATATATATATATATATATATATATATATATATATATATATATATATATATATATATATATATATATATATATGTAAGGAAGCCACAATATTAAATCTTCTTACTTAAACCTTTTTCAGTATTTTAAAGGCTTTCCCTTACAAAGACGAACATATTATTTCAAGCGAACTTGTACAGGGTATAGTTTGACGAGCATTAGAACTTTAGCCTCGCATCATCTACAATCTTGAGAAAATATGCTCATAATAAGGACAATTGTTAATAATGTTGCATACTTTTCTAGTGCGACGTTAAGAATTTCCGTAATAACAGCAGTGTGGTACTGAGGTGGAAACAATTGCCGCACGTCAGCAACAACTTCCTCGTTATCCAAGTTAATCAAACTCAGCTCAATCATAGACTTGACGGATTTCTTCTTTGCTTCAGTCAAGGGCTCTTGAGGCACAGTCGCCGGAACGGGTGACTGAGCAGCACGGCCTCCAGACGTAGAGCGGGAAGCGCCTGAAGTTGAGCCAGTTTTACCACCCCCACTGCTAGAGTCTGAAAACAAAGTAGTTAAAAAATAAAATGATACAGTCAACTCTCAATACTTCGAAGTTGAAGGGACCTTTCTAATACTTCGAATTACTAAGAGTTTGAAATATTGAGAGGTTTGTAATACCAAGAGGAAAACAAAAAAGTTGCTGAAAGAAGAATTTATTGAAATGTTAAAATGTAGTATTTATTGATTTAAGAAGTATTTGTTGAAACATACCAATCACATACAATTTTTTTATAAATTAGTGATATTTGTATAAATCACAAAGGCCTACATGATCGTTTGTATGTATACAAGTTTCAACATGTCCATATTTTGATTTGTCGAGTGTTTGCATGAAAGAATTTCGAATTACCGCGTGTTTTTGATAATTATGGATTGTTTTTTTTTCAAATTACCGAGTGTACCAAAAAGCATTGAATTTATTTGATTTAACTATAATTTTGCTAGGGACCCAACACTACTTCAAATTATAGAGAGATTTAACTTATCAAGAGGTGACTGAATTCGTCATTTGTTGACATTTTAATTGTTGTTGAGAAACCAATCTAACAGTGATGGTAGCCAAAATTATGTAGTGTAATTTTAAATAGATGTTCATGAAGGAATCAACATCAGCATTATCACCATCAACACTATTCTAAAATTTGAGGGGTGATGAGTTTGAGATCACATTGGTTCTTATTACTAATGTAGACAATGCTGCCGGGCTGCTAATATTTGTATCCATAGTCTCCGTGTACGACACCCAAGAGATGTAATTCACAGCAAAGAATAGTTAGTAACCACTAAAAAGGAAGTCATGTACGTAAAATAAAGATATGGGTATTTATTTAATCATTTTTTAGACTTTACAAACAACCAATCATTGTAGAATTCAAACTGAAAATTTCAAACTGATGATTTGTGAACATCAATATGTGGCGCTTGCATTGTAATTCTATTTTTTTATCCTACTTTCCACCAGTGTTTGATATTATTACTATTTTATTACACTACACTAGAATGGGTAAATTATTTTGGGCAGATTAATAATGCTGATATATGAAGGATTACAAATGATTTATGATGATTTGATTAATTAATTAATATATATGTACAAAATATTTTTTTATAAAAAAGGTATAAAATATACAAACTCAAGTATCAAATTAAAGTGGTCCAAAGTCAAACATCTACTGAAGCATGGAACAAAAATTTTATTGAAACCTCTTTTAATAATATTAAGACACAATTGAACATAAAAATAATGCAAATTTTAGGCACTTAAAACTTAAAACTATTAGTTTTATTAAAGAGATCAATTTAAATAAATCTGACTTACAATATTAGATACACAACTATAGATATAACACCAACACAAACAAGCACAAGCACAGAAAGAAAAGAAAAACAAGAAATTGTTTAACTAATTCAATTTAACTTTTTTCATTTTTATTTTAAGTCCTTAATTCCATCAATAAATGTATAATTATTTCCAAATAAAAAAGTCTTAATTGAAACTCCTTTTTGAAGAATTAATGATGATACATTATTGAATTTTAATTATAAATATATATCTAAATTGTAAATTAAATATCAGATTTAAAATAACTATTTATTTATATTTAATTAATTAAAGCGATTACATTCCACACACATTACTGGCAAATTAATTGGGCAACAACTTTTTATTATTATAGTTTTAGATAAGAATTTAAATATTAGTTGTAGACAAGACTTAGTGAGAATTAAATTTGACTTATACCTGATAATTCAAGGAGTTAGACGGTGGGTACATGCACTGTACAGTTGCAAGGTATGGTTTTTAAAACAGTGAAGTGTGTGTGGATGGTAGCGAGATAAGGCACAGGGTGTGTTTATATTATTATACACTTATTTTAAGTTATGATATGAAAATGGTCTATTAAAATAAATGAATAATAACCCTTGACCGTAAATCACATGATGATTTACAATAGAAGTTAATTTTTTATTATTTAACATGTTCAAGAATCAAACACAGGTAAGGGTCAACAATTATGAATAATTATTTGACCCCGAAAAACTTGAGTGTATTGCCAGTTGGACGCTAGGGGGTCTATAGAATGACCAGTTAAGTGCACTCGTCAGAATGGCAGAAAAACAGGCGAGCAGGAAACACAAGCTATTATTGTGCATAATGTCATTGGTTTAAGCTACTTACTGAAATCACCACTGGAGTTGAATGTAGACCTCTCTATGGAAGCACCTTTCGAGTAGTTTGGAGTCAAATCCTGATTTGCTAAGAAACATTGCTTTTATTAAAACTAACTTCCTGAGTCCATTTACTGTTGAAAGCTAATGAACCATAGCCAATTATGATTGCTTTGCGCACTTGCGATGCATTAAATAATTCTTTCAACAATATGGCATGAGTATTTAGATTGCAGGGAAGAATATTTGTCGTGGCAAATATATATATAGCATATACCATAAAGTATTTAGTTTATTACATAAATGTTTTTTGCTATCTCTGAAGACAGAGAGTGTGAAAACGAGACATCATCAATGAAATCTAAGAACGCACGAGAAAAGAACACTAAAATTGTTATGTCATTATTTTGTTCGACTATGAACCCTTAGTATCCCCATCATGCAGACATGTTTAACCCTTCTTTGCATGATTTTTTCTTTATTGGTGAAATAAATCAAGGTAATATAATTCATGTTCAAAATTAAAGGAAAAATGGTTAAAAAAATCTTAGTATATATTTATAGTATAAATTTAGTAAAAACCCATATGATAGAAATTACCATTATCAGGCTAAGTAAGATCATTGGCTTAGTACCAAATACAAAATAAAAGAGGATATCATTAGATATATGTTATTCTTTATGAGAATTAACTAAATAATTATTATTTTTACTACAAGAAATTGTAAAATATAATAAAACAAAACCATATGTTTATTGCAATTACAACAGATAGCGGAATGATAACTTCAAGCTCGTTTTACTGATAGTACTAGCACTTGTTTATTTTTCACAGCTATGTTTTTTTTTATGCAATGGACATTAAAAAGGTATCCAGGCACGATCAACTTGAAGTGAACTTGTTCGTTTATATAATTTTTGGGCATTCAGTGTTATAATGGAAATTTCCACCATTATGCAAAGAAGGGTTAAATATACATTGGGTATTTATAATTAAATGGTTTTTGTTTTCTGATAAATCAGTTCAAATATTAGCATTCTTCTAAGTGGACAGATATAAAATCCAATCCAAAAAAAATATGTAAAAATTCATCAAATTTTAACATTCCATGATTTAGCAAATGATGCAATTACTTGGTTAGAAAACAAATTTTCTTTATGTTGAATTCTTTGATTTCTTATAATATTTCAAGTATAGATTTCTTCAATTAAAAGAATAAAATGGTAATGTCATGAATATTGGTTATATATATATATATATATATATATATATATATATATATATATATACATATATATATACATATATATACATATATATATACATATATATATATATATATATATATATATACATATATATACATATATATACATATATATACATATATATACATATATATACATATATATACATATATATACATATATATACATATATATACATATATATACATATATATACATATATATACATATATACATATATTATATAGTAACTCATTTTATTTAAGAGCTTAGCTAGCTAGCTTAGCTTTATTAAATTTAAAATAGATAAGTATTATAAACAGCTCAAAATGGTCTCCAAAGAGAATTTTACCATATGTAGGAATCATTTTGAAGACAAATGTTTTATATAGTGGGAAACTGGAAAAATATTGATTAATTTATAGTATTTATTTATATTTATAGATTTTATATATTTATACCAGAAGAAATGTTATTTTAAAGATGTATATGTGCCTTAATATAATATTATATCTTATGTACAACTTGTTCAATAAATATGTAAATTAAATTTAATAATAATGCTATGTTTTATTTCCTATTATATATTCTGTAGTGTCTAAAATAAAACCAACAATATCAATTATGTTAATATAGGCAATTCAATATTTCACTCATGTTAATATAATCACTTATAGTTTGCATATTCATTATGGCTATAATGTGCTATTGTTTTGTACAGTCTAAGTCAATGATTTAGTCATATAGCTTTTATAGATTTTGCTGATAAAATAAAATAATTCAGAAGTACTTACATCTGAGTGATGTGGGATCTGCCTGTACATTTTCTAGAACACTATATTTATTTTTCGTAAGACTTATCATAGAATTGCTACTTGCTTGCACCATGTTCTTTGCTCCAGACCCATAGTTCCAACCTGACATTTGAGGTGCTAACTTTATGTTGCTCAAATTCTGAAATGGAAATTAGTATATATATTTATAAAAAAGCATATTTATAAAATTTGATTGCTTTTAAAGCATAATAATGTCAAAAACTAAAAATACATTTACTGAAATTCATTATTTTACCATTTAATATTAGTATTTTAATTATGCATATATTATTTTTAACAAAATTATATGAGATTATAAGTTTAGAATGTGTTTATTCAAAAATTAAAAGAAGACGTAGCATAATTATAAAAAAATAAAAGCATTATTAAGTAAAATATCACAAACATTATTTAATAATATACCTTTGGTGTCGCAACTTTAAGCTTGGATGTATCAACTGTATAATTGGTGCGTGGTGTCTTCCAACCATTGTTATTGTCCATAAAAGAATTTTGCCCTTGTCGGCGGTTATCACCACGTTTTCCACGCCCACCTTCATCACGACGATATCCACCTCCCATCGGGGTCGCATTCATTAGCTAGACATTTTATTAGTAATATTAAAATATATTTACGTTTCCCTGCTATAATTATATTCTTATATTTTAAGTGATACATGTTTGAACTGAAGACTTTCTTACAATGTGGGGAAGGGAGAAGAAAGTTATTGGTAATTGAATAAAGTTTACAGAGAAACCTCATTATGAACCTCGAAATGTTGGTAAAGCTTTACTGATAACAGACTGACATTCGATAAATTAAATGTGGTATCTTATGTCGAAATAAATAAATTTGAATTTAAAAATCTACCTCAATATGGCGCTGTTGTTGTTCAGCTTCTTTCTGAATCTGATCCATCATTTTAGGTTGTGAATCAACAACACTCTTAACGACCCAACGCCTTTGACGTAACTCAATCACATCTTTGATCATAAAACGCACACGACTGCTTATTTTATTTGATTTCTTGTCTACTATATCCTGCATTTTCTTGAATACATGTTCAAGTTGCTCTTTGACTTCACTTTCAACCTGGAAACATGCCAAAAAAATAGTATTAAATTTTCATAGGGGCGCTATTTTATTGATAGAATGTCTTTAAGTATTTCAAATTTTATATAAAACAGGAATATAATTGTATCAGTATTCAATTTTAATTAATCTAAATGCTTAAGTATTACAAATTAGAAAAATTACTTTTAAGATATAATAAAAATTCAAAGTTTAAAAACACATATGGCCCATATGTGTTTTTAAACTTTAATTTTTATTATATCTTAAAAGTAATTTTTCTAATTTGTAATACTTAAGCATTTAGATTAATTAAAATTGAATACTGATACAATTATATTCCTGTTTTATATAAAATTTGAAATACTTAAAGACATTCTATCAATAAAATAGCGCCCCTATGAAAATTTAATACTATTTTTTTGGCATGTTTCCAGGTTGAAAGTGAAGTCAAAGAGCAACTTGAACATGTATTCAAGAAAATGCAGGATATAGTAGACAAGAAATCAAATAAAATAAGCAGTCGTGTGCGTTTTATGATCAAAGATGTGATTGAGTTACGTCAAAGGCGTTGGGTCGTTAAGAGTGTTGTTGATTCACAACCTAAAATGATGGATCAGATTCAGAAAGAAGCTGAACAACAACAGCGCCATATTGAGGTAGATTTTTAAATTCAAATTTATTTATTTCGACATAAGATACCACATTTAATTTATCGAATGTCAGTCTGTTATCAGTAAAGCTTTACCAACATTTCGAGGTTCATAATGAGGTTTCTCTGTAAACTTTATTCAATTACCAATAACTTTCTTCTCCCTTCCCCACATTGTAAGAAAGTCTTCAGTTCAAACATGTATCACTTAAAATATAAGAATATAATTATAGCAGGGAAACGTAAATATATTTTAATATTACTAATAAAATGTCTAGCTAATGAATGCGACCCCGATGGGAGGTGGATATCGTCGTGATGAAGGTGGGCGTGGAAAACGTGGTGATAACCGCCGACAAGGGCAAAATTCTTTTATGGACAATAACAATGGTTGGAAGACACCACGCACCAATTATACAGTTGATACATCCAAGCTTAAAGTTGCGACACCAAAGGTATATTATTAAATAATGTTTGTGATATTTTACTTAATAATGCTTTTATTTTTTTATAATTATGCTACGTCTTCTTTTAATTTTTGAATAAACACATTCTAAACTTATAATCTCATATAATTTTGTTAAAAATAATATATGCATAATTAAAATACTAATATTAAATGGTAAAATAATGAATTTCAGTAAATGTATTTTTAGTTTTTGACATTATTATGCTTTAAAAGCAATCAAATTTTATAAATATGCTTTTTTATAAATATATATACTAATTTCCATTTCAGAATTTGAGCAACATAAAGTTAGCACCTCAAATGTCAGGTTGGAACTATGGGTCTGGAGCAAAGAACATGGTGCAAGCAAGTAGCAATTCTATGATAAGTCTTACGAAAAATAAATATAGTGTTCTAGAAAATGTACAGGCAGATCCCACATCACTCAGATGTAAGTACTTCTGAATTATTTTATTTTATCAGCAAAATCTATAAAAGCTATATGACTAAATCATTGACTTAGACTGTACAAAACAATAGCACATTATAGCCATAATGAATATGCAAACTATAAGTGATTATATTAACATGAGTGAAATATTGAATTGCCTATATTAACATAATTGATATTGTTGGTTTTATTTTAGACACTACAGAATATATAATAGGAAATAAAACATAGCATTATTATTAAATTTAATTTACATATTTATTGAACAAGTTGTACATAAGATATAATATTATATTAAGGCACATATACATCTTTAAAATAACATTTCTTCTGGTATAAATATATAAAATCTATAAATATAAATAAATACTATAAATTAATCAATATTTTTCCAGTTTCCCACTATATAAAACATTTGTCTTCAAAATGATTCCTACATATGGTAAAATTCTCTTTGGAGACCATTTTGAGCTGTTTATAATACTTATCTATTTTAAATTTAATAAAGCTAAGCTAGCTAGCTAAGCTCTTAAATAAAATGAGTTACTATATAATATATGTATATATGTATATATATGTATATATATGTATATATATGTATATATATGTATATATATGTATATATATGTATATATATGTATATATATGTATATATATGTATATATATGTATATATATGTATATATATGTATATATATATATATATATATATATATATGTATATATATATGTATATATATGTATATATATATGTATATATATATATATATATATATATATATATATATATATATATATAACCAATATTCATGACATTACCATTTTATTCTTTTAATTGAAGAAATCTATACTTGAAATATTATAAGAAATCAAAGAATTCAACATAAAGAAAATTTGTTTTCTAACCAAGTAATTGCATCATTTGCTAAATCATGGAATGTTAAAATTTGATGAATTTTTACATATTTTTTTTGGATTGGATTTTATATCTGTCCACTTAGAAGAATGCTAATATTTGAACTGATTTATCAGAAAACAAAAACCATTTAATTATAAATACCCAATGTATATTTAACCCTTCTTTGCATAATGGTGGAAATTTCCATTATAACACTGAATGCCCAAAAATTATATAAACGAACAAGTTCACTTCAAGTTGATCGTGCCTGGATACCTTTTTAATGTCCATTGCATAAAAAAAAACATAGCTGTGAAAAATAAACAAGTGCTAGTACTATCAGTAAAACGAGCTTGAAGTTATCATTCCGCTATCTGTTGTAATTGCAATAAACATATGGTTTTGTTTTATTATATTTTACAATTTCTTGTAGTAAAAATAATAATTATTTAGTTAATTCTCATAAAGAATAACATATATCTAATGATATCCTCTTTTATTTTGTATTTGGTACTAAGCCAATGATCTTACTTAGCCTGATAATGGTAATTTCTATCATATGGGTTTTTACTAAATTTATACTATAAATATATACTAAGATTTTTTTAACCATTTTTCCTTTAATTTTGAACATGAATTATATTACCTTGATTTATTTCACCAATAAAGAAAAAATCATGCAAAGAAGGGTTAAACATGTCTGCATGATGGGGATACTAAGGGTTCATAGTCGAACAAAATAATGACATAACAATTTTAGTGTTCTTTTCTCGTGCGTTCTTAGATTTCATTGATGATGTCTCGTTTTCACACTCTCTGTCTTCAGAGATAGCAAAAAACATTTATGTAATAAACTAAATACTTTATGGTATATGCTATATATATATTTGCCACGACAAATATTCTTCCCTGCAATCTAAATACTCATGCCATATTGTTGAAAGAATTATTTAATGCATCGCAAGTGCGCAAAGCAATCATAATTGGCTATGGTTCATTAGCTTTCAACAGTAAATGGACTCAGGAAGTTAGTTTTAATAAAAGCAATGTTTCTTAGCAAATCAGGATTTGACTCCAAACTACTCGAAAGGTGCTTCCATAGAGAGGTCTACATTCAACTCCAGTGGTGATTTCAGTAAGTAGCTTAAACCAATGACATTATGCACAATAATAGCTTGTGTTTCCTGCTCGCCTGTTTTTCTGCCATTCTGACGAGTGCACTTAACTGGTCATTCTATAGACCCCCTAGCGTCCAACTGGCAATACACTCAAGTTTTTCGGGGTCAAATAATTATTCATAATTGTTGACCCTTACCTGTGTTTGATTCTTGAACATGTTAAATAATAAAAAATTAACTTCTATTGTAAATCATCATGTGATTTACGGTCAAGGGTTATTATTCATTTATTTTAATAGACCATTTTCATATCATAACTTAAAATAAGTGTATAATAATATAAACACACCCTGTGCCTTATCTCGCTACCATCCACACACACTTCACTGTTTTAAAAACCATACCTTGCAACTGTACAGTGCATGTACCCACCGTCTAACTCCTTGAATTATCAGGTATAAGTCAAATTTAATTCTCACTAAGTCTTGTCTACAACTAATATTTAAATTCTTATCTAAAACTATAATAATAAAAAGTTGTTGCCCAATTAATTTGCCAGTAATGTGTGTGGAATGTAATCGCTTTAATTAATTAAATATAAATAAATAGTTATTTTAAATCTGATATTTAATTTACAATTTAGATATATATTTATAATTAAAATTCAATAATGTATCATCATTAATTCTTCAAAAAGGAGTTTCAATTAAGACTTTTTTATTTGGAAATAATTATACATTTATTGATGGAATTAAGGACTTAAAATAAAAATGAAAAAAGTTAAATTGAATTAGTTAAACAATTTCTTGTTTTTCTTTTCTTTCTGTGCTTGTGCTTGTTTGTGTTGGTGTTATATCTATAGTTGTGTATCTAATATTGTAAGTCAGATTTATTTAAATTGATCTCTTTAATAAAACTAATAGTTTTAAGTTTTAAGTGCCTAAAATTTGCATTATTTTTATGTTCAATTGTGTCTTAATATTATTAAAAGAGGTTTCAATAAAATTTTTGTTCCATGCTTCAGTAGATGTTTGACTTTGGACCACTTTAATTTGATACTTGAGTTTGTATATTTTATACCTTTTTTATAAAAAAATATTTTGTACATATATATTAATTAATTAATCAAATCATCATAAATCATTTGTAATCCTTCATATATCAGCATTATTAATCTGCCCAAAATAATTTACCCATTCTAGTGTAGTGTAATAAAATAGTAATAATATCAAACACTGGTGGAAAGTAGGATAAAAAAATAGAATTACAATGCAAGCGCCACATATTGATGTTCACAAATCATCAGTTTGAAATTTTCAGTTTGAATTCTACAATGATTGGTTGTTTGTAAAGTCTAAAAAATGATTAAATAAATACCCATATCTTTATTTTACGTACATGACTTCCTTTTTAGTGGTTACTAACTATTCTTTGCTGTGAATTACATCTCTTGGGTGTCGTACACGGAGACTATGGATACAAATATTAGCAGCCCGGCAGCATTGTCTACATTAGTAATAAGAACCAATGTGATCTCAAACTCATCACCCCTCAAATTTTAGAATAGTGTTGATGGTGATAATGCTGATGTTGATTCCTTCATGAACATCTATTTAAAATTACACTACATAATTTTGGCTACCATCACTGTTAGATTGGTTTCTCAACAACAATTAAAATGTCAACAAATGACGAATTCAGTCACCTCTTGATAAGTTAAATCTCTCTATAATTTGAAGTAGTGTTGGGTCCCTAGCAAAATTATAGTTAAATCAAATAAATTCAATGCTTTTTGGTACACTCGGTAATTTGAAAAAAAAACAATCCATAATTATCAAAAACACGCGGTAATTCGAAATTCTTTCATGCAAACACTCGACAAATCAAAATATGGACATGTTGAAACTTGTATACATACAAACGATCATGTAGGCCTTTGTGATTTATACAAATATCACTAATTTATAAAAAAATTGTATGTGATTGGTATGTTTCAACAAATACTTCTTAAATCAATAAATACTACATTTTAACATTTCAATAAATTCTTCTTTCAGCAACTTTTTTGTTTTCCTCTTGGTATTACAAACCTCTCAATATTTCAAACTCTTAGTAATTCGAAGTATTAGAAAGGTCCCTTCAACTTCGAAGTATTGAGAGTTGACTGTATCATTTTATTTTTTAACTACTTTGTTTTCAGACTCTAGCAGTGGGGGTGGTAAAACTGGCTCAACTTCAGGCGCTTCCCGCTCTACGTCTGGAGGCCGTGCTGCTCAGTCACCCGTTCCGGCGACTGTGCCTCAAGAGCCCTTGACTGAAGCAAAGAAGAAATCCGTCAAGTCTATGATTGAGCTGAGTTTGATTAACTTGGATAACGAGGAAGTTGTTGCTGACGTGCGGCAATTGTTTCCACCTCAGTACCACACTGCTGTTATTACGGAAATTCTTAACGTCGCACTAGAAAAGTATGCAACATTATTAACAATTGTCCTTATTATGAGCATATTTTCTCAAGATTGTAGATGATGCGAGGCTAAAGTTCTAATGCTCGTCAAACTATACCCTGTACAAGTTCGCTTGAAATAATATGTTCGTCTTTGTAAGGGAAAGCCTTTAAAATACTGAAAAAGGTTTAAGTAAGAAGATTTAATATTGTGGCTTCCTTACATATATATATATATATATATATATATATATATATATATATATATATATATATATATATATATATATATATATATACATATATACATATACATATATATATATATATATATATATATATGTATTATATATTATAAGTGTGAACAACTTTAGTTAAATACGGCAGAGGGTCTATGATGGTTTGAGGCTGTTTTGGTGGATCCACCATTGGAGATCTCATGCAAATTCAAGGAATCTTAAAAACTTCCTTCAGGAATCCGTTTCATTGGTTTATATTTCCGGAGTTTATATTTCAACAGGATAATGATTCTAAACACACCTTTGCTTGTACTAAAACTAATATTGCCTCCGTCCCTAGACTTAAATCCAATAGAAATATTGTGGGATCAGCTGGATAGACAAGTGCGAAAATGTCGTGCATCTCAGAAAGACTTGTGGAGAAAACTGTAAGGCGAATGGCAGAAGATAACCAATAAAACATTGGAAAACTTAGTAGCTAGGTTGCCTCATTATTAAATCAAAACACTTAAACTGTAAAAAAAAAACTTTGTTAACTGAAAAAAAAGGATTATCTATATGTTATTACTTTTTTACAGTTATTTTACACATTTTTCTTACTGAAGTGAACTTTTCAGGTCGGCTAAGGAGATTGACAATGTTTGTAAAACAATATCACATTTGGTATCAACAAATACAATATCAGCCGACAATTTCTTAGCTGGTCTAAGTAAGACTTTAGAGTTTGTGCGTGAACTGTACATTGATATACCAATGTTGGATGAATACTTAGCAAAACTGCTTTTGCCACTTATTGAGAAAAAGGTACGAATGGGATAAAATATATATATATATATATATATATATATATATATATATATATATATATATATATATATATATATATATATATATATATATAATCTGTGTTTTAGAAAAAACTCTACTTAAATAATTAAATATATATAATACAAGAATCACACCAAAATAAGCAGGAGTAACATTCCAGACTACACTTTATAATTTTTTTAATTTATTTTTTTCAAAGTATTATTGACATCAATCAATAAAATAGTACTATTCCAATTTTAAGTTTAAGTAAGTCAAAACTTTATACCCATGAAGATCATTTATTTTATTTGTTCTAATTGTTTTTCTTGCAGCATATCACATTAGTACAAATATTTAAGCTTTGTGAGAAATCAATAATTCCAGCAAATCATGGTCATTTATTCCTAAAAGCAGTTATCAATAACCTTAAAGAAAGCATGGGACCATCATTTGTTAAGAGCAAATGGCAAGAATCTGGTCTTCATTTGAAACAATGGATTCCTGAAGAACAGGTTAGAAAAACTGTTTTTGGTTTTTAAACTTGGAGTTTTTGTATCTACCAAAAGTTTCAATTTTTCACATAATAATCACTTTGGAGCTTTATTAATTGATATAAATCTAAGTATATATTTAATAAGTTAATTTGAAGAAATTTAAGGAGACAAATTTTGTATAATGCATACAAAATCTCTAAACAAACACTTGGGTGCATGCTACACAATAATAAATGAATTTTTTAATATCGATATTTAGTGGTAAAGCTATTCTAAAATAAATATTTCTATAACTTAAGTAGATGCTGATTCTCTTCCAATAATAGTTTTTTTCCATAGTTTCTTCCTTTGACACTGGAAGAAATTGGGTGAATCTATTCTATACAAACAATTATACAATGTAAATTCTCCATTGAATCAGAAACTTACAAGGATTTTTTTTAATGAAATACATTTTGCAGGTATCAAAATGGGTTGAAGACAATAAATTTGAATTCCTTGAGGGTGTAAATACTTGTGAAAAGACAAAGAAAAAATTAAGTCCAGAAGAGACACAGAGCAAGTTACTGCAACTTATGAACTCAGATGAAACATGTGAGTGTGTACGTGGATGGATACAGGTGAGGCATAAAATAATGAAACTTCTAATTTACCTTTAATTTATGTTTCCATTATCCTTTTCGTTATTTCCACATAAAAAATCCTAACCTAACATAACATAATACAAACCAAATTTTCATAATATTTGAAAACAATACTCAAGATGGAAGAAAAAAGGAAACCTGCTTTGTTTTGAATTAATTCAGAAAATAGAACATGGTGTCATCACGAACATTCCCCTTATGGTTATAAGGAATTCTACATTATTTCACGATTTTTTAGATTAGGTAGGGATATTTTACGTGGGGAAAAAACAGATAACAAAGGTACAGTTAAGTTAGAAATTTGGCGGAATTGTACATTATTTCAGGATTTCTCGCTTGGGTCCGGCTAACGGAAAAGTAACGATATTTTATATCAATCCTGTTGTTTTTTTAGTACATCTCTTAGTGTACACATCTTATTAACATTTTAATTTTTCAGGATAATTTGGGATCGGCGCCTGAAGAGGAATGGTTTATGCGTGCACTAACCCAAGCGATGTGCGAACATGCGCTATTTGGACGCGACGCACGGGAGCCGCACTTTGTCCAGGAACGAATGAACAAATATGTCAGGCTTCTGCATGAGTTCGGCGAGTCAAAACCTGTACGAGAGGCCAGCTGTCTACTTGCGATACAACAACTTATACACAGACTTGAGCATCCAAAAGGTATGCATATCACCATTATTTAGATATACTTATTATGACTTAGACCAGTGGTACTTAATCTTTTTTTCATGGGGGCCACAAACACGTGTTAGATGTAGTGTCGCGCGTCACAAAAAAAAAAAACTATGACTTCTTATGTTTTGACACAGTTGTTTCATGTAAATACATTCAAAATAAGCCACGACTGACAATAAAAGCGATATGTACATGGAAGTATGAAAGCCAAATAAAGGGATTTCCTGTGGTCTCACTCGATCTACGGAACTAAAAACGTCCAATGCAAAAAATCGCTAATCCAAACACTTAATTTGTCGTATTTACGAAAATACTAAAATGACGTGTAGAATTCAACACGTCATTTTAGTGGTACAATCGGACATCTGTTGTAAATTAAAAAATAAATTGCAGTTTATTGCGGCATATCAATAATAGTACTGTATACCGAGACGCAGTAGTATTATATCTATTTACTTAGTGAGCTCTCAATTTTTCTTTTGGTTCGAAATGGTTTTTCAATTGAAGTAACACCAGATGGGCCAACCACAAAAGCGCGTTGGGCCGCGGCTTGAGTATAGCTGATTTAAATACCTTAATCCCCTATATCCAAATTTACAAAACTTTAATGTTATTCATGCATTTCTAATGAAAGTTACTGTAAAAGAAATTGTTTTGTTTCAGGTTTAACATTAGATATATTCCAATACTTGCATGAGCAATATATAATTTCAGTGGAAGGATTTCTTGCATGGGGGAGCTCAGAAAAAGAGCCCGAGGGCAAAGGTAATTTATTGTGTTATTTTTAACTCATAAGCTTCTCATTTAAGTTTGTATGTGCTTTTTTATATAATAATGTAATGTACAATAATATATAAAATAAAAAAAATGAGCTATTCTTGGTGTACCTTTGGTGGATATCATTCTGAATATCTTTATTCATTATATACTCTAGAATATAAGGATACCAAATAGGCCTTTGTATTAGCAAACTGAAGTGGCAATTGGCTGGCTTGGTGACAGTAGATGGGTGCTAGACTGTAGACCATATTTTGGCAAATACATTATGGGGTGTCCCTTGATTATATGGAATGATGAGATCACACAGATTTGCAGGAATATTGGCAGAAACTGGATGATAGCTAAAGAATGGGCCTTTGAGGAGGATAGTATTTAGCAGTGGACTGAAATTAGATCTTCCAGACTTTGGAACACATGTCAATAAATATTACCTTGATTTAGAGATATATATAGATTTTAAATGAATACAAATTAATATTACAAAAAGATAATAAAGAAGAATAGCCTCTCTGTGAGACTGGTTACTTATGTAATTTCTTCATTTATCTGCTGAAAATATACATACACTTTACTTTCACAATGGTAATATACATTTCGTCATTTCCACAACAGTATTTTAAAATTTATAATTATCAATATGTACTCATTAGCTTGATAACTAG
Source organism: Baronia brevicornis (assembly GCA_031353405.1). Lineage (NCBI taxonomy): Eukaryota > Metazoa > Arthropoda > Insecta > Lepidoptera > Papilionidae > Baronia > Baronia brevicornis. The sequence goes on along the minus strand of JASFAT010001002.1, from coordinate 29,877 downwards.
TCTTATAAATAACGGCGAGTCTTATATAATACAATATTAAATGTCAATTTTTTACTAAAGCTAATGAATTAACTTGCTACATTGCACTATTTAAATTATCTTTATCAATCCTATATCTTTTTTTAATTCTCTTTATCATTTCTATCTTTATAGCCATTCCTTTATTCTTTTGATTTTCTTTGATGGCAATTAGTTACAACTATTATTATGCCAGTGTCAAGTAAAATACAATCTCAAATCTCTTGAAATGTAACTAGCCAACTTGTTCTTATGTCTATTGTCTTGATAAAATGGTGTCTATTCTACCAAAAAATTTTATGGATTTTTTCAGTCAACTTAAAATTATTTATTTATTTCATTTCATATCACTTCACTTATACGCCTTAATCGAACTATATTGTATAATACGCCACCACAATTAAACAATATAACTGTATATTTTATTGTATATATTATAATAATATAAGATTATAAAAACATAACATCATTGATGTCAGTTGACAGGAAAAGCCTTATTCAAATTTTGTCAATCATGAGTTTATCTTCGTTTCAGCGGTAATGCTTAAAGTGCTTACGTCTTTCTTCACCAACATCCGAGAGGCGGACAACGAGGACTCGTGCAGCGAGGACTGACGTCTGGCGCTTGAAGCCCCACTCCCTATCGACGTCTTCTTTATTTTTATATATTAGCGCCAATTTGTGGAAATCTAGGTTAACTAGTCGTAAACTCACGGCATCAGATCCCAATCCAAACATCTAAAGGAAGAATTCAATCAAAATCAAATAACGTCTAAGTCATGTATATCAAATTATAACTATTTTGCAATCTACCATAGTAAAATATTGTTTACAATGAACTAAAATGTCAAATCAGGTGATTATGTTTTGTATATAAATATGTTTGTATAAAATATACTCATTGAGCCTGTAATACTTGTAAATTTTTTATCTGATTGAGATATACTTCACTACACACTGGGAAGTTTTTTTTTTAAATGAATGGCACTATTTTACAAACTATTGTTGTAAATTATGCATGCAGTGACACATGTCAAGACGGTGAAATTCTGCTCCTCATAAACAAAAACCATGTCATTATTATATCTTTTATAAAAGTGTTAATGGAAAAATGTTTATTTGGCCATAATATACAATAAATAACTCATCTAAATTTGACAAAATTTCACTGTGCTCTTTTTTTTCTTAATTCATTATCCTATATTTTATTGTCATATGTGATGAAAAAGGTTTGTTTGGTATTTATACATTTTTGAATCATTCATTAGATTTTTTATTTAACAATCTTTTGTTTATTAATAACTCCTGAGACACCTATGACGTGTGAGTTGTTTGTAATATTTAATGATATATATAAAAGCTGTGTAAGTTATCAAATCAATGAATTTCATTAAACCAATGATCGAAGTATATTGGCCTGATGCCGTGGCGAAATTATGTTATAAAATAATGTTAATTTACTGACTTAGACAAAGTTGTATAATATTTTTAATGCTATAGTTATTTATCTTGGTTCTAAATTTTGCTTAAGGGTTTTTACGTGTAACTTCGTATTTTTCGATAGATATTGGTATGAGAATGGATATCAGCCGATATTGAAAGAGTTTTGGCGAATATGTTGTCTTACACTCGACCTGTGGTTAGTCACACTATAATGAATGTCATTTGTGTGCCCATACACATTTGTCAGTGTCTCGTGTGAACATGTCGGAACACGTCGCCAAAGCACGAATAATATTTGTAAAGTAAGAAATTAATCGTATAAAATTTAATTTATTTTGGTTAAAGCTGATGCGAAATAATGAAAATGTTTTAATTGTATAAAAATTATTTAGAGTAACATATGAAGGGGCCCTAGGACTGCCGTTAATAACACCAATATTAAACAAATTGAACACCATTGATAAGCAATTCCATTCAATAAAACCGGCATCATCGCCTTATATTACGATAAGATTATTATAGATAGTTGATGTACGATGTATAATAAAAATTGCTTATGTAGAGACATTCATAAAGCTGTCTCTGATAAAATGCGCATATTGAAAAATTATGTTGAATAGTATATGAAACTTTGTTTCTCTTTACATAGATATAGACAGCTAATTTGGAACTGATAAAGTAACTTAAATGAAAAAAAATATATGAAGGCAATTCATTAATAAAACTTCACTGAGTTCAAATAGTATAGACAACCTAATATCTAAAGGAAGAATCAAATCAAATAAATATACATATACAATCTACTGTAGTAAAATATAGTTCACATTGAACTAAAATGTCAAATCAGGTGAATATGTTTTGTATATAAATATATTTATGTAAAATATGCTTATTGAGTCTCGTAAATTTTTCATCCGATTGAGATATATTACACTACATACTTGAAAGTTTCTTTTAAATTAATGGCCCTATTTTACAAATTATTGTAAAATAGGCATGCAGTGTCAAGACAATGAAATCTTGCTGCTCATAAATAAATACCATGTCATTATAATATCTTTTATAAAAATATTTAGTTAGCCATACACTAAATAACTCATCTAAATTTGACAAAATTTCACTGTAATGTTTATTTTCTTAATTAATACATTTTCCTATATTTTTTGTCATATGTGATGAAAAAGGTTTATTTGGTTTATAGATTTTTGAATCATTCGTCGGATAGTCTATTTTAGAATCTATTCTTTATCAATAACTCGTATGAAACCTATGGCATGTGAGTTGTTTGTAATATTTAATGGTATATTTAAAAAGCTTTGTAATTTTTAAATATAAAGAAAACAATGATCGACGTATATTGATACCTGATGCTGAATTGAAGTATATTGACGTAATTATATTAAAATAAATTAACTGAGCTAGACAAAGTTGTATAATATTTTTAATGCTATAGTTATTTATCTTGGTTCTAAATTTTGCTTAAGGGTTTTTACGTGTAACTTCGTATTTTTCGATAGATATTGGTATGAGAATGGATATCAGCCGATATTGAAAGAGTTTTGGCGAATATGTTGTCTTACACTCGACCTGTGGTTAGTCACACTATAATGAATGTCATTTGTGTGCCCATACACATTTGTCAGTGTCTCGTGTGAACATGTCGGAACACGTCGCCAAAGCACGAATAATATTTGTAAAGTAAGAAATTAATCGTATAAGATTTAATTTATTTTGGTTAAAGCTGATGCGAAATAATGAAGATGGTTTATATGTATAAAAATTATTTAGAGTAAAATATGAAGCGGCCCTGGGACTGGCGTTAATAACACCAATATTAAACAAATTGAACACCATTGATAAGCAATTCCATTCAATAAAACCGGCATCATCGCCTTATATTAAGATAAGACTATTATAGATGGTTGGTCTACAATGTATAAAAAAAATTGCTTATGAAGAGACATTCATAGAGCTGTCTCTGATAAAATACGCATAATATACGCAATATTGAAATATGTTGAATAGTATATGAAACTTTGTTTCTCTTTACATAGATATAGACAGCTAATTTCGAACTGATAAAGTAACTTAAATGTAAAAAAAAAATGAAAGCAATTCATTAAATAAATCTTCACTGAGTTGATTTTGATGTGTAATGGAACTAGTTTTAAAATTATATTTTTGGTTGTAGAGAGAAAATTTATATATTTTTTTTGGTAACTATTGTTACATGTAATTATACATAAAATTAATAGTTTAGTTCTATATTATAGTACCTCAGTAAGCAGTGAAGACTGTCTCAAACCGTGGCAACCGAAGCACGGCAGTTATCTGCCAGTAAGCCACTGCCCTCCCTCTATTTCCGCTACTGAGTTTAGTTAATTACTATACTACTCTTGTCAGTTACTATGCATGTTATGTAAATAAACTTTTTATGAACGAAAATATTTTTTCATTATCATATATATATCGTGAATCATTTTGCCATCTATGCATGCAGTTGCGAAACATTATATTACAAATTAAATATCGGCCCAGCGGAATTTATCGCTATAGTGGTCGGTAGCGAGTTCGTGGTCCCGGGTTCGAATCCCATATCGGCATTAATATGTTTTTATTGAAAATCTCGGTTTATCGCCAATCCGCTTTCGACAAGCATGGTGGATCAATGTCGTCCATTCCTCCCCAAATGGAGTAGCCCGGCGTCCAGCAGGGGGACACACATGAGCTGTTTAGATTAAAATGTGATGTTAGATTGCCCATTTTAAATTTTTTATTAACGTCATTTAACATGTAAAACAAATTTCAGAAATCGCTTAAATCACCGACACAACTTTTCGAGTAAACTAAAACGGCATTGGGTGAATTAAATTTATTACTGAATTGATTGAATTGTGTGAGACGTCTCACAGCTAGATGAAGTATTGAACAAAACACATGTGTAGTCAAATATCAAGCTAATTAGCGGGCTTTAGGAGGTCTATGTTCAGTAATATACTGTTCCAGGTAAATGTTAGAAAATGTGTAATTAACAAAAATAAATGTTATTCAAAAAGACTTCATCATCGTCAATGATTTTCATGGCTATGGCTAATGAGCATTTTGACCTTTTTTTGAGCATTTTGAGCAGTTTGCCTTATTTTTTGTAAATTTCTAATTAAAGAGAATGTTTTATGTAAACCCAACTAAAATTACCCATTCCTTAGTAATTTACCTTTAGAGAATAGACTTTAAGTATGCTGAAATTTGACTATTTAGAAAATTTTTTTTTATTTTTTACAAATTTAAAGACCATACATTATACACCATATTTTAAATAGAGGAACCATTTGAAATATGGTGTGATGTAAAATTTTAAGATATAATAATATAAATATATTAATATTTATATAAAGTAATTGCTAAAATTGTTGCAGTGACATGTAATTATTAAAATCCAAATTTGTTTTCCAAATATATATTTTTTGCTTAATATGTCAAAAATTAGTGACAGAGCCGAAACAGTTACATTCATTTTACATATAAATTTTAATAGTTATCTAGCATTTATATATTGACAAACAGAAATTAATATCGAAAAGCTTCATGATGTCGCTAAATTCTTTATTAAGATTGTTTACAACTGTGTTCCAGTATTCCCGGCTTAATTCATCATCTTGTATTTTGATATCAATCTTTTTGAGTTCTGTAATGAAAAACATTTGAGTAGGAAGATATCTATGTTAATAATGTCATTACACTTATACAGATTATTTTTATCGTCACAGAGCTCAGCACAAACATTTTACGTATGGAGCATAATCATCCACAGCATTCAAATACAGAGGAACGTACTACAACGCCTTCGAATTATTCTCATTCATCAAGATTTCTTCTCGATATCCTTTACTCTTCAAGCATGTAATGAATCATTTAGTAAACTAGACTTAAAGAGCATTAACATGTATACTAATAATCAAGAAATGTTATAGATTGATTTTAAATAAAATCAATATAATAAGAAATGGATTTTTTTAAAATACATGGAGTAAAGATAACTTTCACTCAATTATCCCCTCAAGACATTCTCCAATTTGTATTGAAAGATTAAGGTATAAATTAAGAGACTAACTAGAACACTGGCCGCAAGCGACGACGATGAGCACATCTCGCAGATCACAATCACGCACCCGTCCAGTGAATTGCAGGTGAGCTAGCAATGGAAATAACTCTACTATTCGTCGGAGCGATAAAGGTTGAGATCGCCAGTCCTGAATGCTTACTGTCCCTGCGATACAGATAATCTAATGAATTCATATGTAATTTATAAATTTCAACCATGGTTCAGCGTAACATATTAGCGCTTTTAAGCTAGGATGTTTTCATAATAATTATCATAGCAGTCGTTTAAGTCTCCTGTGAATGAATAAAATAAGGCATTGAATTGAAATAAAATGAAATAAATTGGTATTTTCAACTTGACTGGTAAAGTCCATTCAAAGTTTGGGTAGAACGACCAGTAATTTATCAAGACGTCTCGTCAAAAGCTAAATTAACAATCCTAGTTTCTTGATATTTATTTGAATTCAAACTGGCATAATAGTTGATTTCAATTCTTTGAGTATAGCAACGATGACAGAATTCTGTCAGTGTCAAGTCAATGGACATAAGAAGCTATACTTTGTAAAGCACTATTGAAAGCTATTAATTCAAATGAATGAATGAATACGTTGTAAAATTATATCAAGTATACATTCAGTCAAGAAAGTATCGGGAATGGATTATTTGTTTATGGTTCCAAATTTGAATTTTTGTTTTTTTTGTTGTTGTTAGATTGGCACAACTGTTTTCCATTTTGGCGCGGCGTTTGAGTTGCATCTGTTATTTATATTAAATAGTTTTATATTTTTATAAAACTATTTGTATTTGAGTTGATATAACTCAAAACAATTTATATTAAATTGTTTTGAGTTATATAATATCTAGTTTGTATTGCGAATTTCATAGTGGACAAAAACATCGAACAAACAGTTTGTCTTAAATTTTGCATCGCTAATGGAATTTCGTGTTCAGAGTTAATGAAAATGTTATAGAAGGCTTACAGTGAATCGACTACATCAAAAACTCGTGCTTATAAGTGGTACAAAGCATTCAAGAGCGGTCGAGATGTATTAGAAGATTTGCCTGGCTCGATTTGCATCGCAAAAGTGAAGAAAACAGTAACTGAAAACCTCATTCAACTTTGAGAAAGATAGCCACCGAAAAAAGGCCAGAGTTGTGGAAAGAAAATTTTTGGATTTTGCACCACGATAATGCGCCTTCGCACAAGGCCACCATTGTGAACCAATTTTTGACCAAACACTCAACAAATACCATCGAGCAACCACCATATTCACCAAATATGGCTCCGACTTTTCTTTTTCCTAAACTCAAATTACCACTTCGTGGCACCCGTTTTCAGTCGGTAGAAGACATAAAGGAGAATTCGCGGCGAGAACTGAACGCAATTCCTGAAACAGCGTTTAAAAAATGTTTTGATGATTGTATTATTCGTTGGCGTAAGTGTATCGTTTCTGAAGGAATATACTTTGAAAGTGATAAAATAAATTTGGATGAATAACAAACAATTAGTGTATTATTGATCTTTTCCCGATACTTTTTTGACAGAGCGTATATCGACCATCCGATTGATCAAAATTTTGTACAGCGTTGAAACTGACGTTTTTGAGTGATTAGATACATTTTTTTTAGAAATCTTATTACGTTATTTTTACTTAGGTTGGTGGTACGCGGTTTATTTTAAAGGTTTACTACGTTTTTGTTTGTTTGCGTCAGTATGTATATTGAAAGAGAGAGCGAGACTTACTCAAAGTAGATGAATGATAGAATGCTAAGCGGTGCAATAGACAATCAAGATCCGAGTGTGTTAATTTGGGTGGCAATAGTGATGCGCATTGGACATGAACCTCACACAGCGGCGCACTACCAGATAGGAATCGACGTAGCCCTTCGTATTTACGAACACGATCTGTAAATTAGCACTTTTATAAAATAGTCCACATAAGTTTAATTATATATATATATATATATATATATATATATATATATATATATATATATATATATATATATATATATATATATATATATATATATATATTAGGTGTGCAACTAAGCTGTGTTGTTTTCTCGCTGTGTTTGTGTTGTGATTGCTCCAGGAGTTGTTCGATTTTGACATATCCAAAACGTCATGAACCAAACTTAGACATATGGAAACAAACAAACTGCTCTGACACGTCAGTGATTTTATTGTTGTATTAAATTATGTCTGATTTTGTGCCAAATAATCGTTATTTGCGGGATGTATTATGTTTCTTATTTCATTCAAAGAGGACGGCGGCTGATGCGCATATTTACGCGAGTAAAAAAAAGTACGCGAGTTAAAAAAAGTTTACGGAAATGCTATACTAAGTGAAACAACGTGCCACAATTGGTCCCGTCGCGTTAAAGACGGTAATTTCGACGTTAACGACTGTCCGCGCGAAGGAAGGCCAAAAACATTCGAAGACGCTGAATTGGAGAAATTTTTTGATGATGATTCGTGCCAAACACAAGAACAGCTTGCTTCAGTATTTGGAGTTACCCGCTAATAGGGCTTACAATACCGAATTAAAATCTGAATACCGGTATTTGATATTTAAAATTAGAAATATCGGGATACTGGTATTGAAACCGGTATTATTGATAAAAAATTTACTAGTTATATTTTTACTTAGTTGTTATATTGACTTGTTAACAAATAATGTATGAAATCCAATAAATATTGTTCTGAAATGAGTAGATATTATTTATTTTATTACACAGAGAGTAGGAGTAGATAGATACAAACAAACGTGCAAGTAAAAAAAGTACATATTAAATTTTATGTTACATTTTACATATAAATAATGTGCCAGATATAGATTTTAATATAATGAAATTGTTTGTTTATCTTCAAAAAAAAATTCTTGTAATTAATTAATATTATTTTAATTAGATTTATATTGTGCATAAATACAATTATCAACCAATGTAATACCAAAATACCGGTATTTTTACATAAATACCGGTTTTTAATTACGCACAAAAATCGTCCAATCGGGAATCCCGGAATTGTAAGCCCTACCCGCCAAGCCATTTCTAAGCGATTGCATGCGTTGGGAATGATTCAAAAGCTTGAAAAATTGGGTTCCTTATGATTTGAAGTCAAGGGACGTTAAGCATCGTTTTTATAACGTGTATACAACTGTTCCAGCGACAAAAAAGAAAGGGTTTCCTTCATCGCATCGTGACGGTGATGAAAAATGGATTCGTTACAGCAATCGAAACCGAAGAAAGTCATGGGAACTACCTGGTCGTGCTTCTATGTCGTCGGGCAAATATACACGCTGCGAAGGTTATGCTGTGTATTTGATGGGACCAGGTCAGTGTTGTTTATTTTGAGCTGTTGAAACCAAACGAAACCATCACTGCGGAATGGTATCGCGGACTTCGATTTTATGCGACTGAGCCGAGGACTGCGCGTAAAACGACCACAATACGTGCAAAGGCATTAAAAAGTACTACTGCATGACAACGCTCGGCCTCATGTTGCCAAACCTACATGAAAACGCTCAAATGGGAAGTTCTACCCCACCCGCTATATTCCCAACATATTGTTCCGTGGGATTATTACATTGTTCGTTCGATGGCACATGATCTGGCTGATCAGCAGTTCTGCTCACATGCAGACATCGAAAAATGGCTTGATTCGTGGATAGCTTCAAAAGACGAACACTTTTATTGTTACAATATTCGAGCTCTGCCAGAAAGATTGGCAAAAGTTGTAGCTAGCGACGGATACTTTGAATAGTATATACTATTACCTTATATATATTATAACTTAATTGTGCAAAAATGCTTACATATATATGTAAGCATTTTTGCACAATTAAGTTGCATTTTTATATAAAAAAAACAATGAGAACTTAGTTGCGCATCTAACAGTATAATAAATTCTGTCCTTTTCCTGCATTTATAGTGTTTTTAAAAGTGAAAAAACTTACGAAAGACCATGAGAAGGTAGAGATCAGGGCAGGCCATGTTCACTCTTCGCCATGCCTGCTCGGGGATGCTAAGGCCGCCTACACCTAGGCTAGGATCACCACGGCCGGGTACCTGGTTCTCGCGGCAAATTAACTATCCAAATCATCCGTAATAATTGATAAGTGATGAAAGAAAAAAATATTTCTCAACTGGTTATTAGAATGTAACACACCTGTAGTCTAAAGTGTGGCCGCTTTATAACGGTTAATAAGGAGATGAGTGCGGTTCCAGTGCCGTCAGCCAAATGCGCATATTCCACGGCCAGCACTCGGAGGTTCTGTAGCTGACCCAGACTTCGCACAAAACATTGACTTGTAGTTGGGCGAGGTATGTATTCTCCGCTACCTATACGATATATTTTATTGGTCTAGTTAATACCGTTAGAAATGTTTTTTTATTTAACCGAGGACCTCAAATATTTTTTAAGTTGAGAATATTGTTTAGAGGAGAATAGTAAATTGACATGGTTGTCTGAATTAAAAAAAAAGTGAAGACAATTATGCGGGTTAAGCTCGTCTTTAGTATGTTCTTATCTAAAACTAATATACGGCTTGTGTGGGTCGCTCCTGGCTAGATGGAACTATGAGCTGCGCAAAGAGTTTGGTAGAAATTGGATGCATGATGCTTAAGATTGGGCTAAATGACTCGTCTTGGCAAAGTCTATGTGCAACAGCTGATTGATATAGCTGATGCAATGTTTGTACGTTTTATTGGCGGCAAAAAAGATAAATATTAAAACCAGTTTAATTAAAGTTACAGTTTTAAGGTATTTATTAATATTAAAACAAAGAGTAGAATCAATTTTAATAAGAGTGGTTACATAATATATTGTGAGACAATATACTGTGTTTACATGATAGATCGTCGATATCAAAATATTATATATATCATTAATGGAGTCAGGCGTCACTTTGCGGAAATCCATCACTATATGGACAGTCGAAAGTTTTACTTAGCTAAGATCTGCGACAAGCAAAACAATAAGAGAAAATTAATAATGTGTGTTTTTCTGCTGGATGAAGTGGATTTATTTGGAACTTAAACCAAAAACTTACCGAAAATCGGCCATCAATTCTCCACCCACCAACCACTATACACAACCGAAAAGTTTCACACTTTTCGGTTGTCTTCCGTAGAGTCTACTATACCTGAAGATGCCTCGTGTTGGGGCGAAACACGTGTCGTTTACAAGATGGAAAAGTGGTAATGTGTGTTTGGTGTTGTGTATAGTGGTTGGTGGGGTGGAGAATTGATGGCCGATTTTCGGTAAGTTTTTGGTTTAAGTTTCAAATAAATCCACTTCATCTGGCAGAAAAACACACATTATTAATTTTCTGTTATTGTTTTGCTTGTCGCGGATCTTAGCTAAGTAAAACTTTGACTGTCCATATTATATATATCGCCAGTAAATTTTATTAATATTATTTTCATGATAAAATTTTTCGTTTTAAGAATCCTCGGACTTTTGTTGCGATAATATATCTGAGTTCATTTTTGATTCATCGCCGGTAGGATCGTGAGCTTCAGATAAGATCACCGTAGCGGTACTGTTGACAACTTTCTTGAACTGGAAATTGGGAAGTGTGCGTCTAGCTTCATCTACTGTTTCTTTAAGGCGCTCGGCACCTACCAGTGGCAGATACTTAGCTTCCTCTCGGCACACATTCACTAACTCTTTCATTTCTACCTCGGTCATGGGAGTGGTGACACTTGATGCTTTTTCAAAGTGACGTTTTAAGTCTCCATCAATCCGCAGAAGCCTTTCCTTGCTGGAATTGGTACGCCAGGGTCTTTTCGGGTCTGTGATATAGCGTGTTCCATTATTATTAAAATTTTCTTTAGTCCTGAAATGAAGAAATATATAGTTAATTTTTTTAATAATTAATAATGAATTATTAATTTTAATTAATGAATTGATGAAGTATTAGTATGAATGAATTATTTATTTTTTGTATTTATTCAACGTGAATATGATTTACTTTTGTACCACAATTATATTGTTTGTAAACATAAAAATAGATATAACCAAAATCCATTAGCGTTTGCAATTTTTACTCACTTTTTGACGTTTGAATACAATTCGCGCAGTTTCCTTTCGTTTTCTTCGAGTAAATTCTGATCGGCAACGTAAGGATTTTCATATGCCGCTTCTAATTCTATATCTTTATACTCTGCATCAAGTTCCTTATCAAAATTTTGATGCAACGATTTTAATAAATTCTGGCAACGTTCTGGTAGCTTTATTTCGGGTACATCAAGGTCTTGTAATAATTTTAACACTTTAGACTTTTCTTCATCCGTCGACATTATGATTTGCATGTTTTCAAAGTTACTATGGTAACCACATGAGGTCGGCTTTATTAAAATTAGGTAGTAGAATAGACGAGGACAATTTTCCGCTAAAAGTAGCTATCTTTTTTATATTCTTATTTGAATTAAGTATAAGAATATTGACAAGGAATAGACGCGCGTATCGTGACTGTGCTTAAGTCTATTTTAGTAGGTATTTTGTTAAACGAAGAGTATTATTAACCCACGTTCAACCATAAAATTGGTTTCTTGCATTTTTTATATCCCTTTATATTAATTGAATATAGTTTACTCGTAATGTATTACTATTAAAGCTAGTTTTAGATAATCACTGTTTTAAATGGAACAGATTTTGCATTGCATCATTAGAGTTTAAATATTAATACAAGTATTAACTTGTAAGCTATCGGAGTGTTTTAAAGTAAGAAAAAAAAACGCACCTGTAATGTAATTATAATTAACCAACATGGGATTCTCGTCGGGTTGGACAAATTGCCATAGATATAAGTATTTAAGCGAGTGAGAATTGAAACACGCGAGTTGTTGAATTAAGCGTACACCCTCCAATCGGGTACAGCGAAGATTCTCGAATGACACTAGCTGCAAATCGTCCTGAAAACTGCGAAATTTGATAACATTAGTTTTTGTGTACTAAGACGTCAAAGTTGATATAAACAAAACATACCTCAGTATATTTAAAAGACTTCGGAAAAAAGTTTTTCTTTTGAAATAGTCCATAAATCTCACATTAATCAGTTCGTCACATAATATAAGGCGATCGATCTGCGCCTCTTCTAACTCCATTTTCTGTTATTTACCAAATCTATATTAAAAATTACTTACAATTTTATGTGTGAACTAGCCTTTGCCCGCAGCTGCGCTCGCGTGGAATTTGGTCTGCCACATTAAGTTTCGTGACAGATCATTTTAAATAAATATATATATTTTTTTACCTAATTTATGGTTCACATTTTGGTCATAGTGGCTTCCAAAAAAAAGGTCGATATATGTTGTCGTGGACTTTTATTTAGAACTATTCAAGACAAACAATTCTACGGTACCATCATCTTTGTATAACTCCAATGGTTTAGGCAGTGTATGCCAAGATAGCTCTCAAAGGCCAGATTTTTTTCCGACTTAATTGACATGTATCGTTATATTACAACCAAAAAAATTACATAAAATTATTACAAATTGTAACCTATATGTTATTCCGATGACCGAGACCTATATTACTGTAAAGTTGTATCCAAATCTGTCCAGTAGTTTTTTCGTGAAAGAGTAACAAACATACATACTCACAAACTTTCGCATTTATAATATTAGTAGGAAGTAGGATTTAGGACTTGTTCTGTTATAATAAGAAATATCGTGGTAAAATACTGGACAGCAGTTTACTTATGTGGAGATTGAAGGTGGTATACTCTAAGATTCTGCACTTGTGGTGTGGGAATCTTACATTTTGGAAATGCTAAAATGGATTCTGCGTTTTTTATACGTAGAGTTCTGAAAAATCAGTGTTATAAAATTTTAGTTGGAGATATTGTTCATTCGAGCGGGTGAGATTCCTATAGACGTGGAGGTGATTTCTTGCAATCCGGTGATCTACGGGCTCAGTTGTGTTTGAAAGTTGAAGTACGAAATTACAAGTGTCCATTAATTTTAACACTACGTTAAATAGAATGAAAAATAGTCACCTTTAAAGTAAGTTCTAATGACCTGTGAAACTCTTTCAGGTAGAGTTGTGATGGCTTTTTAAGAGCAGTGTAAAAACGCCAGGCGAAGTTCCCCAAATGGGTGGGCATGCGTAAGTTTGGATATTGGCAGGGGAACAGCACTTGCTCGCAGTGGAGGTCTCCACAAAAATATCGCTGAACGTCATGAATTGACCAATACCGGGAATCTGTAGATCTAATAACATATAATGTTGAATTTTTTAATGTATTGCAGAAATAAATTAATATATTGGGTTGACCTGAAAGTTCGTGCCGATTTTCGGTAGGTAGCGCGAGAGACCTGACTGAATATATCATAATTATTGAAAACAAGTGACATGTGTACATATTCTAAAAGAGATAGCTTCAGTCATATTTGGAAAAAAATTTGGTTACGATTCGTTAATTTTTATCAGTTTTGTACGCCTTAGAATATGGTGGCAAATAAAGTGCATTATATGCATTTAATGCTTTTCTTTTGAAAGGGAAAAAATACCACACAAGCGGTAAATAAGATATGTGCTCGTTTATGGCGAGGATGCTGTAGCCGAAAGAACTGTGCGAAAGTGGTTTGCTCGGTTTTAAGCTGGAAATTTCGACCTGGAAAATTAGGAACGCCCAAGTAGGCCGTCCACCACAGTCTAAGATATGATTAGAACAGAAATGGAGAACAACTCACGCTCGACTTTACGTCAGTTAACAGAATGATACCTATATAATTTAATAAATGTATGTCAATATTTAAATGAGCTGCGTTTTAATTGTCCTAAAATATCGGTACGAATTTTTCGGAGAACTTATTAAAATGATAATTCTGTTATCCGCCACATAATTAGAGTAACCGACGTAGCTTTCCGAAAAAGCAAACTGAAGCAATGGGTTTTATACGAGTGTATCTGTCGTTGAACCGCTAAACGTTGGAATAGACAAGTGATAGCGTGGAGGCCGTGTCTTGGGAACCGTAGTGGGGCGCCTCCCGGTTAGACGGAGTGAGGTTCTGCGAAGAATGGGCAGATAGACTGGTTCCGTTTCACTGAAGGTCGGGTTATGTAGCGCGCTTTGAAAGAAGCCTATGTCCAGAAGTAGAATGTTGTAAGCTGATGATGATGAAATCTATTTTATATTCAAGTTTAACAGATGCTGTAAATTAAAAGAGCTTAACAAAAAAACATTTTGTAAAAATATTACAGTGTGTTTTTTCTCACGCGGAATTTCTTAATTCATTTTACCCTGTTCTATGCAAAATAATTTTGTTGATTTTCACACGGATTTCATAGAATTTAAAATGGTTTAAGCCAAAATTAAATACATTTCGTCACTCACCTTAGTACATCGTCTTTCGGCTGCAGCCCGTCACTGGATTCAACATAGTGCAGCCAGATGAAAGGATTTTGATTCCAATCATAAAACTTAGGAGTGACATTGTATTTTTTCTTTTGATTCCACTTTACATCAATGTGTCGTTTCGGACATAAGCATAAATCTAGCATGTTATGGGATACTTATCATTTTCTGTATTTTATTTTATAGATCTTAGCTTTTTTAAGACGTAAGAATCGTCTTAACAAAGCTAACTTTTTTTAAATACAATCCTGACATGAAAAACGCCGAGTAAAGATATGGTAATAGTATTAATTTTTTAATATTCACACAATAACCTTGGCAAATATTATGATAGACACAGATTAAATCATCATTTTATAATAGTAACCAATATAGGTGCACCATCTAAGATATGGATGAGATATGACGAGCTCATGTCTAGTTGTGACGAGTGTAGAGATAATGATGCAAGACATATTACCACTGCATTAGTACTTACGCGAACACTTTAGTCCAATAAAAAAAGAGGATACCTGCGGAGTTTGTTTCTCTTCCTTCCAGAGAAACCTCATTACGAAATGGTAATGATTAATGTTTACTCTGGATTGGTGAACAGATGATTGACAAATGAAATGTAATTTAGTTTGTCGAAAAGAAAAAAATAAAAAATAATACAGTATGTACATATATATCGGCGTATTGGAATTAATATTATTATTATTTCTAATACGCCGCATATAATAATTATTATATGTAACAAACAAAATTAATTTTATATGCTTTGTGGCGCCATCTGTTGGCATTATATAAGACTACTGTTGGTTAATTATATAAAATAACTATAAAATTTGTATTGTTTTCAAAATAAATTATTTAGAATTATCTATAATTCATATAAATATGTAATTTGAATATTTAGCTATATTTTAAGAATAATTTTGCAATAAAATCCTTTGCTTTAATGTGTATAAAAGCCAAAATTCAGTCAGATTGCTTACGAAGTAAATGATCGCGGGTTCGATTCCCGCATCAGGTTAAATATTTGCATAGCCTACAGCAGGATTTGCCAACTTACTTAGACCCAATTACTTCTTCATAAATTTAACATGAATTATATTAAAAAAAGAAATTTTAGCTCAGTAAATTGTACATTTACAGTATTCAAAGAGTATTTTTTCATTTTTTTTATAGGATAGGAGGGCAAACGTGCAAGCATGCCGCCTGATGGAAAGCAATGAACGCCGCCCATTGTCTATGCCATATCGCAACACCTCAGGAGTCCCGGAAGCGTTTATAACCGGCCTTTTAGGTATGTGTAGGTTTGTTTTTTGAAGGTGCCAATGTCGTATCGGTTCGGAAAGACCGTCGAAGGTAGCTGGTTCCACAGAGTGGTGGTGCGTGGAAAGAATTTATTAAGAGGGGACAACACATATTTGAAGTTATTAAAATTAAATATTTCTTTCTGTTTCACAATCGTTATCATATATATTACTAATCATATATAATAGGCGTAATCAAACGGTCTGCCACCACTGGCCTATAGTTTAAATAAATTACAGTGTGTACTGGCCTATAGTTGTTTATTCCGAGTCTATCCCGCCAATCCGCTATGGACTAGCTTGATGGATTCACGTCCATTTAATATGCACGTGATAATCGAACATACATAAAAGGCTTAAAAGAATAACTTCAAGATACCTATACCGTAACAAAAGTGTATTTTATGTTAGTACAGATTTTGGTCGTTAAATTTACAGATGAATAATTCGTACCTTCATCACACATTGCAGAGTTAGAGTATCGAAGCTAAATTATAGCTTGCTAGTGATATAGCGATCTGTGCAAATTACTTTAATTATTTGATTGTGACAAGTATGAGTGAAGTAAAATACAAAATGCGGACTAATCAAGTTTAACATTATGTGTCATAAGGTTGTCAGAAAAATCGATAAACGTTGCGATTAACTGAGAAGATACAATCAGCATCAGTTTGTAAATTCTAGCAAATAAAGACGGGAAAAAAATATACAATATACAGCAGTTTTAAATGTCTAATCCCACACTACGTTTGGTAAGACGCGGCTTCCAATTCAACACTTCTTTCATATTTTGTATGTTAAAAAAAATGTGTACCCTTAAAATTAAAGTAAGCAATGAACAACTCGTTTATTTGGAATTTCGTTATATTTGAAAAAATATACAAAGAACTAATATTACATTTATTACGCTTTGTACAATTTAAACATAATTATTGATACTAATAAATGCGTTACATAAAATTAAATTCTAACATCATTTAAAATATCCGTATAGCTGTAGCAATAGTTACTGAAACTCTGTAAAATAACCCGTATTTATATTTTTCGCAATAATATCAGTACACGTATAAATCATAGTATATACAACGTTTTATAACTATGAGTAGTTAATGTGTCCAATGTATTATTAGTAATTTTAAAGTCCCGTACGGAGACTTGTAGCACGTAAGAACAAACACCTACTAGGTAAGACCTAAACACAACAGTGATGCTGAAAGTTTAGAAGTCGAATCGAACTTCTGATAAAGTACAGTTTAAAACCATATTGTAAATTTTCTGTAACTATAACACTCTTCGCCGCCTTATTATATTCAGATGGACTTTGTCGCATCTTTATTATGAGTACTGTGATACTATGTTGTTTGAGATAAGGATACAATTGTAAAATTGGCATAGATTATTTTTAAAAAAAATATAGCAGGGCAGACGTATGATAGTTGATAATCTAACCCTGATTTATTATTATTATTAGTTATTTCAAAGTTAAAAAGTCGCAGATAGAAACTGAGAAACAGTAGGCTAGTTTCAAATACGGTAAAACAGAAAACATTATCTAAATTTATTTATCGTATTAATTTATTTATGAATTTAAACCGGTGCGTGCTGTCGTCATTTTGAATAATCATTTAGAATACATTTTTAAGAATATTTTTTTAAATAATTCACCTTAACATCTCTAAATTTATTATAATAGTTACATTTACTTTAAATGTTTAAAATTTCGTAGGAAGCTGTTTTTTTATATTGAACGTAAATTACATAGCCTTGACCAGTCTTTATTTCCAGATATTTAGTTAACGTTGTATTCTAACTTAAGGTTCAATAAAATAAAAGCACCAAGAAAATATTTATGCACAATTACAAACATTATGTGCATCTTATCACCAATCACACTAAAAGCTAAGCTACTATGAATACTAACTACATTTCCGTAAAAATGCATACATCCTGCAGAGTATATGGTATACATATTATGACTCGGTTAGACTACCGGCGAGTAACATATAAACATGAGAAAATATTATATTATATTCGTGTATGCTATTAACAAAGAATATTCCCGTTATGTAAATAAACATATAAATAAAACTTGCCACGGCGAATAAATAATTCTATAAAAAATTGTAGTAATAAAATCGTATTAAATATTATACATAATGTGTGGATTGTGGGCACCTCCAATATATTTTCTTTGTATGAATATTTTTTATAATAATTCTTTTTATATCTACAACAAAAAACGTATTTACAAAAAACTTGTAGAAACCTTAGATGAATTTTAGTTTAATACATCATTTGAATCAGAAAAAAGACTGCGTCGAATGATCTCGTTCGTCTTTTAAAGAATTAAAAATAGATCGAGACCATTCGACGCAGTTCTTTTCTGATTCAAATGGTGTGTAAAATCAAAATACGTCATTTTCTACTTACAGCAAATACATTTTCTGTCATCGATGTATGTTAACCAAATATTGCACAGTACTAGTACGACATAGTACAAACTGATAAAGTCTTCATATTGATAATGTCAATGCAAGCAGTATACAGCAACCACTAGTGGGCATTTCAGCCGTCATGGTGGAGGGTAATGGAGCCATCAAAGGGCATTGTAACTTTATAAATCACCATAACTACGGAACTGTTAGGCGGTTAGATATTTTTTATTCTAATAGACATTCAAAAGCGTGCATTAGAATAAAAAATATGACTACCCCTGGTAATTAGGAATATATTGCTACGTAAAATCCTAAAAGAGGCATATAAATAAAGCTTGACAACGGTTGTAAGAAATTAATTACTTTACAGAGAGATAAGTGACTCGAATGGCACTATTGTAAAATTATCGAACTTTTTTTTATTACTATTTACTCATTAGTGTTGTATATTTTTGTTAAAAATCACAGTTATAATGTGTAGGTGGCAATTTTACAATATCGTGTGCCTTTTTTAAATTATAATTTAATTTCCTACAAACAATATCAGAATACACAATGTATTAAATTTAAATATTTTACTTAATTATTTATATATTCCTTTAAATAGGGAAAGTGCAATTGCAGCCATAAAAATAAAATACATTGAACATCAAATATACGCAACCGATTCTTACTCGTTGAGGCGATAAAATTATGTTGATTTACGCATGGTGGGTTCACACAGCATTTTCTTTTAAAATATTATTTAAAATCAAAGTAAGTTATACAAATATATATATATATATATATATATATATATATATATATATATATATATATATATATATATATATATATATATATATATTCAGTAACACGTTGTGACTAATTTTATTGCCTTTATTAATTTTAGATTTTGAGTTATTTGAAAAATTAACCCATTGTGACTTAAATGACATTCACGTCATCGTTCACACCATTTAACCCTTAACAGTCCGGATGTATTTCCAGTTTACTTCCCGTCAGGTTCAAGCTATTTTTCATACTAAGTGAAACTGTGTTATGAATACATATTTTATACAAGTATAGAAAAGAAAATATTTATATTTTAGTTAAAAATTAATAATATATATTATGGTTAGATGATTTAACGTAAGTGCCATACCATTTTTATGGCGGCATTGGCCCCTTATCAACGTAGAAGAGGAACACTACATTTAATTTATTATCGGAATTATTCAGACCGATTGGGTTAGAGGCGTAAAAAATCAGCGTTTTAATCGTTTCCTACGGCGACACCAATTCAGCGAATGATAAGAAATACTGATAACACACTTTTGAAACCCATCGGTATATAAGACGGTTCAAAGTTTCGGACGTCGATTTATTGTCTAATTCAATACGATGTACAATTTTCAGTCTTGCATTTTCAAATCAATTAAACTATTAGCGTTTATATGGAACCCCTTTGGATGGAGCTGTTTTTTAGTTGCAACGAATATTAGCTTGGGTATATAATTAAATAATAACATAGTGTATAAATATACTTTTCGTATGAATTCAATTGTTTGGATCATACAAAGAAAAACTCATTGATGTAATCTCTTTTTTATGGTCATATTTTGCATTGTCAATGCTGTTATATCACTTATGTTTTCTCATGCTTTTTTAAAGCTTAATAAAACCATATTCCATTCGGTTCTGTCTCTAGTCCGTATCAATCATATTTATGATTAATCTATAAGCTTTTAGCATTTTTTTTGAGAAGCGATAATAAATAATAGTCGCTTAAGAGTAATACTTCCAATCTGAAGAATGTTTGAGTCTACGTAACATAAGACTTTTGAGTTGAGCCACATTTTTCTAACACAAGTTTTGTAATGTTAAAAGTATTGCTAATCGATTCTAGTACAAATCATGTTAAAAAGAAACATTAATCGGTGAAAAAGTATATAATTATTTAAAAATAATTATAAATTTAATTATTTAAACCATAAAGTTAATACTTCTTGTTTTAAGAACAACTAAAACACTCAATTTGCGCACATAGTTAATGCAAATATTGCTGTGGCTATTTTGGGCGATATATGTTATATTTAAATCTGAAACATCAGTGTACTCTTTAGAAAATTAAAAATAAATATGTCAAATATTTGTTGCAACTTGTATATAATATTTATCTAAAAGTTACCTTTATTTTTCGGGTTAATATTAAAAATGGGAAAACTATATTATCTTGAAGATATGCTAATAGAACTAAACTTAAAAGTGTATCACTAGATGATTATAAGAAAAGGTTTACATGATACAAAACATTTTGAGATCTTGTAGCTATCTGTGTGTGTATGTGTGTAAAGATACGAAGAATACTTGGAATGTGCTTTTCCAATGGAAATGTGTTAAGGCTATACGAATGAATTAAACACGGAACTAAAAATGCGTGAAATTACTTTAACCATATAGGATAAAAAGGCAAAAAAACAAGCGTATCGCCTGATGGAAATACAGTGGACCCGCGGTAATTCGGAACCCCGTAATCCGACACCACAATCACTACTGATTGTACATAAAAATTTTAGGCAAATCTTCACTAATACAATATAATGCATTATTGGATAGGTTACTTGTTTGTGCCACAACTTGTGTTTTTGTAAGTTCTATAAGACTGATAAATAATGTTATTTTTGTAATGAAATATTAAGTCTCTATTATGATCTTTAATTTAATAAACTCCATGTTGATATTATATACATAATTATGTAGTGTGCTTCGTAGTTCAAATAGAATCTTTGATTTGTAATTTGTAAGTTGTATTCAAAAATTCCGGACTATAATTCGACATAGCCCTGCAAAACTTTTGTCGGATTGCCGCGATTATTACTGGTCCACTGTAAATCCATGCCGCCCATAGAAATGTGCAATGCCATAGACATGGTAGAAGCGTGGCCGGCCTTTGAGAAATATGTAGATAGGTTTGTTTTTTAAATTTCCCATGCCGCATGGAATATAATACTGTAGTGTATAATATTTAAACAGGTATACTATAAGCCTACCTATAAATTGTATATCCAAAGTATTAATAAAGAAGTATCATTTGAGCATTCGACATGGTTTGACTCCTATCTCCTCCTTACAACCTTACAACCTTATATGACGACCGTACCAGGATTTCCAATACTTGATTTCTCAAGTTCGCAATCTTATTGAATCTTATAGATGGAGATTTTTCAATAGTTTTATTTAATATTATAACTAGATTCTTCACGTGATTCTGTTTCACTATTTACGTCTTCAATCTGAATATCTTCACAATTTATAATTTCTTCATTGCTTTTATCATCATCATCATCATATAAAATATTACATGTGCGAAATTTAGCTTTTTGTCAAATTCTATGTGCCATCTTCTTTTGTAATACATCATGAAATACTTCTGGTTCATCATGTTTATTCTTCTCTTTCTTTATAATCAGATCAAGTAAAGGACTAGAGGCTCTAAACAAGGGTCCACTTTGCGATCTAATAGCTGATGTTGTCTAATTTGTTTCTTGTATTGGAGATAGCTTATGAAGTTCTTCAAACTAACTTCGAATCAAATATGTTTTCTGCCTCTTGCATTTTTGACTTGCTTAAGGTAGTTGGTTGCATATAATGGTGGTGTGTAGAAAGTTATCAAAACAAAACTAACAGGAATTTAACAATTAATATGGCACATTCCATAACACGGCTACAAATTTCATATGAACATGACTCAACACTACATGAATACAACAAACATCAAAATATGTTAAAACAACACTAATGTAATTTATCGTGATTAATACATGTAATTGTACGAACAATATACCATATATTTAGTACTAGAACTGTTTCCCCACTCCAAAATCGAAAGACTTTCTTGCATTTATTTTGTCTTTTGATTTTCTTTGATGGCAATTAGTTACAACTATTATGCCAGTGTCAAGTAAAATACAATCTCAAATCTCTTGAAATGTAACTAATTCGCTTATTACGTTACATCTTGATAAAATGGTGGTTATTCTACCAAAACCTTATTATGGACATTTTCAGTTAACTTAAAGTCACGCTTTTACTTAATTCAAATTAAACAATATATCTGATAATAATATTAGATTACAAAAATGAAATAAAATAAAACGTCATTGATTTATGTTTGCGGGTATAGTCCTGACATTTACTTATCAGAGTACGTTATTCTTTATCATAAGGTCAACGCGTACCAAGTATGAGGAAGTTATTACGCGCGATTAACGAATTGGGACCAGTCACTCTTTTACTCATTGCCATCCTGTGACTTGCCCTGTTCCCAGGATGGTTTTAAACCATCAGAACTCTGTTCTAAGGATGCACAGTGAGCTGGTGAGTCAGATTGGGCTTACTTAGCATCAAATATATATATATTTTTTTATCAAAAATTAACATGATATATTTAAGCATTTAATATCATGCATTCTTTATTACATACATACTCATATAGTCTTATTTTACAATGTGAGTGGGGAAGCAGTTTGCAACTATATTTTTAATATTTAATATGTTAGTTATTAACTAGGTTTATAATATAATATTGGTCAAAACACAAAAAACATTATGCCTTGAGTTGACTTGTTACAATCAAGTGATTTGTGTAAGAGTAAGCATTTGTATTGATGTTTGCTTTTATATATATATATTAAAATAGAACCAGGTAAAAATAAAATAACACCCAATTATAGTAATCATAGCTGTCAAATTTCTTTTATTTTTAAATTATTATTTTGATTAATTTAATTGTAACTGCAGAAATGAGTAACAATAAACATATCACAAGTAAAATAATTCCAACATTTATATACCTTCTCTTTATAGCCCCATCGTTATACCAAGTATAAAGTTAATTCATGCTATTTTTGTCATCCAAGTTAATTGTCACTTGGAACAGGTCACAATCACCATTCTATCCAGAACTCTGTTCTGTTTCCGCATTTGTCAATTTTAACTAATATTGCTTGAAAGCATAGTTCACTGATTCAAGAATTTTAAAGATTGAAGAAATTATTCAAGTACTAATATTCACAGAATAATTTGTTTTTATATGCAGTCATTAGAACTAAATTACCTACAATTAGCACTACACTATGCGTATGCATCAAACATGTTTTTATTACATTATTATAGGTTTCGATTGTTTATTGCCGTTAAATGTGATGCCACTTAACACTGTGCGAAGTCAACATTGCCGCCTTAAGCCGTCGGCTGTGCTGTAGAAGATATTGGATGTGTTGACAAATGTGTAGAGTCACTTCTTCTTGGCGGTGCGGGGGGAGGACGTTTCTTCACTGGTTTTGGTTCCTCTCTCGGAGAAGCTTCTCTCCCATACACATTCTCGTAAAATGGTTCTTCAACAGAACCATAATGTTCCTGTACCCACATAGATACACTAGTTTCTTTATAATCTTCGGATAATGGGTATTCTCGAAAACCCAGTACTTCATGGGGAGTGGTAGCTGGCTCTAATTTACACTTTTGTGCTACTTGCCATTTCTTACGCATCACTCGCTGCAAATCTTTGAGAAATTCTTTTGGTGGATTACTATTAGAATCGACTAATTTCTTTGGAGATGACAGTCGTGTGCTTTCATTCCGCTTAGGTGGCAATGGTTTTCTCGGTGAAGACGGCGAGGGTTCCTTAAGATTAAATGAGATCTTTTTATTCTTTTTTCCTTCATTACAAGTTGGTAGGTCATCAGCAAAGTTAACTTTTTTCACAGATCCAGTGCGTTCCTTACCCGGCTCGGTTAATTTCTTCTGTATGGAGGGACTACTTAATTTCTTTGTTTGTAGTTCAACTAAACAGGCACTGTAAGCTGCTTGGCCATATAAGCTTTTGTCAGAATGTAGGGAGGAAGTGCGGGATGCTTCAGAGTGTACACTGTCGAGTGAGGGTTGTCTAGGGAAAGATCGAGACTGTTCCGGGTTTCGAGACAGTCGTGATTGTCCGGCCCTTGATGCTTGCTCAATCTGTTGAGCTGTCAGTTGACTGACAATATCATGAACTCTCCCTGTATTAGCCTCCATAGCATGTTCCGGTGGGGGTGGGGGAAGACTAAGTTGAGATCCACAAATATCCTCAATAGGTTCCAAAGGTGGTGGTGGAGGCGGAAGCGATTCCAAACTAAGTGTAGAACTAAACATGCCATCTGGAATATCTTCAGGTGGAGGTGGTGGAAGGTCTTCTATATTAGTTTCTTGTCTTTGCACTTTGTCGTAAACTGTGTAACCGTAGAGAGAAGATGATGTATCTAAACTCGAGCGGTAGACATCACGAGGTATGCTCTCATAGTGACTGAAAGACGGTGGTGGTTCTATATGGACTGGGCTGATGTTAGTGCTCAAATGACTTGTGCTCGTTGTACTGTAGATGGTGTTATCAGGGGATTCTGTGAAAAAATTAAAATGATAATATATTTGCTTAAAACAATTACCATTGCCATATATCAATAGCAAAAGTATATTTTTTAATATTTTTTTGCTATTGATATATGGCAATTGTGGTCCACTGGTTTCTATTTCATGTCGGAGGGACTAAGTTAATAGGTGCTATGTGTTAAAATGAGAAAATAATCGCGTGGGTTAATCTTTATCTACAATAATATAGCATCTATATTTTGTTTTCATTTTATAGGGAAGATGATAAATAGGATTGAGAGAAAAAATACTATAACATAGCAGCTTTTCCAACACCACACCATGTTGGAAAAGTTCAAACATAGGTTTTCTATGATGTGGTACTTCCCTATACAAGGCTTCTTTTTCATTACAATTCCAGGTAAAAATCTGATAAAAAAAATTTAAATTTTGAATATATGGCAAAGTGGCTACCATATTACTATTTTTACTTGCAATTATTTATATTCGATAAAAAAGCGTCAATAGCGCAGCATTGTTAGAGATGATGAAAGCCACTAGTCCACTTGCATGTATTATTAATTATGTGACTGAATAAAAAATTTACAATATTAGAGTGACAGTAGAACCAGATATGGCCAGATTCTCAAATAATATCCAGAACACAATTTTTTTTTATATATTCACGCCTATCCCCCGCAGGGATTGGTAGAGACCACAGAGCTCCATCCGCTGCCATTCATCGCAGCGAAACGGCTCGTCATTGGTCGCTTTTCGCCCTCGTGAGAATCAGGACTTGACGGGTGGCAAACCACGTCGCCGTCATTTTCGACAAATTAGGTATATTAAATTCGTCTTTAGTGAATTCCACGAGCCGCAAGGAAGGATGGAGGTCAGCCTCAGCAGAGCCCTGCATGCTGAGGTAAGGCACCATAGTCCCCGGGGGAGCCCGACCCCGGGACGATCGGCACGCTTACGACTAGGCTCGCCCCTAGCCACGCATCCATTGGCACGGCAGACCGTGGATTGGCGGAGAGGAAGGGAAAGGATAGAGAAGAAAGGAAGGGACAGGAAAGGAAATGCGGATTTGGGGGGGTTACCAGACTCGGAATAAACATTTAAAAATCCATATAAATATTTATTCCGATGTGGGAATCGAACCCGCGACCATTGACTCCGCGGGCGGAGGGCCCCGCCACTGAGCCAATCGGTAGCAGAACACAATACATGAATTAAATATATCAACTTTTAGCCAATTTGAATCTTAAACTTATGTGTACTGCATTCACTAACCGGTGTGATGTCGTTTTAGGGTGGAGTCATCGCATTTTGGTCTCGGCCTTCGTGTCAAAGTGCCACAGTCTCCTTGATCTTCGTCTTCTGTGGGGTCACCTGATTCAGTCTCGACCATTTCCTTTAGTTGACGAGTCATCCATGTCAGTGGGATGTTTGGTTTCATCGAGGGTTTGCGCTTTATTGTTCCTGAGTTAAATAAAAAGTTTGTAAGTAATATTTCATTTGGTAAAAAATTTCTATAATTTACAGATACAGTTTCAATCATGGAATTTATTATAATCAGTATTGAAATCTATTATGAATTACATGTGAAAATGAATTTGAAAATACTTGTAGTTGTGTAATCTCCAAATACATATTAGTTTCGCTCTAAATTCTGCATTTCTTCAGAAATCTCCTAAATTCTATCAAGTAAAAGAAGGAGGTAGTAGTCAGTTTTGTTTATAGCAGAGCAAGCAAACTTTTATGCTGGTCACTTGATGGTAAATGTTTGCCGCCGCTTATAGACATGCGCAACGTTAGAGGCTTTACAAACGCGTTGCCGGAATTTCGCATTTCATGGACGATTACACTCGACTTTTGAATAATTTAACTACTCAAGCACTTCATGCTAAACTCAAAAAATCGTCATTTTATCTTAAGTAAGTAGTTAAAAGTAATGGATGGATACCATTATTTTTAACTATTAAAATTTGTCAGAAATTAAAGAAATCGAGACATGAAGTTTTGGCAACCGTGGTTGCCAAAAGCACGTGAACAGCTAATGTCGTAACTGTTCAGATGCTCTGTCCGTGCCATTTCGATTTTAATCGAAAATCTTTGTCTTTAGTATAATACTTTAGTGGATTTCTTCGAGACTTCTCGAAGCGTAATTCTTTTTGCGGTTTAGTTTTTAGGTCTATTGTTAACTCTCAGTGTTCATATTTGAATAAGTTCTTAAAAGTTTCATCTCTACTGTCTAGATGAGAGGCGATCCAACATGCTGGGATTTCCAGAAACTTTTTTCAACGCAACCATATGACGAGCTACATGTTACTTAAAGGCCGGTAACGCTTCGGCAATTCTTATAGTGTTGTAGCAAGTGTATGGGTAGCATTAATATTTTTATATCAGGCGACATGCTTGTTCGTTTGTCGTCCTACCTCATAAAAAAGACAACAAAGTAATATCAAAAAATATTTAAACACAAATTAGCAATAAAACACTTACCCATAGGAAACTCGCAGTCGAACGCACTTTCGGACGCGGTCCCTCCATCAGATAAGCAACCGCTTGAGCTAGATGAAGATGCACGGGAATGCCTGTATATTAAAACCATAGTTAGAATTGCAATAAAAAGGAAGAGATATATCTCTTCGCTATGGGCAAGGTTATTAGTGTTATCGTATTACGATACATATATTTGTGATACATGACAGTAATTCCAAAATTACATATTTACAATTTAAATAATAAATTGAAAAATAATGGCTTGTGTCTTTGTGTCATGTCTTTTCTATTTATACTATATAAATAAATTTTAGTTATATTTGTTTTCGCTCTACCTTTATTTTTTTCGAAATATTGTATTAAGTGTATTATTTTTTTAAAGAATATGTATTTTATAAATAGCATATTTTCTAAATAAATGATTGTTTTTCCGAAATGTAAGCTAATAATATAAAAATGTATGGATATATTTGTCAAAATGTATAATAATTATTTTTGTGTTACTATTTTACTGCTTTACTGTTATGAATAGTAAAATGTTATTTAATGGTCATAATTAATAAAAAACAAAAATACGATATTTATATTTAATATATAATTTAATAGAATGTAACAAAATAATAATTATTACATAATACGAATTGGATCTATATTCGCTTGGCTGAAAGTCAAAGTAATATTCAGGTCAATTATCATTATGTCATGAAACTTCGCCGCATGCGCTTTACATTAAATGAATACTAATAATTTAGTATTTTATTTAGTTTACAAATCGCAAAAAAAGACATTCTTATGATACTATGACAAGAACAAATTATAGTTTTTTTCACTCCAGCAACACTTACCTGCCACTACTAATATCCGAGTTGGCAACACTAACGTTACTTGAAGTCGATTGAGCCGAAATGTTCACTCCTGCTGCAGCGATACCGTTAGTTTTCATCGGTATTGATGAAATCTGAAAATATGGTAAGGTATATTTATTGGTCTTTTATGTAAAAAAAAACCTTCATGGTAAGATGATAATGTTTATTATAAAGGTACTTTTCCGTTAGCCGGGCAAATTTAAAAAAACAACAAACTTAAAAAAAACGCTTATATGAAAGCACTATACAAGGTTAAAAAATACACAGAACAGAACCAAAGAGGATTTGTATTAAAATTTTACAACTGTCTGTTTATTTTTAGACAATTCAAGAAGGTGGGATATATGCCGAATCATTTTAATTGTCCAAACATGAAATACAATTTAAATGTTACTTACAGAACAAGATCGTGCGTGTGCAAGGTGATCCAGGTCTTCCTGGGTTAACTCTTCTACTAATGAACGATAGTTTTCTAATAGTTGCCTTCCATGCTGTAATAAAAACAATTCGTATTATCTTTAACTTATTATTTTCTAAATTGAAATGAATATTCCGACATTCCTTCCCAATATTCGGCATATCTATGTTTGTCTCTGATAACTTAAATTGATTGTAAGGGTTTGAAACCCTTATAATCAATTTAATTGCATTATCGATATAACAGTGCACTGTTATAAATTCTCTTTACTCAGATATGATAATGCCGTAATTTACACTTTGTAAGGTGCGGTGGGAATCACAGATTAATTGCTAGATAGAATATAGAAAACAAACCACACAGCAAGATTATATTACTGTTTAGTATCTAGCTATCGTATTAAAAACTTTTGAAGAAAACTATTAGGTGTACAAATAAGTTTCCGCGGTTTGTCAAAAGATGGCCCCACCAGAAGGTTATGGAGAAATTGTCAGATGTAAAACGTAATATCCCAAGTTTAGTCATCTGGCAACACCATAACCTTAAAGTACTAGTGATTCCGTATCAGCATCACGTAATTTTTTTCGTGCAAAAATGTCAAGTTTTATTCCGAATAAGCATCATTTGCGGGAACTTTTGATTTACTTTTTAATGTGAAAAAATCTGCAGCTGAGGCGCATCGATTGCTTCTAGAAGCATATGGTGAAGCTGCTTTAAGTGAGAGAAGTTGTCAGGAATGGTTTCAAAAGTTTAAGAACGGTGAGTTTGACGTTAAAGACAAAGAACGCAGTGGAAGGCCGAAAGTGTACGAAGACATGGAATTAGAAGTACTATTGGAGGAAGATTCGTCCCAAACGCAAAAAGAACTTGCACTTACTCTACAAGTGACTCAACAAGCAATTTCACATCGTTTAAAATCGTTAGGAATGATTCAAAAACAAGGAAATTGGGTTCCATATGAACTAAAGCCGAGAGACGTTGAACGCCGATTATGCATGAGTGAAATGCTGCTTGCCAGGAATAAAAAAAGAGTTT
>JASFAT010000682.1:0-38537 GCA_031353405.1 Baronia brevicornis | reverse complement strand
ATGTGCGCTTTTTTCCAGAAACGATTAACATGTCATTCTGGATGAATAGAGTATCAAAAAGAGCAAACATTTTCTATTTCTCTTTAGGTATACTAACGATTAACTTAGACTTGAGCAGCTTATAAGAGAATTAAAAAAAACTTTAACCTAAGAGTAGTGAAGTATAAATTTTCTTGTAATGAGTTGTAGTAGATCGCTAAACCACTAGTTTGTTTTCGAACGTGAAATATGAAATTAAATCAAATTTTCTGTTAGTCCCATACGGCTAATTGCATCGAAAGTTGCGTACATACCTAGTTGTTGAAATTATATTTTAGTGTAAATTAATATACATTACTATGTAGTGTATAATTTTAGTAATTAATCAAAAATCGTTTGTGATATACGCATACGTACGTATTCATTAATGTGTTATCAGTATCAGCGGTGGCCTTAAGTAATGCGAGTTTCGGGCGACGGATCTTTGTGTGGTCCTTGTCGTTTGTGTAAAGTGTGTACATTGAATGTAGATATTACTGATGATAAATAAAATTTATAAATAAACAAGTTTAGATACATACATGGCTGGTAAAATAAAACGTGCCTCAAATGAGTAAAAAAATGTTGTTGAAGTAAGTCAAATGAGAATAAAAATCCTTCAATCATCTGATTGGCGAAGTTTAGCCTTTCAGTTAAATTTCCTCTATTTGCGCAGTAGGTGATACAAATTGAAAATGACTTATAGGACATCTGTATATTTATATACTTTAAGTTTCATTTGATATTTTAGGTTGACCTCCTTGTAAAATAATGTAAGTTAATCAAAAGCTCTAGAAATTGGACTTCATTTATAAAACAATACGATTATGTTTCAATAATTAATGAAAAGAAATTGTTTATAGCAATCAAATTATAATAAATTTCACAGGCTTCGGGTAACGGCAGTGGACGTGGAGGAAGTTCCAGTGCTCAAAGCCTTGACCAGCTGCTAGAGCGACAGTGGGAGCAAGGCTCGCAGTTCCTGATGGAGCAGGCTCAACACTTCGACAGTAAGTTAACTAATTGAAGTTATTGTTTTTCGGAGATGTGTTAAACACAATGCATAAATACATAATGTATCTGAAAATATTTTATATTATTTTTTTAATACAACTAATACTTTAATATTCTTGTATGTTAACTGGTCTTTTGGTTTGTGAATAAATTGCACTTTGATTGGTGTTTGTTGTCACATATCTTGAAAGTGAGAAATATGGGTTTTTAAGATTGTTTTTGAATGTCTATGAAAACTTCACGTATATAAATATGTATTCAAAGGGTGAGTATATGGGTTAAAAGAGATATATTTTGATGAAGTTGAAATCCTAACGTAATCAATATAAATTGTTAATAAAATGTTTGTTAGCGCATATTTCTTTCAACTGAAATTGGAAGAAATATGCATAGACAATGGTGACAGCTCCTAAGACGATTTTTTTATCAACCCATTTGATACTCACTGTCTTGGTTGGCTTCTGTTGACCGAGGTCTGATGTATTCACTATTAATAATTTGATACATTATTTGTTACAGTTGCTTCGCTTCTCTCCTGCTTACATCAATTGCGCACAGAAAACGTTCGCTTAGAGGAGCATGTTGGCAGTCTGTTACAAAGGCGAGATCATTTGCTGGCTGTGAATGCTAGGCTTGCGATACCTCTTACAACAGGTAATTAAATTATTATTTAAATAAAAAACTATTTAAATTAAATTTTCCTCTAGTTGAAATAAGGTCTTTCATAATAAAATTTATGGAAATAAATTATTTAATTAATTCTTTAGTTAATTAATTCTTAGGGACGAGGAAGATTTGTTGATTAAACCAGTTAAAGCTTTGAAAATACCAGACAACTTAAATTATTATGTTCTCTTCGCCGCGTGTGAAAAATAGTTTGAACAGTATACAGAAATATAGATACGTTATTTAATTACCTTGACTTTTTACTTAGAATGTGTTATATTATTAAAGATTTTTCTATGTATTGCCAACATTTTTTTACAGTAACAACAGGACCCACTGAACCTAGTCGGTGTACAAGAGAAAACGGGTCGCAGGTTCGAACCACGCCCGCGCCTGTGCGTGCGACTGAAACTATCACCTCTGAGCGTTCACATCAGGTAAATTTCGTTGCCAGAAGTGTAATGTTAGAATAGTGTAACGTAATCGTATCTTTATCCTTTTCCCTTCCTTTCCGCTGATCCACGGTCTGCCATGCCAGTGAGCATAGCTAGGGGCGAGCTTAGTCGCAAGCGTGCCGACCATCCCGGTATCGGGCTCGCCCGGGTACTATAGTGCCTTACTTGATATTCCCACACAATTTTTTTGCTATAGCTATGTTAGCTATTATGACACTTTCCTCGCTATCGCGCCCATCAAGTCCAGAAGAAATGTTTTCAGAATTTGAAACCTCTATTTCACTTTGCAAGTCATCAAACCTAACCGATAGTGCCTCAAACTTTGTAAGACTTAAATTTTATTCAGTTAATTGAATACTGTTTAGTTCCTGTTCATTAGATATGTACTGGTTTAATAACTTTTAAATTTTATGATTTGTTCTTTGACGGACATTCTTTTGGTTAAGAATTCTTTATACCGTAGTTTATTTTCTGACATTTTGAAAAATAAAAATATAATTAAATTAAGAAATAATGGGAGTTAATGAAATTAATAGGCCCACGTTCCTCGTTTCGGTGTCACCGAGGAGGCTGGGTATGCTGACCGCTGTCCACCGGCTTGATATCTCCGTTACAGTAGGTAATTTTTTGAAAAAGCGCACGAGGCGATGATATACCTGAAATAAATCGGCAAATAACTGTTTATATTCGGCAAATAACTGTTTATATTCGGCAAATAATGTTTTAATAATTATTAAAACAGAAAGCCTGTAGAAAAAAAAAGAGAAAAACACTAAGTTTAGTCGATATGGTTCGAACACGCTTTGTTCGATGGCACGTTAGATGTATACATGGCGTGCTGTTTATTTGGATTGTAAAAAGATATATTTTGTAAACAGCTAATGATGCGTGAGGTACAACAAAAGCCCAGCTGAAATGAGCCGAGTGGCGGCGACCTTGCTACCGCCGGCCCCTCTTCGGGTGATCCACAAGTGCTGCACACTGTACAGACGTATATCATGCTCGAGCAACGGCGCAGGGCGGACTTTTCCATCGATTCTATACTCAAGTTTGATCATTAAGCACTACAATACACAAAATACGAATACCACTCGTTGTTCTATAGGCAAACTTTACGGAACAACACTCTACCACGAATTCATTTATAGACGAATGAATACACGAACTTTCAGAAATAACAAATTACTCGAATTCCTCTCATTTTTCTATGGATGGATGTATATTCTAGAAAAATCTATCTGCATGCTGAGGGCTCGGTGATTATTATATATTATGATGACCATTTATATATATCATCATAATTATGTGTCTTAGCATTATTGTTAATTAACGGTGAAGCATTTAATTATTTAATTTGCAGTACAGAAACTTGTACTAAACTTTTATAGTTTATATTCCTTAAGTTGTAGGTTAAATATATTGTATGTTGTATAAATGTTATCTTATTCATCATAACTGCATACTTCAACACCACAGTTTAAATTATATTTTAAAGTATGATCAAATTTTTCAAAATACAATCATTATAATGGCATGCAAATGTTCCGAAATGGATTGCGCCTAAATGTATTCTATTCTTTTTGTATATACATACATTTGTCTTTTGTTTTTGTTCTCAATATGTGGTCTAATGGTGTACACGAGTAATTTCATGTTCATAATCTAGTTAATACAAAAAAGGTTTAAATCTTCAAAAACCAAAAATAAAATTGCACTGTGGATTTTACCGTTTTCTAAGTTATTAAATGATAATAACATATTTTAAAATATAACCAAATATTTCGAAATATATCGCGGCTAAATGTATTCTATTCGTTTTGTATATACCTACGTTTGTCTATTGTCTGTACTCTCAATATGTGGTCTACTGGTGTCTATGAGTAATTTCATATTCATAATGTAATTAATACAGAAACTGTTTAAATCTTCAAAAAAATTAGAATAAAATTGCACTGGGGATTTTAACGTTCTCTAAGTAATTAAATCATATATATATTTTAAAGTATAACCAAATGTTCCGAAATGGATCGCGCTTAAAAGTATTCTATTCGTTATGTATATATGATACATAAATTTGTCTATTGTCTGTACTCTCAATATGTGGTCTAATGGTGTGCAGGAGTAATTCGATGTTAATAATCTAATTAATACAAAAAAGGTTTAAATCGTCAAAAACCAAAAATAAAATTGCATTGTGATTTTACTGTTTTATAATAAATTAAATTATATTAACATATTTTAAAGTGTAACCAAATGTATTTCGAAATGTATCGCGCCTAAATGTATTCTATTCGTTTTGTATATGCATACATTTGTCTATTCTCTGTACTCTCAATATGTGGTCTAATGGTGTACATGAAAATCTTCATGTTCATAATGTAATTAATACAAAAAAGGTTTAAATCTTCAAAAACCAAGAATAGAATTGCACTGTGGATTTTAACGTTTTAAAATAATTAAATTATATTTACATATTTTAAAATATTACCAGATGTTCCGGAATGGATCGTGTCTAAATGTATTCTATTCGTTATGTATATACATACATTTGTCTATTGTCTGTACTCTCAATATGTGGTCTAATGATGTACACAAGTAATTTTATGGTCATAATCTAATTAATATAGAAAATATTAAATTTTTATGTAATTCATATATATATATATATATATATATATATATATATATATATATATATATATATATATATATATATATATATTGAAATGAATCGCTTCTATTTTATCTATTTTATCCATTTTATATAATAATATCTACAGGTGTCTATTGTCTATACTCGATATGTGTTTGAAATGGCGTGCACGAATAGTTTTATGTTTATAATCTAATGGATACAGAAAATATTAAAATCTTTAAATGGAAATAATAAAGTTGCACTCTAGATTTTAACGTTTTCGACATAATTATATTGACATTGTTT
This sequence comes from Baronia brevicornis, assembly GCA_031353405.1. Classification (NCBI taxonomy): domain Eukaryota; kingdom Metazoa; phylum Arthropoda; class Insecta; order Lepidoptera; family Papilionidae; genus Baronia; species Baronia brevicornis. The sequence continues at coordinate 33,443 of JASFAT010000682.1, read as the reverse complement.
AAAGTATAACCAAATAATCCGAAATGGGTACCGTCTAAATGTAATCGTTTTGTATATAAATACTGTTGTCTACCGTCTGTATTCAATGTAGTTTTAATGGTATGCACAAGTAATTTCATGTTCACAATCAAATTGATATAGAGAATATTAAAATCTTGAAATCACTGTGGACTTTTACGTTTTCTACGTATATTATATAAAATTTACACATTAAAAAGCAAAACTAGAAATTTTAAAGTGAATGGCTTCTAATTATATTTTATTCTTTTTTTATATACCTACAATTATCTATTATCTGTACTCAATGTGTAGTTTTAATGGTGTATACGAGTAATTTCATGTTCATTGTCTAATTAATGCAAATACTTGCATACTTTAAATGCATAGTGCATGAAAATGACCTCTTATTTTAAATGTTTACAACATGATTTGAATTATATTTATATATATTCAATAGTGTGATGATCAAATGTTTCTAAAATACAAAGAATAAATTGCACTCTAGATTTTAACGTTATCTACCTAATTTCAATTACATTTACGTATTTTGAAATATAACTAAATATTCTGAATTAAATATATTATTCATACTTGTTCATAAAAAATTAGACTTAACGAAAAAAAAATAGAGGCTGTAAGCTCAGTACCTTAATTTTAAGTTTTAAAATTAATTGTCCTAAACACTGTTTTGAGTGCGCTGGCCACCTCAAAACTTGCATTTAAACTTCTATAAGATACTCTGCTACTGCCGCCGTATGAGGACGAGCATTATCGTGCATTAAAATAAAATTATCATCTTAAAATTATTAATGGGGCAAGAGGCATCAAAATGTGCTTTAAAATGTCTGTTTTTCCGTACGTGCTTTTAAGCAAATATTGCCCCACACAATTTTTTTTTATGGGATAGGAGGGCAAACGAGCAAGCGTGTCGCCTGATGGAAAGTAATCAACGCCGCCCATAGACAACCGCGACACTGCAGAAGTCACGGAAGCGTTGCCGGCCTTTTAGATATGTGTAGGCTTGTTTTTTGAAGGTGCTAATGTCGTATTGGTACGGAAAAACCATCGAAGGTAGCTGGTTCCACAGATTGGTGGTGCGTGGAAAGAAGTTTCGAGAGAAGTGCAACGTAGTAAATCGCCACTTATCCAGATGGTGGGGGTGAAACTTTTCTTTACGGCGAATTGTGCGGTTGTGGAATTCGGCAGCGGGAATTATTCCAAATCATTCCTCGGAGCACTCCCTATAGTAAAAGCGGTTAAAATGCTGAAAGATCCGCAGCGCTCGAGAATCAAGCCGATGGGTGAGATCTTAGTAATTGACGATTCGAATCGCACGAATTTGTATGCGGCCAAGTAGAAGAAGTTGATACTGGGGAGCCCCGGCCCAGAGGTGAGAACAGTATTCCGTGTGCCCTAACTTGTGTCTTGTAAAGTTGGAGGCAATGGGCAGATGTGAAATTTCGCTCTACTGAGCACACCCAGCTTGGCCTTTTCTTCCAGATGGCCGCAAAACTGGATGTCATTCGATATGTCAACGCCAAGGATTCTGATATACGGCTTAAGATTATGGGGAGTGTCTTCAAAGCGAGAAGATACGGCAAAGTGAATCTAATGGGTGGTAAATGCGCAAACTTGTGTCTTTTTGGGGTCGAATTGTATTAGGTTCCGCTGACCCCAATCCGTGACGTCCCTGGTCTAATGGGATCTGTACTTCAGACACAAGTTTGTTCCAACACTTTTTGGCGTGTGCCCAAATATCCACAATTACTGACCCTCCACTATAAGACTCTTCCAACAATGTTACTGAGCGTCTGACTTAAGACAATCTGGACTCATTATTCCAATTTCGGTTCTGCAGTAAGCAAAGGGCCTCTGACGAGCAAGTACACCAGCTGTCTTAAGTCTTCTTCTAATCGTTTTGATGCTGTCACTTAATGAACGTCCGGTAGCTTGTTTCGTACCTCGGAAGAAGTCGAAATGCGGTTCCTGAGAAAATTGCTTACAATAAATCTGTCGTCCCTCTCTGTTATTACTCTTTTACGATGTCCTTTACATCTTGTATACTCTCCAGCTGCTGGTATCGATTAACAATGCGAAAATCAGTTCTCTCTACTCAATAATAACAATTTGTTGTTAAAAAGAATAATGTTAATTTGTTAAAAACAACAAAAATCGCAAAAATTCATTCATTAAGTTTCAAAGAATATAGCGAAAAAAAAACAAAAGTCGTAAGTAAAATTTATTCAAAATACTTTTTCAAATTTCATAATACTGGTATATCTTATGTTATTCTACCTTTTTTGAGTTCCTCTAAATATGACCATGAGTGTTTTTTATACTACAATCAAATGTTTCGAAATGGATCATTTCGTATTTTATTGTATTCATTTTCATCAGTTTTTTACAGGGGTAATTCATTTTTCTCGAACTATACTAATCTCAAAAGTATTACAATGGCAAATTGTATCGTAATATTGTATCGTCGATGTCATTAATATTATTTTACGATTATTAATTCATGCTTTATTTATATGATCCGGAAAATTATATTGAACTTTGTGTATTGTCTTCTATTTTGTAAAAATATATTACAATTATGCATGAGTGTAATGAAACTAAACAATATTAAAATCTATATTTATTAATTTTTTGAATACCTTTTTATAATTCATTGATTTTAAGATATTTCCTACTTATTTTAACCGATGACATTTTATATAATAAAACAACATGTGCAAATATTATTAAGATTTAAACAAAACAACTGTCACTGTGTACTGTTTGTAATACCTACTACGTGACCGAGGTTATGGTTATTATTCATTTTTATTATAATACTGAAAACGTTGAATTATTTTTTTTAAAATTCGTATGTGAAACAGTACATATTCCTTATTAATACATTATTTTTTTCGTGCCGAAACGCCATAATGTCGATAAAGCATATTTGAAATTGTTGAACTTCATTATTATATAATACTACTACGTATCAGTTGTTTTATGATTTATCATATACTGTAGATGATATTATGTGTTTGTAGTTGGAGGGAGTCTATTGTCATTTATTTTTAAAATTAAATTGAATATGATGTTAATTTACAACTAAAACGAAGACAATTTATTTTCCTTAATTTCTGGAGGATTGGACATTCCGAGGCGGATTGGTGAAGCACTCAGATTCAGAATAATATCTGTAGGTCATACATCAATTTAACAATGTAGAATTCGACCCTGCGACCAATAACTACGAAAGTAATAGCTTCGCCACTGAGCCAATAAGGGCGGTAATTTTTGCTTGTTGACAATAGTCAAAATATTGCCATGGAATAATTTACCAGAGATGAATTAAAAATCAAACGCATATGACTTGTTACCATTGGTATTCATATATTTACACGTTCAGAAATATTTCTCTTTCTTTTTATTGCTTCTTTATACCCTTTTTCAGTCCCATCGTTTTGATTTATAAACGTGAGCTTATAAATTTCTCTTTAAATAAGGACTGATAAAGAGAAAACTGTATATGACAAATCATATAGTGAAGACTCGATCACGCTAAATGTACTTGTATAATATAATCAAAAGTTTCAGATTCTAAAGTTATTGTTCACAATATTTTAACAAAATTCTGCCAAAGATATGTGTACCTCAATTTTATCTTCCTTGTTCGACTTAAGTTCATCAACTTTATAATATGCTTGTATCCGACTTTTGATGTATGAATTCGCGAACTGCAAAATATGTGTAAGATTAATTGACTGATAAGGATAGTTTGTAGAAATTTATTTTAAGAAAACGAGTGTTATAACTTGGGTTAATGCATTTATTTTATTTTTCTCAACTATCTTACCGAACATACTTGTATCTTAATAAAAGTTGTTATAGAATTGCACTTGGTCTTTTTTATAATAAACTAAAACATATTACAAATTTCCCCCAAATCCATTATTATTTTTCTCAAATGACAAAGTTTTTAATAAACTAATACATATACCTCCGTTTAAAAGTAGTTGGCAACCTGCATTTTTCTTTATATTAATAACAATAAATTATCACTCTATTGTAGCCCTTTTCCAAGTCTATAAAGGCGCCTTATTATAATATTATATAAAGTATACCTTCTGGTTTTTCGCCAGAAAATATAAGAAATATTTATACATCAATAAAGTTTAAGATTTAAAAATTTAGCAATAGTTAACTGATATCATTTGAACAGAAAACACGTTCTATAGGTCCATATCTGAACTATAACAATATTTTTTTGTTTTTCACTTTTGCGTTTTTTTTAATTAGATGTGTAAACCGAGAAATATTCTCAAAACACTAGACTAAATATAATATATTAATATAAGCATAATTATCGGGCTTCACAAATCAGGTAAAAGCAATTGTAAGAATTCAAGACTTCAAAAGATAAAGCTATCTGTTTTCTTATTTGCTGAAGTCTGAATCTATTGCCTTATCTTAGAAATTTCTTCATAATATAGACATATTGTGAAGAAATTTTCAACTCACAGAATAAAGTGCAACAATCATCCATACAAATTAAAAGCAACAACAAGTGATGATTTAAACTTTGTTGTTAAAAGCGACCGTGATAGTTTAACTCACCAGAATTACTACGAAGGTCTAAATAGCGTTCTCAAACCACTTCATAACGTTATTAATCAAAAGAAGACGCTCATTAAACATCTGGACTGATAAGTCTCAATTTCATTTTTTTAGATCCAAACGAAAAGTTTTTGATCGGCCTCAGTAGTATGAAAGGGTTACTGACTTCAATAACCCTTTCACATACTAGTATCAAATATAAGAAATGTAAAAGCTTTAAATAGAAAAAAATCCAATATGGCTGAAAACAAGATTCCGCCATACAAGGCTAAAATCGTAAATTGTGGGTCAATTTCGCTGAAATTAGAAGCCTGAAAAACTAGTTTTATTTTAAAAATAAATGTTGAGTGAAGGCTATAAAGAGGTGGTGGCTGATTATTCCAACACTTTGTAGCCGCGTATTTAAAACTGCCTTGAAAAGCAGTCCTATAATGCGTAGGGAAGACTAACCCGCATAGTGCTCCTCTCGTTCCTATCGTTCCGCTTCCCAGTCCACCTTCATTTATTAAATAGATAGGAGAGGCCAAACCCTCTTTTTTTATTATTCCGAATAAAAGAGAAGTAAATTACAGGTCTCTGCGATAGTGCATTTTCAGCATATTAGCTGCGTTCAAGTACGGCGTACGTGAGCACGAGGTGGGATTACGGAGCAGTAACGAGTGCACGCATTCTGAACACGCTGTATCAGATGTTTTGTACGCGATAACAAGCGAGGGCCCAATACCACATCCGCGTAATTAAGTTGTGATAAAACAAGTAAGTCACATATACTTTCTAATAGGATTAAGTAGGTGTAGCTAATAAAAACAGTTACGATCCAGGCTATGGACATGATATTCAAACCTCAGATTCTTGTCAAACATTACACCTAAATTCTGACAAATCTGCAAACGCTCAATATTGACACCTCTAACCATAATATGTAAATTATGTTGACTATTTTTATGGCATATGGCATACCTGCATTTTTGTTATCAAAACTCGTGCGTGTCCATTAAGAGTTTTTCTTCTGTTTCTGTCTCATCTTTTTGATTTTCTCTTTTTTTATAAAACAATATATTTCTTTCTATTTTAAATTACGAATGTAAAAAGATTACAAAGATTAGTGATACATTTATCAATGTATCACTACACTACTAATTTGCGAATATACAAGACGGTAATACGTCTCACTTTTTGATGTATGGAGCTGAAGCTTGGACACTCACGCTTAAGGAGGAGAATAAATATTTAGTAGCCGAACGGAAAATTCTCCGTTAGATCGTGGTCGGAACCAGAAAAAAAGATGGGTCATGGAGGATCCGAAAAAACGCCGAGATAGAAGACCTGCTGCACCAATCAAACATTATACGTGCGATGAAGGTACATCGATTTCGTTGGCTCGGTCACCTAGAGCGCATGGGCGAGGATCCGGATGTATAGTGGACGAAGTGGGAGAAGGGATCAGGTGGATGCTGACATGCATGAACCTCAAACCAGTAATTGGCAAGAATAAGCGCAGGACAGGAAAAGTTACAGGAGTCTCGTTTCGGAGACCACGTTCCACTTCGGGTAACAGAGCCAGCGGAGTAAGTAAACAATACGTGATTATGTCACTCTCAAGTCACATGACGTTAAACACATTACATCAGTTGTTTACAAACCACGTGACCAGTATTAGCGTTTTGGAACAACATTTAAAAGTTATTAAAAATAATTTGAAATATATTTAGTTATATTAGGTATTGCATTTTGTTCGCAATTGCAGTTGTGAATACATTCCAAAAAATTGTCAACATCCTGATTTATTGGATTCATAACAACATCTGTGCAAATGATTGTAACTACGCATTTGTAAAAGATTATTATGATATCTAAATGCTCATTTTATCTACGAGTTTTCTGTGATATAAAATTATTAATCTTTATTGCTTATCTCGTTAATCAACTATATTTATTATTGCAGGGTCCCGTACTGATTATACGTCAAGGGTACAAAATGCTCATAGCCATATAATGTATAATACTATGCAAAAGGGTTATTGGATTAGAAATCGAGCATAAGATTAATAATTTTGCCCTAAATTCTAGTTACTGTGGATTTTTAATATACCAATATGCCGAATTGCATATTAGTTATCGGTAATCATAAAATTTATTTTATAACTATAATAAAATAACATGTATGTCGGATAGCATCTGTAATAATCAAATTTAACATTCTTGTTTTTTCATTGTTTTGTATTATTTTTTTAATTAGGCGAAACTGTTACTGCTTAATGCTTAAAAAAATCTTCAGCGACGTTGCTCTAGGAATATGCCAACCTTACTCCGTTTTTTTTTTACAGATATCAGCTTTATTTATGATAGGGACCAGGGACCAGAGGGTTTTGCTACTTGAACATTAGAATTTTCAGTCTTAAATCGCTTGAATTAACTTTCTATTGTTCTATCACTGCAGGTCCATAAACGGCACAAATTTCGCAACTTGTTCCACTTTTCACTTTTGCTCTTTTTTGAAATAAAAAGCTTAAAATGAACTCATGTTCTTAGATAAAAGAAACCATTGTTATGGCAAAGCGTTGTCTTTTTTAATCACCTTATAGTATTGTAACCGGCTAGGTATCAACAGTATAAAAAAATTAATTACAACTTTATACACTTAAAATAAAAAATATTTTCTCCGTGATAGTATTATGAATAGTATGTGATAGGGTGCAATAGTTTTTGTTTTAGTGTATTTTGTAAGCAGCCCTATTTAATTCGATATTTTTATCTAAGAAAACAAATTGAACAATTATCATTACTGCAATCATTCTCGGCTTCAGTGTTCATGTAATACGAGCGTATTTATTAAATATATATAAAAATGTGTGGCATAGTTGGAGGAACGATAACTGTGTTCGTTGGTGCAGCTTTAATCATTACTAGTTCGATAGTAGGCTACGTTACTATACCTGCTGTTATCAATAACTTGATTCTGAATGTAAGTCGATATTGTACGTATTTTGAAATCTAAAAACATGTAATGTTTCATAACTATAATAATTCAAACTCAAGTAAACAATCTAAATAACTAAATAATAAATTCAAATAATAAATTAAAAAAATAATAAAGCAAAAAAATTAAATAATAAATTCACTGATATACTTACCACATCCAGAAAATTGAGACTGAATATACTCATGATGCAACTTTTTTATATTTCTTTGAGCCGCCCACGAATATCTGAGATATGTTAAAACATGTGGCTTGGCTTTGATAGTCACTACAGGAGGACATTGGGAAAAAAAAATATCACAGTTATCAACATTAAGCTAATTTTTTATTCATTTAAATACTTAAATACTATCGTGGTATAAAATTATAGTAAATGCAACGAAAACAGGCACCCTACAGTCATTGACATTTCAATGGAAAATAATAATATTTTTCGTATGTATTATCTAAGATGACTTTAAATTTCTTTTTTAGAATTTTGTTTTAACACTTAAATGCTAGAATCCGCGGAGTTTTAGTGAATTTGAACAGAAATCCATGTAAAAATGGACATTTGTATGGGTAATAGTGAAATTAAGGCTACGAGTATTTTTATAGCACTTTAAAAAAAATTAATAATGAGTATGCAGCAGCAGTATGCCTTGCAGCAATTACGACATGTAATTGTCTTGGCATGCTTTCCAGCAGGCTTTTGATGGTGTTCTGTGGAATGTGTTCCCACTCAGCCGAGATCACACGTTTAAGCTCCCTGATGTTTGGTGGAGGTGGTGGGACAGATCTAACTCGCCTTTTTTGGAGGTTCCGGACGTCCTCAATGGAATTAAGGTCGGGGATCTACGCTGACGAGTTCCAACCTATTTTATTGACCAAGTCTTAGTTATATATATATATATATATATATATATATATATATATATATATATATATATATATATATATATATATATATATATATATATATATATACACTACTTTAACATTTACTTTATTTTATATTATACATATTTTTTGTGCTTAAATGTGTTTTTAGGAGGTTGTATTATACGATGATACTGTACAAATGGAAAGATTTGTTGATATTCCGTTTCCTTTGAACTTTACGATAAGAATGTTTAATATTTCAAATGCGGAAGAGGTACTCGATGGTGGTGTACCTGTAGTGACAGAAGTCGGACCATACGTTTATAAGTGAGTTCTTGGGTATTCATTTATCTAATAAAAGTATACTGAATTTTAAACCATATTTCATCAGCATCAACTGCCTGCGTTAACTTACTACTGGATATACGCTTCCTTCTTCCGCTTACGCGCCCAATTTGCCAACCACCGTGCGCAGATCGTCGCTCCTTCATCCTTCCCGAAACGCATCCCACGCTCTATTTCCTACGGTATCCATAAGATCTTAGTTATGTTCTCTTATATAACTTCCACTTCTTCATACGAGTGTGCCTATGTAGGTGCGTGCTCTTTCATACCTTAAGGCTACATTGTTTAGGTAGTCTGAGTGCAAGGTACGCGAAGAAAGGCTGAAACTGAATACAATTTCGCTATGGTAACAGTAAGAGTGCGAACTACATTTCACTGTCCCTACATACACTGGGTTGGCACCAGAAACTGCCAGACAGGTTATTATATGTATGTTTATTATAAAGAAAAGTCGATTATTGCACGGTAACTTAGTACAGTGTTCGTATTTCTTCCAAAAAACTTTGTTTCACAAATAAATATTACTTTTTCAGTCTGTATCATAATGTTACTCTATGCTCTTCTAAAAATTCGTGTTACAGGGTACAAAAGAGTCGAAACATAAAAGTATCATCTATATTTTGTATACACACTTATAACACTGAAATATATAACCTAAATTTTCAAATTTCTCTGAAAATGTACCCATAGTCGAACTAATCGGGAAAAATAAACGTCAAATAAATTTACCTTTTAACCACACTCCGATATGGGATAAGATTTTCGTAGACCATACCAACACGATATGGGTATAATCGAAAAAAAGATTGTAATGTTTCTAACAGCTTTTAGTAATGAGAGAAAATTATTAGTCGCCTGAGCAAGTAACTATGACGTAAAGTTTACAATGTTACTCAATGAATAATATACGCTGACCAAAAAAGAGTTTAAATATGATCCCCAACTTCTACATTATATTATTATCGTAAATCAATAATTCATTTTCATCCTCAGCCATTGTTTTTTATGACACATAATTTAATAATATGATTAATATTTCAGGCTATATCAAAGTAGAGTAATAGAGAGTGCAGATGAAGAAACGATTACGTATCGGCGCCTAGAACGTTTCGAATTTGACTCGGAAGCTTCGTACCCCAACACGGAAGACGATATTGTGACAGTACTTAATGTACCTTATCACGTAAGAAAAATTGCATTATACGGTACTAAATACTTATATATATATATATATATATATATATATATATATATATATATATATATATATATATATATATATATATATATATATATATATATATATATATCAATGTAGGTAATAATGTCCTTTCGCATCATTGTTAAAGATCGTATGAGATGATCTGGAGGAGTACGTAGAGCAAATTTCACTTGCTTCATGGAATAACTTCTTGCCTACATCACTTACTTACTTTTTACGGTTGTACAGTTCTTCCAAATTATCTATTTTTTTTCTGAACTTGTTATACGTTAATCGGCTAAGTATAAAGTGACTATTAGAACAAGTTAATTATAATAATAGAATTTTGTATACACTTTTTTCTTTATAAGGGTTTTTTTAAATTCATAAACGCTTTTTATAATAACGTTTAGTTGTTTAGAATATATAATTAGATATTAAGGAAAAAGCGATTTCAGTAGAAAACGTAACATAATAATTTACAGATCAATATTGTTTTATTTTTTAAGGGTAATATTTTTAAATACCGTTATAATTTATCCTATTTAACTGCTGACCGACGAAATATTCCGCAATTCTAATTGTGCCAGCGAATGATTTGCTAAACAAGTTTCTATGCGAATGTCAAAAACTCTTAATTGTATAAATCTGTATTTTATAAAAAAGGTTTATACATGATAAGAAAATAAAACAACGCGTATCACTGACCCTTAAGCTAAAGAAGCCCTACTCTAGCGCTGCGGAGGGATATCTCATCTCTCAGCATTTTTAACCGCTTTTACCATGGGGAGTGCTTCGAGGAATTATTTGGAATAATTCCTGCTGTCGAATTTCACAACCGTATAACTCGCCGCAAAGAAAAATTTTCATCCCCACCATCTGGATGAGTGGCGATCCAGTACGGTGCGCTTCTCTCGAAACTTCTTTCTACGCACCATCATTCTGTGGAACCGGCTACCTTCGGCGGTTTTTTTGAACCGATACGACATTTGGACCTTCAAAAAACAAGCCTACATATACCTAAAAGGCAATGCTTCTGAGACTCTGGGTGTCGCGGTTGTCTATGGGCGGCGTTGATTACTTTCCATCAGGCGACACGCTTGTTTTGTTTGCCCTCCTATCCAATAAAAAAATATATTTTTATATTCATTAAATATTTCTTACAAGACGTCTCTATACAACAATGCATTACTTCAGTGATGTGTAGTATGATGGTAACGTGCATATTATAAATACATTTACGCACACCAAGTAGTAATATATGTATTATTAAGAATTAAGCAGTAAATATTTAATCGATCTAATTGTCTCAATGGCGAAGTTTCCACTTCCGTATTTAATGGTTGTGGATTGGATTTCCGCATCGGGATAAATATTGTATATGGTATGGTCTTCATGTATTTATTTTAAGTCTGAGTGTAGTTCTCCCTAAAGAAGCGCCACCTTCATCTTTAGGCATCCAAACAAGCGTTTATTTTTGTTAAATTATCTTTCCGTTAACATCATTATCTTAACTGTCTGTTATCTAACTTATACCTTATCCAAATTTCGAAAAGAAAAAATGTAAACAAACTATTTCAGGAGCATCATTGTAATATTATAGTCAATAATAAAATATTTGTAGCAACTCACTACAAATATTTTATTATTGACTATAATATTACACATTACATAGTAAAAATTCAATAACAATTATTATTACAGTTTATTATACACGAGTTACTTACACAATTGTGATAATATTATTAATTACGAATATAAGAGATCTTTCCTTGAACTTGACACCCCTATATTCAGGTAAGAAAAACATTTTCGTTATTTTAGATTATCATTGCAAATATGGTTGACAATCATTCTCATAATAAACATGCTTATCGTGTCTACTTTTAAATCCTTTTTTATGATTTGATGATTTTTACTGTAAATGTTTCTTGATTTTGATAAATTTATGAAAACATTTATTATATAATCAATGTATCGATAAGCAAATTCTGCAGTTAAGTGTATAAACAATAAAAAAATAGATATCGCAATGTATGTACATATATCACAACATGTCAGTGAATGCAAATATTGTTTATGAAGGTAAACGAGGACGGAAGTTATGAGGATGTACTGCAAGGAAATTACACTGTGTATGTGTGTGTGTGTACGTGATGTTATGTTGTTTTCCGCCATCTACGATGTTTACGTAATAATGCTTGTGTTGCAAATTTTGTTACAATACGTCTACGAGAGATTATTTACCATATATTTTGTACTCCTGAATATCCCAGTGTTCCTTAAATAAAAGATACATCACCTACCTTTAGGTCAGGATGTAAATAATGGGAGGGGAAAAAGGAAATAAAAGAAGGGGAAAGTAATTGGGCCTCTGGATCTCGGCAGTTATCGTACGAAACGTGGCAACACAGTAAAATGCTACCACTTAAAACTGATATTGTGTGGGAGTGTGGTATTTCCGCGGTCGAGTCGGCCCGTTCATGTTATGATGACTACTACCACCGAACGGCAATTGCTCCAAATGGCAGACTATTCATTTCTCTTAGAAAAAGTAAAGAAAATTCACATTAATATATTATTATTTACTATATAATATTTAAACAATAAATAAAAAAAATCTTTTTGAATTATTATCATTGTAAAATGCTTTCGTAACTGTTTTAATATCAACATAGAAAAAATCAGAAACGTTCAGAGTAAAACTACATCTTCGCAGAAAACTAACCTATAAGTAAATGTCAGAGGTCCAATCTTCTATATTTCCTTTTCATACTTCCCACTCGACCTCCTACTATTGACATAACTATCCTAAGGTAAGTAACATCTACCTTTTCTTGATATTTGACCAGTAGTGTTGTAGATGTTGATAGGCAGCGATGATAACTTAACGTCAGGTAACCTGTTGGCTCGCTTGCCTATCTCACTCATAAAAAATAGGATTTTTAAATATCCACATTTGTGCAAGCTTAGCCTTACATTCTTTGTCTATGCGGGTTATAATCATAACAAATGCCTACAAAATAAATGAATATGTATAAAATAATCAATACGAGATTTTTCATTTTCATATCATAAGTGAACTATATATTCGTATTAAATTTAAAGTGTTTTATATGGTTTTAGGTATTCCTCCACCAGTAAGATTATTTAATATCAATTTAAAACGTATGTTTTGTCACATGTTTACGGTATATGCAAAGAGAACAATAAATATAAGCTTCTGTAAATTTGATTCGTCCCAAAGATCAAAAGCAAAACACGCAGTAATTAATAATTCAAGTAGATTATATCATTATTTTAAACGTTAAGAAAGCCCCTTTTCTCTCATTTTGCGAGATATTGCTTAAGTTGATAATTTGTACGAGTAGTAGTGAGTGGGTACAAGCAGATAAAATTAAAATAAAGGCTGACTACTCAAAGCCCCACACAAAATGTCCTTGCAACATGGTGCTTGCATTATTATATTAGATACGTACATGCATTCCTCGTCCTTATAATATACCACCGAAAATCAACTCGCAAACATTAACTTGAAAATCGATAACATTGACTCTGAGCCAGGAGTATATGATTATTCAAAAATATGTTAGGGTAATGCGTGAATATGCTGCGCCCTGTACAGGGGGCAGCGTGACGTGAATCGCAATCAGGAATTTATTATTCATTATCTTGTATGTATATGTAAATAAAATGCTTCAATGTCTTCTATTAGGTTCGGAGGTATAATTGAGATTGTTGTTCTTGTTACTGAAGCGAAAGCACACCGGTGCAAACGGGGACATCCAAACCCCGCGCGATGCGTTTTTGCGGGGTGTGGGAATATGCCTCGGGGACCAAAACCCCACTGCACGAGCACCAACTCAGAAGGTGACCGCCCCTTGTTGCCATTGTTCCCAGCGGATTTTGGGGCATCCTATCGACTTCGCGTCGTCTAGATATAGCTGAACCTCTTCCTACCTTGGGTTCGTTGCAGGTCCTCGTGGGAACTGGGCGGCAAGAGTAGGGACTCACATGGGAGCACGGTTAGATGAGTAGTTGTGAGTATGGGACTGAGTATCGTGCGCGCAGCCTTCGCCTGACTCACCACCACAGTCACTGTGGCCCCTCAGCGTACGTACTGCCCCCGAAGTTTATGTGATGGCGGCAATGTTCCGCGGCCAATCACGATGGCTAACGCCTTTTTAACGTTGATTGACATCCGCCACGTGTCCAGCCACTCGGGTAGATGAACCAACAGCCTCTGCAGCCTCTTTACGGCTATGTGGACCCAAGGTGATGACGCAAAGTATGCGCTGTCGTCGGCGTATAGCCCCAGCATGACCTCAGACTCCCACACTCGGAGGCGACCTTCTAGAGTGGCGATGTCATTCGTATACGCGTCGTACAGGACAGGCGACAAGTAGCTGACATGGGGGACCCCGGCTTCAACAGGATGTGTGGTAGAAGCTATACCCTCGATGGAAACGTAGAAACTCCGCTCCCACAGGAATGACGCGGCATGGTGATTTGCTTGGTGAGCTTGTACAGCAGACCCTCATGCCACATCCGGTCGAAAGCCTTCTCGATATAGAGGAAAACCCCAACGGTGCGATGGCCGAGATTACGCTCGGCTATGTGGTGCAGCACGTGGGCCAGCTGAGTAGTCATTGACTAGCTGCTGCGGAAGCCGTGGTGTTCAGGATACAGAAAAATCTCCTTCCTGATCCTCCGCAGTAGCAAGTGACCTTTGTTCGTCTGGGCAGCTGCTTCAGTGCGATCATGGAAATTCCGTCGTCACCGGGCGCCTTTCACCTCGGAAGACGCAGCGCAACCCTCCTTACCTCCACTAGTGAGAAGAAGTAATATCTCGGGGTGGCGGCGGTGACGACAGGAATTCCCGCACGCGGTCCTGTACGCCCCAATGACGAACGGCGATGGCGGTAGCTGCGGGATTTAACGAAAAATGATTAACTACATACTCCGCTAGAATCTCGACGTGATCTCTGGCCTCGTGGCACTGCTTATCCGCACTGTTTAGAAACGGGTGAACGTATGTCTTCTCACAGAAAATAATTATATATTGTCCTGGACTATAATTGTCCCGCACAATGCTCCTTGTTAAAATATTTAATTTTATTTTATATAAACTTACCACTGGGAAATGCTAAATCTATAGAGTTACTATTATGTAATTTTTTTTATAAATGTATCGTTCACAGACTCACAGAAACAAATTTGTGTGAGAAACAGGAATTTTGAAATGACTTTAAAATATGTATTCGTGTCTTTTAAATGCGTTATTTATCGAAGCTACCTGTTAATATAATATACTCCTTATTAGATTATACCCTTAACGATTAACGACAAGATCACGATAGACAATGTGACCTTTCAAATATTTTTCAATGCCGTCGCTATATATATTTTATATAGACTGACATGGTTTAAAAAAAATAATCAAACATATTAGTCTCATATAATATAAATGATGCCTTATTTCTATGCGCATTATTACGTTATATTAAATTCAATCTATTTTTTTATTGGCATTTCATTATAAATAACCTTTTCCACTTTGACCTTTTGTAACACGTTATTAATACTTAAATGTTCTATACAATATTATTGATGTAATATTTATTATTATTGATATTATTAGTAAGCATCGAATATTCTTATCTCGCTATCAATTATTGTCTAAATATATATGTATATGGATAATTAAATCACTTTACACGTATTGTTTTCTTATATTACTATTTTAAGCATTTAGAAATATTTATCTATTATATTTGATCATCTTAAATACATTAAACACCAAATATTGAGACGTGGGAGCACGTGAAAGAATGTATTACTTGACCACTACCTACACAAAAAAACAATAACTACTATTTTTCTTTCTTATAATTTACCCTCTTTTAATACAATATCTATTTAAAGAACAAGTATTGTATATATTATATAATATTATAATATCTTCTTGTATTACATAGACATGGCATGATGATTGAATTGGTTCGTGGTAAAATATTTTTATATTTTAAAATTAGGTTATATTATGTGTGCTAATTACGAGTATTTAAAAACATATTTTATGTCGTTGTGTAGACAGAGGCTTTATATAAGTGTTTATAATATAACATAAGGCACGTTTGGTTAAACAAGATAATATTAGACGGCACTGATTAATTGATATTTTTATTTCATATAGTTTAAATGTGTATCGTTTTTTGCAGCGCGACCAATGTTAAAGTAGAAACATGGCTCTAGAATCTTTGGAAAATAAAATAACAAAGGCTAATAAATTTGATTAAAATACGATAACATGTATATCTGACACATAAGCAACAAGTTATTTATTCTAAGTGATCTTTGGATTTTACAAATGAATGCCAATGAACTTCCTTACCGTTTATATTCCTTATAACTTCCTTAATCATTTGAATTTATATCTTTACATACAAAAAATATACTAATTTTCTTTAATGTATTGAGTTGTCTCTAATACATATACTAATTATGAATCATAATAACTTTTAACACTTATGGTTAAATATGTTTTTAGGTGAGGACGACAAGAAAGTGTTTCTATTCGGTCGGTCCGACATAGAAACACTTTATGGATTTAGTAATGTAGAAAAGTGATATCTAGAAAATTTTAATTTCTGCATTTCTTTAAGGCGATTCTTCAAGAAGCAGAAAGATCTTTCCCAGGACTCATGGGTCTCCTCAGCTTAGCTTTGCGTGATGTCTTCGGCAGATTTAATGCACCATTTATACAAGTGCGCATTCAAGATTTATTATTTAATGGATTAACAATTTGTGAAAATCCCGGCCTTATCGGCGGAATAGCGTGCGCCCAAATTCGGGAAATAGGTGCTAATTCCAAAAATTTAATAATTCAAGAAAATGGGTCCATTGTGTTTAGTTTACTGTCGTATGTAAGTGACTTTTTTATGATATATAACTAAAAAAAATTTGATTTGATTTTAGAAAAAATCTTTTATCCCTTAGTAGATCCATTTTTTCTGTAAAAAAGTTTATTTCCTGTATTCTCGTCTTCCCCCTTCGTAGTTGTAGTATAAGTAGCATTTGTTTATATTTTATCTCTTATGGAATATAAACAAATGCTTGTTGGCAAACTACTTATCTTATAATCATTATATATTTTTGTATAGAAAAGCCTCCCGAGCGTACCTTACAAAGTAAAAAGGGGCATTAACGACTCCAACGACTTAGCACGTATTCTCACATTGAACGACTCATCAACGTTTGACTACTGGGTTAATGATGAAGTACACGGCGAAGAGGTAGTAAGCGTTTGTAACATGATCAATGGCACCGATTCTGGACTATTCAACCCATTTATAAGCCGCGACATGCCGCTGTACGCCATTAATTTGGATATTTGCAGGTAAGTTTTATATTAACAAGTATAGTAGTAACGTAGTAAAAACGTTAGTTGTGTGTCAAGAATACAATTGGGTAAAAAAAAATTATTCACAAATTTATTGGGCAACCTGAATATTTAAGGATTGCGCTAGCAATTTAATGTCGTTATTTAGATACCAATTTTTTTTAATAATTTTGATTTAGTAAAAGTAATTAAACTATATAAAGCAATAAATAAAAAAAATCTTCTTTAGTATTTTTTTAAAATGAATTGTTAATTACAGTTTTAACTGCAATATAAAATTTGCTTGAATTAAACAACCTCTTTTGATACAAATCGCAATTTTACACATAGTGATAAACAAGTAATCAATTTTATTTCGCTCCTTTATGTAATTAGGAAATTGCAGTAAGTTTTTATTCAGTTTATAAGGTGCATTTACGATAGAATATAGGATGGCAAATGAAGAGCCCTGCGTCTCTAATAACTTCCGCATACCATCTAGCGGAAAATGAAGTAGCTGAAAATCAGAGCTATAAGGAAATCTCATTCTCTAATAGCAAGAACTGTGTCACTTTTGTTACCTAAATTACTAATGTAATTCTTTTTATTAAAAAGCAATAAAGGTAATATTATTATTATAAACAGGTAGGTGTACTTAAGTTTTAATTTTTGAGGAAAATAATAGTGTTGCTAATGTAATTATTGTTTTTATTATTAAGTAGCGTATGTTTTTGTTATTATTCGTTATATATAAATATATACTTTAACTTTACTAAGTGAAACTTAGCGGATTTATGAGATAGATCTATTCTACAATACTAGCTACGTAGGTCAATATTTCACCTAAGAATTTATTTAAAATTAATCCAATTTACTAAATTATGTAATTTGCAACAAACACTTATTTTGATATTTATGTGTGGGACCAGTAAGTAGCTTCTGCACGTATATGTTTACACAATTTATATGTAACTAAAATTCTCTCAAAAATTGTAAAAAAGAAAAATCTTAACATTTAAACCTTAATGACATTGACATTATACGTGCAATAGGTCCGTGGAACTCCGGTATCAAGAAGAGGTGGAATACAAAGGCATACCGGCACTCAGGTTCTCGGTTAATGAATGGTTTTTAGATAACGATGATGGCTGCTTTTGTTTGAACGTAACGACGGGACTCACCCGCGATGACGGCTGCCTACTGAAAGGTGCCATAGAAATGCAAACTTGCGTTAGTAAGTGAACATTTTTGATTGATATCATGAAATGTTATTTTATTTTTACTTTTGAGTGCTTTTCTATTTTTATGTAGAATTAAAAGCTATTACAAAACATTTTTATTTTGTGATATCTCTTCACAAAATAGGTAAAATTAAAAAAAAGTTTGATTTTACAATCATTTCATTTCAATGAAACAGTAATTTTTATTTATTATATTAAATAGACATTTAACTAAATAGAAATATATTCGAATGTTTTGTTTTCTCTCGTTGTTTTCCTCACATTTCCATCATTTCACATTTTTAAATAACAACTTATTATTGGTCAGCTTTATAATTTTTAGATCACTCCAATTTCAATTAACATACTGTGAAAACCCAATTCAAATCGATTCAGCTATTACATAGAATTAATCCAAACTAAATAGATAAACCAACAAAAAATTGAAACATCTTTTTTATACGTCATCATTGTGGAAATAAGCATACGGGGTCAAAAAACACTTTTTTCGAAATTTTATATCGTAATCAGTAGCGTAAATTAAATTACCTCGTATCTATTATATAACATTTTACTAAACACAGCCGCGTTTACACACCAAGCAAATTTTCAAGGTCTTTTGCGCAATCACACACTGGTACACATGTGAATAGACTGCTAGCGAGAAAACCTGCTTAGTGTAATTTAATTGGTTACTAAATTGATAAAAAACCTATCGTTACCTCTTATCCATTCGACAATTTTTAGTATTTACAAAACAAAACAAAGAAAGCAAAATATGCACAAGGCTGTACAAAAACAGTACAACTTTCTCGAAATGAATAAAATAAATCGATTTACTACTTATATAAGTTTATTAAAACTAATTTTGTTTAAAAAAGAAATTCCATTTTTTATAATACAGTACTCATATCAATATAAGAAGAAATCTATTATTTTGAAAAATAAAAAATTACACATTCCTTGGTAGCGCGACGATTATTGTATTGTGAGAAACTATCTCCATCTAATAAAATGTAATCTAATAAATATTCAATCATAAAGCCCCTGTGTGACCCATCCCCTGCATGTTAAAATATCTACACAAACAACACACTTATGTTCATAAAACTCATTGAACGCTACCATTAGTGATTTACGTCATTTAAAGCCTCTAAAGGCTCATATTCAAGCATCGTAGTGATGTAACCGATAGAAATTATATCCACAACTTGGTGATGACGCGTTTATTATACATTGCTCATTAATGGGCGCGGACATCTTCCATTTCGGGAAGAACGAAAGTTAATCCACCACGTTTGTCCAATGCGGATTGGTGGGGTAGACATACTAGGAATAAATATCTGTTGGCCATACATATATTTATCCCGATGCGGGGATGCGGGGAACTCGTGACCATTTATTCCGTAAGCGGCAGCCCCGCTACTGTGCCAATTGGTTGTTATTTTTATCTTTAGCAAAGCTTAATTTATTTTAGGCACTAAAGGCCGTTGGCTCACCTCTTGACCTGCATCGAAAAACGATTAGCAATATTTACTAACACGCAGAGAAGCTCAGTATTTCGCAGACTTCGGAAATTTTTCGTTATTAAATAGAAATGTTTTACCATTAACTGTAGATGCATATGTATTTGTATATCTAATTCACTGTTAAACGTTCTGCATTTCTTATAGAACACTTAACAAATAAAATAACGTAGTCATAAATAATTCTAAAAGGTTGAAAGATTCTTTGTGAAAATTAAATTATTTTAATTTCAATTTTATTTAATAAGAAAAGTTGATATATTTGAAAAATTGTTGTTGTTATATTTTAAAAAGAAAGAAATCAAAAACGTATTACAATCTCAGTGTTGACTACAGCTGATATATTGGGCGAGTAGCACGTTCCAAGGCAAACCACTGCAACCCAACCGTCATCACTCAAAGCACGTTTCGCGTCCAGCCTCGAACCCATCACTTGTAAACATCCCAAGAATTAATCTAATAAGATTTTAAGTTATTCCAAAATGCTCGACAACTTAACTCATAACATTTAATATTACCGTAATATACGGGAGTGATATGCATAGAGTGCGGGCGGGCGCGCGGCGGGGTTTGCGGTAAAAAAGCGTGCGCGTGGCTTCGTTGCGCAAACGCTCGTTAAAATGTACAGCGTCGCGTTGTTGATAAGTACGCTCTTCGCGCTTACCGGTGCGCGAATATACGAGCGCTGTGAACTCGCACACGACTTACAGAAGCTTGGAGTGAATAAAGACCATATCTCTACCTGGGTCTGTATCGCCTTCCATGAATCACGATTCGATACCGCAGCTCGAAACCATCACAGTGGGGATCACGGTCTACTACAAATAAGCGAACTATATTGGTGCGGCTTCGGAAAGGCATGTGGACAACCCTGTTCCGCTCTACGTGACGACGACATCTCGGATGATGTTCAGTGTGCGCTTAAAATTTACGAAGAACACACCCGCCTTCAAGGAAATGGCTTTCTCGCTTGGGTTGTATACCCACATCATTGTAAACATAATACAAAAAAATATTTAGTTGATTGTGATTCGTCAGTGAAAGATACTCATTATAAAATAGAAGACAAAACTCGTTCTTCAAATCCATATAAATGGGATTCTACAGTCAATATTACTCAATTAGAAATCCTCCAAAGTGTTCCTTATATGCCAAAAGACCAATCTTTGCCACCATATCTTACTATAATTTCATCATTGCGCGGTAAATATGATATGGAGTTTGAACGAGGTTATAGTCCAATAGAAGGTGTAAGCTGGGTAGATTTTAAAATTGAGAACGTGGATGAATTAATGCTACCTGACCTTAACCAAAAACCTAATTATGATTTTCTTAATTCACTTATTACTGAAACTTCCAGTACTTCTACGACACCTGAGCTAATATTACGATACCAACCTGTGAAACCATGGAGAACTATCGAGTCAAACCAATTTAGACGGAGAATGATGATTTATAATAAGCAACCCACACCTAACTTGGTCAATAAACCAACTTATGAAAATGTATTATCCAAAACGACTCCTATTAGTAAGTTTTCATCGACACCATTTACTACAACTTTCAATTTATCAACTGAAGTAGAAAAGACGAAAACTGAGCAAAAAATATATGAAGATGAAGATACTTATCAAAAAAGTAAAAATGCGTTATCTTCAACGCATGTTCCACCAGAGTCTTTTCCACCTTTAACAACAAAAAATGTAGGAAATGGTATTACACATACTGAAATACCAATTATAGATAAATCATCGGTTCCAGTAACGCAAATAACAAATAAACCTTGGAGTTCATACAAACATTGGAATAATGAAGAAATTACTACTTCAACAGCTAACATTTTGTCCGACACGAGGCAAAACAATTTATCCAATACCAAGCTCAATATAGAGCAAAAAAAAGAGACGCAAACACCAAAAAATTATTTATATAGTAATAAATATAATCCAAACCTAATTGTTACTACTCCGTCACCTTTAAGAAAATGGAAAACAACAGTATTGTCCCAAGCTTTTACTGATCAAACTTCAAGTTCCCCTAAGCCTTGGACTTGGCGTACAATAAAATCTTTAGAGACGCTACCCGCCGGTTACAATCAGAATTATTCTCAAACGAAGATCTCAACCATAGAAACTAAAACAACAAGGCCTTTGACCATGTCCGTTAGATGGGGCAAATCTTGGTCAAATAATAATAAAAATGTTTCATTGGATTTAACTTCAACTATGAATAACGAAACAAAAGCTCCAGACAATATTGTACGGAATTCATTTTCTAGTCGTACAATTACTGAATTATCTACTCAATCTCTGCTAACATCAACTAAAGCTCCTTTTGTTTCTGCGAATACTTTATCAGAAAAAACGACTGCGTTTACAATAAAACCTACCACGAGGACCACCCAATCTATTTTTGACTTTTACTTGAATCCCACTAAACGACCTAAATTACCAACATATATGTTCAACTTTTCCAATAATAATGCCTCTAAACTTAAAATATTTTCTGGTGGTACAACTACCTCAGCCCCTTTTTTGAGTAATGAATCAATCAAACCGTCTACAAGTTTTACACAAAATGAAATTGCAGAAAAATCATATGTTTAATGACCCAAAATGTTTAATGTAATAAGTTTTGGATAAGAAATTTCAGAGCGTTATTATTTATTCTACCACGTGTTAATGTATCTGATACTTTATTAAATATGAATTTTGCAATCGATTTTAAACTAAATCCTCAATGAGCTAAGAACATGACAATTCAAAAATATCTTAGAACTGGATGACATTGCAATAATTTCCATTTTAAAAACGTTATTTTATTAGTTATATTATAAATACGATAGCTGTATTTCCTACTATAGTATCGGACCAAACGCATTTACTATTAAATACTTGTTATTTTATAAATATTCTAGAATATGTGTTTGCAACGTTATTTTATTAGTTTTTTTTTTTTTGTAAATGCGATAGATGCATTTCCTACTATAGTATCGGACCAAACGCATTTACTATCAAATACTTGTTATTTTATAAATATTCTAGAATATGTGTTTGCAATATATAAGGAAATTCATTTCGAAGCATGTCAGTGTTTTTTTTATTTGCTTCATTAGACATTTTTCATTTACAATATACTAGCGGCTACGGCAGAGGTTATCCTGCCCTGAAAATAAAATAAAAACTAATAAAATAACGTTGCAAACACATATTCTAGAATATTTATAAAATAACAAGTATTTAATAGTAAATGCGTTTGGTCCGATACTATAGTAGGAAATACAGCTATCGTATTTATAATATAACTAATAAAATAACGTTTTTAAAATGGAAATTATTGCAATGTCATCCAGTTCTAAGATATTTTTGAATTGTCATGTTCTTAGCTCATTGAGGATTTAGTTTAAAATCGATTGCAAAATTCATATTTAATAAAGTATCAGATACATTAACACGTGGTAGAATAAATAATAACGCTCTGAAATTTCTTATCCAAAACTTATTACATTAAACATTTTGGGTCATTAAACATATGATTTTTCTGCAATTTCATTTTGTGTAAAACTTGTAGACGGTTTGATTGATTCATTACTCAAAAAAGGGGCTGAGGTAGTTGTACCACCAGAAAATATTTTAAGTTTAGAGGCATTATTATTGGAAAAGTTGAACATATATGTTGGTAATTTAGGTCGTTTAGTGGGATTCAAGTAAAAGTCAAAAATAGATTGGGTGGTCCTCGTGGTAGGTTTTATTGTAAACGCAGTCGTTTTTTCTGATAAAGTATTCGCAGAAACAAAAGGAGCTTTAGTTGATGTTAGCAGAGATTGAGTAGATAATTCAGTAATTGTACGACTAGAAAATGAATTCCGTACAATATTGTCTGGAGCTTTTGTTTCGTTATTCATAGTTGAAGTTAAATCCAATGAAACATTTTTATTATTATTTGACCAAGATTTGCCCCATCTAACGGACATGGTCAAAGGCCTTGTTGTTTTAGTTTCTATGGTTGAGATCTTCGTTTGAGAATAATTCTGATTGTAACCGGCGGGTAGCGTCTCTAAAGATTTTATTGTACGCCAAGTCCAAGGCTTAGGGGAACTTGAAGTTTGATCAGTAAAAGCTTGGGACAATACTGTTGTTTTCCATTTTCTTAAAGGTGACGGAGTAGTAACAATTAGGTTTGGATTATATTTATTACTATATAAATAATTTTTTGGTGTTTGCGTCTCTTTTTTTTGCTCTATATTGAGCTTGGTATTGGATAAATTGTTTTGCCTCGTGTCGGACAAAATGTTAGCTGTTGAAGTAGTAATTTCTTCATTATTCCAATGTTTGTATGAACTCCAAGGTTTATTTGTTATTTGCGTTACTGGAACCGATGATTTATCTATAATTGGTATTTCAGTATGTGTAATACCATTTCCTACATTTTTTGTTGTTAAAGGTGGAAAAGACTCTGGTGGAACATGCGTTGAAGATAACGCATTTTTACTTTTTTGATAAGTATCTTCATCTTCATATATTTTTTGCTCAGTTTTCGTCTTTTCTACTTCAGTTGATAAATTGAAAGTTGTAGTAAATGGTGTCGATGAAAACTTACTAATAGGAGTCGTTTTGGATAATACATTTTCATAAGTTGGTTTATTGACCAAGTTAGGTGTGGGTTGCTTATTATAAATCATCATTCTCCGTCTAAATTGGTTTGACTCGATAGTTCTCCATGGTTTCACAGGTTGGTATCGTAATATTAGCTCAGGTGTCGTAGAAGTACTGGAAGTTTCAGTAATAAGTGAATTAAGAAAATCATAATTAGGTTTTTGGTTAAGGTCAGGTAGCATTAATTCATCCACGTTCTCAATTTTAAAATCTACCCAGCTTACACCTTCTATTGGACTATAACCTCGTTCAAACTCCATATCATATTTACCGCGCAATGATGAAATTATAGTAAGATATGGTGGCAAAGATTGGTCTTTTGGCATATAAGGAACACTTTGGAGGATTTCTAATTGAGTAATATTGACTGTAGAATCCCATTTATATGGATTTGAAGAACGAGTTTTGTCTTCTATTTTATAATGAGTATCTTTCACTGACGAATCACAATCAACTAAATATTTTTTTGTATTATGTTTACAATGATGTGGGTATACAACCCAAGCGAGAAAGCCATTTCCTTGAAGGCGGGTGTGTTCTTCGTAAATTTTAAGCGCACACTGAACATCATCCGAGATGTCGTCGTCACGTAGAGCGGAACAGGGTTGTCCACATGCCTTTCCGAAGCCGCACCAATATAGTTCGCTTATTTGTAGTAGACCGTGATCCCCACTGTGATGGTTTCGAGCTGCGGTATCGAATCGTGATTCATGGAAGGCGATACAGACCCAGGTAGAGATATGGTCTTTATTCACTCCAAGCTTCTGTAAGTCGTGTGCGAGTTCACAGCGCTCGTATATTCGCGCACCGGTAAGCGCGAAGAGCGTACTTATCAACAACGCGACGCTGTACATTTTAACGAGCGTTTGCGCAACGAAGCCACGCGCACGCTTTTTTACCGCAAACCCCGCCGCGCGCCCGCCCGCACTCTATGCATATCACTCCCGTATATTACGGTAATATTAAATGTTATGAGTTAAGTTGTCGAGCATTTTGGAATAACTTAAAATCTTATTAGATTAATTCTTGGGATGTTTACAAGTGATGGGTTCGAGGCTGGACGCGAAACGTGCTTTGAGTGATGACGGTTGGGTTGCAGTGGTTTGCCTTGGAACGTGCTACTCGCCCAATATATCAGCTGTAGTCAACACTGAGATTGTAATACGTTTTTGATTTCTTTCTTTTTAAAATATAACAACAACAATTTTTCAAATATATCAACTTTTCTTATTAAATAAAATTGAAATTAAAATAATTTAATTTTCACAAAGAATCTTTCAACCTTTTAGAATTATTTATGACTACGTTATTTTATTTGTTAAGTGTTCTATAAGAAATGCAGAACGTTTAACAGTGAATTAGATATACAAATACATATGCATCTACAGTTAATGGTAAAACATTTCTATTTAATAACGAAAAATTTCCGAAGTCTGCGAAATACTGAGCTTCTCTGCGTGTTAGTAAATATTGCTAATCGTTTTTCGATGCAGGTCAAGAGGTGAGCCAACGGCCTTTAGTGCCTAAAATAAATTAAGCTTTGCTAAAGATAAAAATAACAACCAATTGGCACAGTAGCGGGGCTGCCGCTTACGGAATAAATGGTCACGAGTTCCCCGCATCCCCGCATCGGGATAAATATATGTATGGCCAACAGATATTTATTCCTAGTATGTCTACCCCACCAATCCGCATTGGACAAACGTGGTGGATTAACTTTCGTTCTTCCCGAAATGGAAGATGTCCGCGCCCATTAATGAGCAATGTATAATAAACGCGTCATCACCAAGTTGTGGATATAATTTCTATCGGTTACATCACTACGATGCTTGAATATGAGCCTTTAGAGGCTTTAAATGACGTAAATCACTAATGGTAGCGTTCAATGAGTTTTATGAACATAAGTGTGTTGTTTGTGTAGATATTTTAACATGCAGGGGATGGGTCACACAGGGGCTTTATGATTGAATATTTATTAGATTACATTTTATTAGATGGAGATAGTTTCTCACAATACAATAATCGTCGCGCTACCAAGGAATGTGTAATTTTTTATTTTTCAAAATAATAGATTTCTTCTTATATTGATATGAGTACTGTATTATAAAAAATGGAATTTCTTTTTTAAACAAAATTAGTTTTAATAAACTTATATAAGTAGTAAATCGATTTATTTTATTCATTTCGAGAAAGTTGTACTGTTTTTGTACAGCCTTGTGCATATTTTGCTTTCTTTGTTTTGTTTTGTAAATACTAAAAATTGTCGAATGGATAAGAGGTAACGATAGGTTTTTTATCAATTTAGTAACCAATTAAATTACACTAAGCAGGTTTTCTCGCTAGCAGTCTATTCACATGTGTACCAGTGTGTGATTGCGCAAAAGACCTTGAAAATTTGCTTGGTGTGTAAACGCGGCTGTGTTTAGTAAAATGTTATATAATAGATACGAGGTAATTTAATTTACGCTACTGATTACGATATAAAATTTCGAAAAAAGTGTTTTTTGACCCCGTATGCTTATTTCCACAATGATGACGTATAAAAAAGATGTTTCAATTTTTTGTTGGTTTATCTATTTAGTTTGGATTAATTCTATGTAATAGCTGAATCGATTTGAATTGGGTTTTCACAGTATGTTAATTGAAATTGGAGTGATCTAAAAATTATAAAGCTGACCAATAATAAGTTGTTATTTAAAAATGTGAAATGATGGAAATGTGAGGAAAACAACGAGAGAAAACAAAACATTCGAATATATTTCTATTTAGTTAAATGTCTATTTAATATAATAAATAAAAATTACTGTTTCATTGAAATGAAATGATTGTAAAATCAAACTTTTTTTTAATTTTACCTATTTTGTGAAGAGATATCACAAAATAAAAATGTTTTGTAATAGCTTTTAATTCTACATAAAAATAGAAAAGCACTCAAAAGTAAAAATAAAATAACATTTCATGATATCAATCAAAAATGTTCACTTACTAACGCAAGTTTGCATTTCTATGGCACCTTTCAGTAGGCAGCCGTCATCGCGGGTGAGTCCCGTCGTTACGTTCAAACAAAAGCAGCCATCATCGTTATCTAAAAACCATTCATTAACCGAGAACCTGAGTGCCGGTATGCCTTTGTATTCCACCTCTTCTTGATACCGGAGTTCCACGGACCTATTGCACGTATAATGTCAATGTCATTAAGGTTTAAATGTTAAGATTTTTCTTTTTTACAATTTTTGAGAGAATTTTAGTTACATATAAATTGTGTAAACATATACGTGCAGAAGCTACTTACTGGTCCCACACATAAATATCAAAATAAGTGTTTGTTGCAAATTACATAATTTAGTAAATTGGATTAATTTTAAATAAATTCTTAGGTGAAATATTGACCTACGTAGCTAGTATTGTAGAATAGATCTATCTCATAAATCCGCTAAGTTTCACTTAGTAAAGTTAAAGTATATATTTATATATAACGAATAATAACAAAAACATACGCTACTTAATAATAAAAACAATAATTACATTAGCAACACTATTATTTTCCTCAAAAATTAAAACTTAAGTACACCTACCTGTTTATAATAATAATATTACCTTTATTGCTTTTTAATAAAAAGAATTACATTAGTAATTTAGGTAACAAAAGTGACACAGTTCTTGCTATTAGAGAATGAGATTTCCTTATAGCTCTGATTTTCAGCTACTTCATTTTCCGCTAGATGGTATGCGGAAGTTATTAGAGACGCAGGGCTCTTCATTTGCCATCCTATATTCTATCGTAAATGCACCTTATAAACTGAATAAAAACTTACTGCAATTTCCTAATTACATAAAGGAGCGAAATAAAATTGATTACTTGTTTATCACTATGTGTAAAATTGCGATTTGTATCAAAAGAGGTTGTTTAATTCAAGCAAATTTTATATTGCAGTTAAAACTGTAATTAACAATTCATTTTAAAAAAATACTAAAGAAGATTTTTTTTATTTATTGCTTTATATAGTTTAATTACTTTTACTAAATCAAAATTATTAAAAAAAATTGGTATCTAAATAACGACATTAAATTGCTAGCGCAATCCTTAAATATTCAGGTTGCCCAATAAATTTGTGAATAATTTTTTTTTACCCAATTGTATTCTTGACACACAACTAACGTTTTTACTACGTTACTACTATACTTGTTAATATAAAACTTACCTGCAAATATCCAAATTAATGGCGTACAGCGGCATGTCGCGGCTTATAAATGGGTTGAATAGTCCAGAATCGGTGCCATTGATCATGTTACAAACGCTTACTACCTCTTCGCCGTGTACTTCATCATTAACCCAGTAGTCAAACGTTGATGAGTCGTTCAATGTGAGAATACGTGCTAAGTCGTTGGAGTCGTTAATGCCCCTTTTTACTTTGTAAGGTACGCTCGGGAGGCTTTTCTATACAAAAATATATAATGATTATAAGATAAGTAGTTTGCCAACAAGCATTTGTTTATATTCCATAAGAGATAAAATATAAACAAATGCTACTTATACTACAACTACGAAGGGGGAAGACGAGAATACAGGAAATAAACTTTTTTACAGAAAAAATGGATCTACTAAGGGATAAAAGATTTTTTCTAAAATCAAATCAAATTTTTTTTAGTTATATATCATAAAAAAGTCACTTACATACGACAGTAAACTAAACACAATGGACCCATTTTCTTGAATTATTAAATTTTTGGAATTAGCACCTATTTCCCGAATTTGGGCGCACGCTATTCCGCCGATAAGGCCGGGATTTTCACAAATTGTTAATCCATTAAATAATAAATCTTGAATGCGCACTTGTATAAATGGTGCATTAAATCTGCCGAAGACATCACGCAAAGCTAAGCTGAGGAGACCCATGAGTCCTGGGAAAGATCTTTCTGCTTCTTGAAGAATCGCCTTAAAGAAATGCAGAAATTAAAATTTTCTAGATATCACTTTTCTACATTACTAAATCCATAAAGTGTTTCTATGTCGGACCGACCGAATAGAAACACTTTCTTGTCGTCCTCACCTAAAAACATATTTAACCATAAGTGTTAAAAGTTATTATGATTCATAATTAGTATATGTATTAGAGACAACTCAATACATTAAAGAAAATTAGTATATTTTTTGTATGTAAAGATATAAATTCAAATGATTAAGGAAGTTATAAGGAATATAAACGGTAAGGAAGTTCATTGGCATTCATTTGTAAAATCCAAAGATCACTTAGAATAAATAACTTGTTGCTTATGTGTCAGATATACATGTTATCGTATTTTAATCAAATTTATTAGCCTTTGTTATTTTATTTTCCAAAGATTCTAGAGCCATGTTTCTACTTTAACATTGGTCGCGCTGCAAAAAACGATACACATTTAAACTATATGAAATAAAAATATCAATTAATCAGTGCCGTCTAATATTATCTTGTTTAACCAAACGTGCCTTATGTTATATTATAAACACTTATATAAAGCCTCTGTCTACACAACGACATAAAATATGTTTTTAAATACTCGTAATTAGCACACATAATATAACCTAATTTTAAAATATAAAAATATTTTACCACGAACCAATTCAATCATCATGCCATGTCTATGTAATACAAGAAGATATTATAATATTATATAATATATACAATACTTGTTCTTTAAATAGATATTGTATTAAAAGAGGGTAAATTATAAGAAAGAAAAATAGTAGTTATTGTTTTTTTGTGTAGGTAGTGGTCAAGTAATACATTCTTTCACGTGCTCCCACGTCTCAATATTTGGTGTTTAATGTATTTAAGATGATCAAATATAATAGATAAATATTTCTAAATGCTTAAAATAGTAATATAAGAAAACAATACGTGTAAAGTGATTTAATTATCCATATACATATATATTTAGACAATAATTGATAGCGAGATAAGAATATTCGATGCTTACTAATAATATCAATAATAATAAATATTACATCAATAATATTGTATAGAACATTTAAGTATTAATAACGTGTTACAAAAGGTCAAAGTGGAAAAGGTTATTTATAATGAAATGCCAATAAAAAAATAGATTGAATTTAATATAACGTAATAATGCGCATAGAAATAAGGCATCATTTATATTATATGAGACTAATATGTTTGATTATTTTTTTTAAACCATGTCAGTCTATATAAAATATATATAGCGACGGCATTGAAAAATATTTGAAAGGTCACATTGTCTATCGTGATCTTGTCGTTAATCGTTAAGGGTATAATCTAATAAGGAGTATATTATATTAACAGGTAGCTTCGATAAATAACGCATTTAAAAGACACGAATACATATTTTAAAGTCATTTCAAAATTCCTGTTTCTCACACAAATTTGTTTCTGTGAGTCTGTGAACGATACATTTATAAAAAAAATTACATAATAGTAACTCTATAGATTTAGCATTTCCCAGTGGTAAGTTTATATAAAATAAAATTAAATATTTTAACAAGGAGCATTGTGCGGGACAATTATAGTCCAGGACAATATATAATTATTTTCTGTGAGAAGACATACGTTCACCCGTTTCTAAACAGTGCGGATAAGCAGTGCCACGAGGCCAGAGATCACGTCGAGATTCTAGCGGAGTATGTAGTTAATCATTTTTCGTTAAATCCCGCAGCTACCGCCATCGCCGTTCGTCATTGGGGCGTACAGGACCGCGTGCGGGAATTCCTGTCGTCACCGCCGCCACCCCGAGATATTACTTCTTCTCACTAGTGGAGGTAAGGAGGGTTGCGCTGCGTCTTCCGAGGTGAAAGGCGCCCGGTGACGACGGAATTTCCATGATCGCACTGAAGCAGCTGCCCAGACGAACAAAGGTCACTTGCTACTGCGGAGGATCAGGAAGGAGATTTTTCTGTATCCTGAACACCACGGCTTCCGCAGCAGCTAGTCAATGACTACTCAGCTGGCCCACGTGCTGCACCACATAGCCGAGCGTAATCTCGGCCATCGCACCGTTGGGGTTTTCCTCTATATCGAGAAGGCTTTCGACCGGATGTGGCATGAGGGTCTGCTGTACAAGCTCACCAAGCAAATCACCATGCCGCGTCATTCCTGTGGGAGCGGAGTTTCTACGTTTCCATCGAGGGTATAGCTTCTACCACACATCCTGTTGAAGCCGGGGTCCCCCATGTCAGCTACTTGTCGCCTGTCCTGTACGACGCGTATACGAATGACATCGCCACTCTAGAAGGTCGCCTCCGAGTGTGGGAGTCTGAGGTCATGCTGGGGCTATACGCCGACGACAGCGCATACTTTGCGTCATCACCTTGGGTCCACATAGCCGTAAAGAGGCTGCAGAGGCTGTTGGTTCATCTACCCGAGTGGCTGGACACGTGGCGGATGTCAATCAACGTTAAAAAGGCGTTAGCCATCGTGATTGGCCGCGGAACATTGCCGCCATCACATAAACTTCGGGGGCAGTACGTACGCTGAGGGGCCACAGTGACTGTGGTGGTGAGTCAGGCGAAGGCTGCGCGCACGATACTCAGTCCCATACTCACAACTACTCATCTAACCGTGCTCCCATGTGAGTCCCTACTCTTGCCGCCCAGTTCCCACGAGGACCTGCAACGAACCCAAGGTAGGAAGAGGTTCAGCTATATCTAGACGACGCGAAGTCGATAGGATGCCCCAAAATCCGCTGGGAACAATGGCAACAAGGGGCGGTCACCTTCTGAGTTGGTGCTCGTGCAGTGGGGTTTTGGTCCCCGAGGCATATTCCCACACCCCGCAAAAACGCATCGCGCGGGGTTTGGATGTCCCCGTTTGCACCGGTGTGCTTTCGCTTCAGTAACAAGAACAACAATCTCAATTATACCTCCGAACCTAATAGAAGACATTGAAGCATTTTATTTACATATACATACAAGATAATGAATAATAAATTCCTGATTGCGATTCACGTCACGCTGCCCCCTGTACAGGGCGCAGCATATTCACGCATTACCCTAACATATTTTTGAATAATCATATACTCCTGGCTCAGAGTCAATGTTATCGATTTTCAAGTTAATGTTTGCGAGTTGATTTTCGGTGGTATATTATAAGGACGAGGAATGCATGTACGTATCTAATATAATAATGCAAGCACCATGTTGCAAGGACATTTTGTGTGGGGCTTTGAGTAGTCAGCCTTTATTTTAATTTTATCTGCTTGTACCCACTCACTACTACTCGTACAAATTATCAACTTAAGCAATATCTCGCAAAATGAGAGAAAAGGGGCTTTCTTAACGTTTAAAATAATGATATAATCTACTTGAATTATTAATTACTGCGTGTTTTGCTTTTGATCTTTGGGACGAATCAAATTTACAGAAGCTTATATTTATTGTTCTCTTTGCATATACCGTAAACATGTGACAAAACATACGTTTTAAATTGATATTAAATAATCTTACTGGTGGAGGAATACCTAAAACCATATAAAACACTTTAAATTTAATACGAATATATAGTTCACTTATGATATGAAAATGAAAAATCTCGTATTGATTATTTTATACATATTCATTTATTTTGTAGGCATTTGTTATGATTATAACCCGCATAGACAAAGAATGTAAGGCTAAGCTTGCACAAATGTGGATATTTAAAAATCCT
>JASFAT010000739.1:0-40083 GCA_031353405.1 Baronia brevicornis | reverse complement strand
TATTTCATAGAATATTCCATTCCTTCCATTAGGTAAAAGAGACTTCAAACGAAACGGTTGTCCCGTTTAGTTAATGTTAGGACGTTTATGTAGAAGAATTCTAATATTAATTATAATATCAAGTGTCAAATGTTTTTTAGAATGTTCAATTTTCGCATAAGTTAGCGTCTATAAAATGAACACGTAACAACAATGCGACACAGATACGTAAGAAAATATTCGTTAAAATTGCGAAAACGAATGCGATGCGAATGGTAAAAAGTTGCATTATTTTTCTCACATAAAAATGCGAATGAGTCTGTTCGTAACAAATTTATAAATTTTCCAAGAAATTTGCTTTAATGTGTATATAATATAAAAGTTCAGTGAATTATATATGTGAATTATGAATTATTGAATAGTATGTTTAAATCTCTCGCGATATAAAATTATAATTATATCATAGATTGGAATATAAATATTGAATATCTGCTGAAGATTTTTTGAGGTAGCTATGTATAATTATGTATTTAAGGTATTTGCGGTTTTTTGTCCCCATTTATTGCTACTTCTTGATATTGTACATGAGCCCGTTAAGTTTCCGTTAATCGACACACAGGTAATATACATACTTACTTGTTGTAGGTCGTATAATAAAACGAACACAAAGAATTACAAGTCCGTCCTTTGCCAAGATGTGAGTTTCAACCATGAATCACTGCGTGTCACTATCTCAGAATGCAGTTGGGTCACTTTTAGTTTTAATGATCGGCGATAACGGTATTTTTGCAAGTACTATAGTTTAAGATTATTTTATATTAAATGGCATACACCGGAAATCATATTTTGTGTATATGTTAATTCCGTCGTTATAGAATGTGTATTCAGGTAAAAAAATTTACCTGCATTTCGAGATCTTTGTTTGTATCCATTGGCTTTATGAATTATTCAACAAAACCCCGACTTTCAGTTCGCAAGTTCTAGATAGTATATTTATTTCATTAACTGTAGTTAAAGTTAAAATCGATTGTAATAAAACGAATAAACTTATCTCATTCGATGAAATATCGTAAATTCAATTGAAATGGCGCGGTCCTTTGAATAATCAATTTCAATGGCAAAAACCCGTTATTGTCGCGCCATATTATGAATAGACTGAAGTCTGTTTATTAGACGAGACCTTGAAACCCACTCTGGAACCAATCGCTTGCAATTCATAGGAGTGTCATGCTCAAAGTAGAATTGTAACTACACACAGCAACGATTGTACATACATATTCCATGCTAGCTTATAGAAACGGTGCATCTTTGTATACTTCCAAATGAATCGTACGTTCCAATAGCTAAAGTAAAAGTGTTGTTACCGAAAATACAAGAACATGCAGCGGATTTCGAGCAAGTTGTATCAACACTTTCCCACTTATAGTATTTGTACATTGTACATTTTTGCTAATAGTCCAGGTGACTCGTTACTAGCTTAACACGAAAGCCAATTGAGCTTTCACTCAGATATTTAAACTCTACAAGCTGTCCGTTTGTTGTTTAAGAATAAGACTTGTATATAATATATTGGCAAAAAAAACAAGCACCTTACAGTCATTGGCTTTTCTGTGGATAATTTATATTTATTTAAACATTTAAATCCTAGATTCGGTGTTTTAGTCAATGTTAACATAAATCCGTGTAAAAATGGACATTTTTATGGGTACGGGTGGGTACGAGTATGACCTCCCCTTGCAGCAATTACGGCATGTAATCGTCTTGGCATGCTTTCCACCAGGCGTTTGATGGCATCCTGTGGAATACGTTCCCACTCACCCGAGACACACGCTTAAGCTGATCTTTTTAGAAGGTCCCAAAGGTGCTTAATGGGCTCAGGATCTGGCTACCGCGCTGGACAGTCCAAACGACGAATTCCGACCTCTTGTATATAAGCATCTACGTCGCCTGAACGGTGGGCCCGAGCATTATCATCCATATAAATGGCATCTTCACCAATTATAATCAGTGCAGATTGTGTATTTTGACAACGGATTCCTATTATATACTTTTGCGCATTTAGTGAGCCATTTTCATTAACGTCGGTTCTCACCATGCAGACAAATTCGAGCCTCATTGAAGAAGAGTATGCTACTCCAGTTACCTAGTGTCCAATATAGGCAATTTCTAGCGAACCTCATTCGAGCAATCCGGTGCTCATAGAGTAACTCGGGGGCCCGTGCTGGTCGTCGACTACGTATATAAGCAGTTAAAAGCCGCGTCCTTACAGTCTATAGCCTAACTTATGCTCCTCGTACCTCGTACGAAAAGAAACATTGAAGAGGTTTCTTTTCTGGACTCTGTGTCTGTTCTACGATTCCTCAGCGCCTGAGTAACTAAAAAGCTGTCGTCTCTTGGTTGTATGTGTGCAACGTTTTCTCCCAGAACTTTGCCTTCACTGAACGGAACCTGTCTCTTGGTATCGAGTCACAGAACAGGTTCTTTGGACGATTAAACGACTCACGTTTAACCGCTGTGAGCCGTAACATTGGCTACACCCCTCTTCCAGCAGCGCTATCATTTTACTAGTTCTTATTGATTTTTCTGCTATTACAATAGACAAAAAGATATCTGTTTTAAGTTACAATAAGGCAAGATGTTGCAAACATAAATTATTGCACTAAATATAACAAGAAGTTAGTTGTAGTTGCCTGATAACATTCTAACAACAAACCCGAAAAAGTAAGTCACAAAGTAAAAAAAGGATTATTGTTTTTAAAGAATAAATGTTTCGAATTTGGAATGTTTTTTTTTCATATCCAGACTTTTTATTAAAACTATTATAAATTATTACCAATAATGTAGAAAAATCATAACCGCTCGTTTCTCTTTGCACAGGAGTGTTTTTATATAACACAATTATAACCAGGTTAGTAAAATGTAATAGACAAGCAAATATCGTAAACTAAGCAAGAATAGTTCGATAAACAGGTTTAAATTAAATCCAAATTCTAACTTAAGAAAGTAACGACCTCGAGAACCAATACAATAAAATAACAAACAAAATATACCTTAATTTATTGTCATAGATAGATATTTTAATTTAATGTGCGTTGTAACTGTTATACATATCCATATAGTAGTCGATTATATATTACACATTTTATTGCGCATAGCAATCAATTGCACGAAAAATCACCTAGGCAAGTAGTATATTGCGAATCAATTGGAAACGCAAAATTTTTATATAGTTCCCGCAAACATGCTTACGTATGTTTGCGGGAACGATATATATCTATAGATAGATTACGTGAGTTTGTTGAAATTATGAAATCCATTTACGACCCAAATGGTGCAGAGAGGAAATATTCACTATTAAAGCCAAGGGTAGTGGTTTCAATTCCCGCATAAGGTTTAATGTCAACAGTCAACAGTTATTATTTAATACGCACAGTCAAAAGTTATTTCTCCTGGGTCAGCGTGTATGTGCTTGTGCATTTTTGTATTTATACGAGTAATTATACCCACGGTAAAGAAAATCCATATTATGGTATAAAAAGCGGCAATACCCTAATTGTAAGGGGTTTGCACATAAGATCATGTGACTGAAAGTTCAATTCTAACTACCTTTAAAAACTATTGACGTTATCATATTTTTCTGATGCAAACATTATTAATTGGGAGTAGTTCCACTAATGATTGAAGTGTTGTATTTGAATAATTGTATTTATTGTAATGGTAATTATTAAAAATACTAGAAGATAAAACTTCAATATACTAATAGAGCTTATCATTATAGTATTGATACAATCATTGTAGTATTGATTTGAGTTACAAAATCAAATATTGATTTAGACAGAGTTAGTTATCCGTACGTGACATTTTTCCATTAACCGAAAAGTTTATACTATCCGTACGTATCTGTTCTATCGTTAGCAGCCTGCAGCAGTCCACTGCTGGACATAGGGCTCACCCAAGACGCGCCACCTAGCCCGTTCATCAAATTCACTTATCCAGTTTTTGCCATTCGCCCTGCACAGATCATTGCACAATCAGGCCGGGGGGGTGTCCTACCATTGCCAAAACAGATTCAGTCAGTCTCCACTGTCTGATTCCCACACAAACGTGTCTAGCCCTTTGCTACTTCTATTTACTGACAATTTACTGAGAAGTATATTGATAACTTCGGTTTTCTGGCAATTTACTTCATTCCCAATCATATCCACCAGAGGAAGATCAAAATGTAAATTATGTAAATTATAATAAATATATGTAGTATCGACATATCTGTCGATACAACTCTTACTAATTAATACTTACTAATTAATTATTTTTTATAAAATTACTCAATTTATTTATATCGTGTGTACAGTGTAAAGTAATAATTTAAATCAATCAGCTCGAGAAATTTAGCAGGAAATGAATCATATAACGAATAAAAAATTGTGAGCTGTAGAAAAATATATGTTCAGTTGTACACTAGTCTTATCCAAATTCGCTCAGACAATTATTGCGAATCCTTAACTTTATCAGAAAACCTGGGAAACAATCATGTCTAAGATACGAATAATAACGAAGGTTATATTTTTTGGTATACCATAGAACGATTTTTAACAAACCATAGTTTTTGCAATTACGGTTGGAAGTTGCCATAATGTTCCAACCATTAATCATATTATCATTATCTAACTTTAATGTTAGTTAATTTTTAGTGTTTTATTATAACACTTTTTCTTCAAAAGGTTTAATTTTAATAAATACTAAATAAGATTTCCTCACACATGTATGCACAAAATGTTACGAATGAATTTAAATATCTATCAAGTGCTAATAATAATTCGCAAATTTGGTTCGAGTGAGGGTCCGACCCCTGTTTGTCGCTCCCCTACCCGATGCAATTGCACTATTGATTTACTTATCCTACAGTGGGCGTAAGGTTTGATCAAAAATGCAGTAAAATCAATAATAGCAACAGTGAATTCTACCCGTTCGACATACTTTTGCGAAAAAGAATACTCCCAATGAGGACGGTGAAAGAGACGTGTTGGCAAACATAGACATTCCATTCTGATGGAGTGCTCTGTGTAGGGCGGCCAGCAGCTTCAACTTCTAGAGGCTAACATAGACTATAATATATATATGTATATACATATGTATATAATATATATATATATATATATATATATATATATATATATATATATATATATATATATATGTTTAAAGATTAAAATTTTTTATTATTATATGATCATCAAATTTTGGCAGACTGATGCTGCCCAGAGATTGGCATCGCTGTTGCGCCATCGGGGACCCCCAATATAAAAAATAATATTTATTTTTAACTGTAATAAAAAGTTACGAAAATATTTGTCAACAAATCCGTTAGTTTACTATGCAACAGTGAATCAACGACGAAATAACAAAAAAAAAAGAAATAAATAAAACATAAGTAGCATATAAAAAAATTTTATATTACAAATAAAAATGTAACTTTTTTATTCCAGACGTTTACAGCATGGTGCAACAGCCACTTGAGGAAGGCCGGCACTGGCATCGAGAACATAGACGAAGACTTCAGGAACGGCCTCAAGTTAATGTTATTGCTCGAAGTTATATCCGGGGAAACTTTACCCAAGCCCGACCGCGGCAAGATGCGCTTCCACAAGATCGCAAACGTGAACAAAGCCTTAGATTTTATTGCATCCAAAGGTGAGTAACACTTAAAAAATATACGTTTACCATATACAATTTAAAACACGCTAAAACTCAATTTCATCTCATCATCATCGTCATTAAATCTTAACTTATGGGAGACGGATGCGGATCATAAAACTTGCATGATGCAACTTGACAACGACCTAAACTTGAACTTGTTATAAGCTTTTTCTAGATTTTGTTAGAAATTTAATTAAATGTTAGTAAAAATTATGATGTATACATGATTTGTCCCCCACATCGTATAAAATACCGAGGTTATTTTCAAATAAACAAGTAGTGTGTTTATTTATTAATATTGTAAAATCTATTTTTTTAAATATTTATATATTTTTATATTTATATTTTTGTAATATTTGAGTAGGCACTAAAAATTTTATGGACGCAAATTGTTAAATAAACTAACTGTGCACTCAGATGACACGCTTACCTATTTGCCTACCTCTTCCGTAAAAAAGACATTAAAATAGAATTATTTTTAGATGGTAAGACAATGAAACAAAAACATTGACTAAGTCATCTGTACACTAGATTAAAACATCGTTTAAATTGGCATAACATTTATATTCGTAGGTACAACATAATCGAACCAGGCCAAGGTATTTTTCAGGTAGCTGAACATGTTTTCTGATAACAAAAGTGTCAGCCGGCGTTGGATAAAAAATCGAATAAACACTATATTCTAACTGGTTACACATTATATACTAATTTAGTGTTTAATAATAAGACCTGCTTAAACATGTCTTGTTATTTTTCCTTCAATTACGCCGGAATATTTTAAAATTAATAATGATAAATAATATTTCTAAATATCATTTGAACTTTGGACATTACCAATTTTAAAATCATTACTAAAATCGATAATTTAATCATTACTCAATGATGTTCATATGTACATACATATTTGTGATGGTAAATACTTTACTTTTGGCACCAATTGATACTTATTTACTTTACGAGATATATACTATTATATACGACCCTAATGACATACGGCAATGAACATTTTTAAATATCATGCAACCGCTACCTGTAGATATATATTGTAAAACCTTTGCGTATGCTCCCCACTTTATAGCCAGGTGGCACTAAAGAATGCAGGTTTCCTTGGAAATATTCATACTTACTCG
Source organism: Baronia brevicornis (assembly GCA_031353405.1). NCBI lineage: Eukaryota > Metazoa > Arthropoda > Insecta > Lepidoptera > Papilionidae > Baronia > Baronia brevicornis. The sequence goes on along the minus strand of JASFAT010000739.1, from coordinate 33,277 downwards.
TTAACTGGTTATTAATCCTAATTATTTATTTTAATATGCTCGTGCTGTCATGATCGGTTTCTTATGCGGTGCAAATTTGTTTGATTTTATTCTAAGAAATAAATTTCATCGCAGTTCCTACAATGATTACATTTCAACTTTATGTATTGACGCTTCAAATTGCCCAATGGCAAAATGTTGGTTTTGGAATTCGTATATTTTTTTATGAGATAGAAAGGCAAACAAGCAAGCGTATCGCCTGATGTGAAGGCTTGTTTTTTAATGTGGCAAAATCGTATCGGTCCGGAAATACCACTGAAGGTAGTTGGTTCAAGCTGATGGGGCTTGGAAAGAAGTTTTATGAAAAACACACCGTAGTGGATCGCCACTCATCCACGTTGTGGGAATTTTAGGTTCCCGCATAAGGAATATTTGTAAATTGTACAGGTATTTGTTCTGAGTCTGGTTGTTTATCCTTCTTATTTGAGTATTTGTAATAGTACCTACAATACATAGAATGCTATTGTGGACTGCACTTTTTTTACAAAAAATTTACATTTGGCTTTCAAACCTTTGATTAATAATTTCCTAGTAAATTCTATACTAAAAACAGATTTAATTTGTATTTTAAAATATTTTCTTAGTGTTGTTCATTATTATTTTTGAAAAATAAAAATAGAAAAATAAAACTTAAGTTAGACGGTTTTATTATCACACTAAAATAAAAACGGGGGGAAGTGGTGCATAAGAATCTGAATTATACAATTTTTATACAGGTTGTTAATTTCTGATTTCATTATATAGTCGTTACGCAGATCCTTATGCGATCCACTTTTATTTTAGTGTGTTAAAACCGCTCAAAAGTTTTTATATATATATTTTTGTTTTCTAGTTTTTAGTTTGTATTTATCACTAAATGTAATGTATCAGACTCGTCAAAACCAATCAAAAGAGCCTAAAATAGAGGGGGTTACTATAGTAACGGTAGAAGAGTTTCACTGTCTGACTGAGTTGGGGTATTGTATTGTCCCAGGAACTTACATTGAGTTCCGTGTACAATATTATACAAAATTTCATAAAAATTGTTGAAAAAGCCATCGCAAGATTTGAAACAAACAAATAAACAGGGTCAAACAAAATTCAACCATTTAAAAATATACTATATACTGATAAAAGTAAACAATTTTAATCGATATAAAACACAAAACACAACTGATCAACAATGAATTTGTATTTAATTTTCAGGTGTAAAGTTAGTATCAATTGGAGCTGAAGAAATCGTTGATGGAAACCTTAAGATGACTTTGGGTATGATCTGGACCATCATTCTCAGATTCGCCATTCAGGATATCTCTGTGGAAGAAATGACTGCTAAGGTAAAATGTTTTAAATAACTTTGTCATTTAAAAATAAAGTAAACACCAAGTTACCTATGAAATAACATTAAGAACTTACAAAAACGAGGGCAAAGAACGTTTAAATAATTGCCTTGCTAATTTATAATAAGAAAGAAACATTTATTTTGAATATTACTGTTATATGTTAAACTTAATTTCGGTGTCAAAACTGCTACTGAAATTAAGGAAAACAGAAAACACCCATGTGTTCAATATACTTGCATTTGCATTTACAAAACTAATTAAACAGGTGGCCTTGAAGCAAACACAGGCAAAATTATTCCACATTTATTTTTAGATTTCAATTTCGCCCTAGTATTAACACAATTAGGCATTTTACTTTTTTATTACTTCGCAGGAAGGTCTACTTCTGTGGTGCCAGCGAAAAACGGCGCCATACAAGAACGTCAATGTTCAGAACTTCCACCTGTCTTTCAAAGATGGTTTGGCGTTCTGTGCATTAATTCACAGACACAGGCCCGACCTGATCGACTATAGCAAACTGTCCAAGGATAATCCTCTAGAGAACTTAAATACAGCCTTCGATGTGGCTGAGAAATATCTCGACATCCCACGCATGTTAGATCCCGACGGTAAGAATTAACTACTATTATTTTTTTGCTTTTTCTTAACTAATTCAAAAAGATTCTTAAACATAAAAGCAATAACTTGTTTCAATCCGAACCTTTTACGATAACGATTAAGTTATAACATCATTCCTTTACACACAATTGAATAATTAAAACCTCATTTGAGGGATTAACTTAAAAAATAATTTAAGCCAAAATAGTTATAATTATACACACAATAATAGGAACCCGACGTTTTGTAGTGGACTGTAATAATAGGTTGTTGATAAATGAATAACTAATAATTCACTTTTTATTATATTTTTATAATTTCAGCATCAAAGTGATGTAATATATATTTTATGAAATAAGTATTTAATACAATACAAAATTAGTCTTTTTTATGGGATAAAGAGGCAAACGAGCAGACGTGTCACCTGATGGAAAGCAATCAATGCCACCCAGTGCTATTGGCATATGCATATGCATCCGCAGTGCTATAGGCAGTGCACAAGCGTTTCCGGCCTTTAAGGAAAGTGTCATTATTTTGGGGCCTCTAACTCAACCGCTCACCGGACGAAGCGCAGTAGCTAAGCTACCACTTTTCGTTTTCGGCGGGAATGTGGTACTTCCCCGGGCGAGACGGCCCATTCATGCTACAGACAAATAATATGTCATTCTTGACAAAGTATTCGTCTGCAGCGTGGCTCTACCACTACCAAGTCTAAACCTACCAAATGTAAGTTTGAATTGAAAAATATTAAACAAATGACGTCATATTTTTCGATTCTTACTATTTGGTCACACAATATTATATTAATTAATTGGTTTTAGTTTTATGTGGGAGAACGAAAATTATCTAATATAAAGCCCAAATTATTATTAATTATTAATAGTTCTCTTATATATGTATAAAAGTTGTAGGATATAAAAGTAGAAATTTATTTATTTTTTTATTACTTGTTTATAATATTCATGAAAGTGGCAATCTCTACTACTTTCATCAGAACTATTAGTATTTAATGAAGTATTAAACTCCTTATAATTTCGATTTTAAATGATACTAAGTTATTCATGTTTTCTGTGATGCCTATGGTGTTGCAGATGTCTATGGGAGGCGTTAATTGCTTTTCATCAGGTGATAGGTAGGCTTGCTCATTTGCTTTCCTAAAAATTCCACTGTTAATGGTAGTTTCAAATGTAATTTGTTTCCAATTAGTGAATGGAAGAAGACAGTTAATTTTGATATTATTTTTATTCTATATTAAATACACAAAGAAAAATATTGTCAATGTTTATGATTATTCGCTGTGTACCAGAATCTATAAAGTATCATTGTGTTGTTTTCATTATATCTTGAACATATCTTAGTACAAAATTATTTTTCTTTTTTGTGTGTCTATTTAATAAAATAATCTAACAATTGAGCATACTGATTTTAATGTGTATAAATAAAAAAACAGTTTGTAATAAAGCTGGTATTAATAATAATTATAAATATGTATGTAATAGTGAATCAAATCCCCTTCACAGTAGTGATAAAAAACGACATCATCATTGCTAAAGTTGTTCCATTGAATTAAAGTCGAACGAGATGAGAATGTCGCTTGTCACAAATTACATATCCGACGCAGTCGATGTTACTGGGTTTCCAAAGGATATCACGATATCCTAATATAAAAAAGTATCTACTAATTAATAATATCCCGTCATAATTGCGACATTTAATTGAATTGTAATCAAAAAAATATTTTCTTTATTTATATTTAAAATTTCTTCGATAAATTTTATTAAGTGCACAACTAAGTTCTCGCTGTTTATCATTAGATAGCTCCAGCTGTAACCGTTGGTCGATTTTGACATATGCAAAACGTCATGAACCAACTTAGATACATGGTAAACAAACCGCTCACACATTAGTGATTTTATTGTGGCGTCATATACTTTTAGTTGTGTGGAATTATCTAATTTTGTGCCAAATAATCATCACTTGCGGAAAGTGTTACTTTTCTTATTTCGTTCAAAGAAAACAGTGGTTGAAGCGCATCACGAGTTAAAAAAATTTACGGAAATGCTGCTCTAAGTGAAACAACGTGCCGCGATTACTTCCGTCGCTTGAAAAACGGTGATTTCGATGTTGACGACAGTCCGCGCCATGGAAGGCCAAAAACATTCGAACGCGCTGAATTGGAGAAATTGCTCGATGATAATCAATCCATGCCAAATGCAAGAACAGCTTGCTTCAGTATTAGGAGTTACCTGCCAAGCCATTTCTAAGCGATTGCATGCGTTGGGAATGATTCAAAAGCAAGGAATTTGGGTTTCTTATGATTTAAAGCCAATGAACGTTAAGCGTCGTTTTTTCGCTTGTGAACAACTGCTCCAACGGAAAAAAAAGATGGGTTTTCTTCATCGCAGCGTGGCGGGATAAATGGATTCATTACAGCAATCCAAAGAAAAAAAAGTCATGGGGACTGCCCGCTCATGTTCCTATGTCGTCAGCTCGGCCAAATATATATGCTGCGAAGTTTCCGCCGTGTTTGGTGGAACCAAATCGGTGCTGTTGAAACCAAACGAATCCATCACTGGGGAACGGTATCGACTTCAATTGATGCGTCTGAGCCAAGCACACCGTGGAAAACAGCCACAATATGAGTAAAGGCACAAAAAAGTGAGTCTACTGCATGACATGATACTCGTCCTCATGTTGCCAAACTCGTGGAAAACCTACATGGAAACGTTCAAATGGGGTAGGACTTCCCATTTGAACGCTCATCCGCCATATTCCTCAGATATTGCGCTGTTTGATTATTACTTATTTCGTTCAATAGCCCATGATCTGGTTGATCAGCAGTTCCGCTCATATGAAAACATCGAAAAATGGTTTGATTTTTAATTGATGAAATGATTTAATTGTAATGGTTTTTGAGCTCGATGTAGCTAGTAATGGGCAATACTTTGAATAATATATATGTAAGAATTTTTGCTCAATTGCATGTTTATAAAAAAAAACAGCAAGAACTTAGTTGCGCACCTAATATTATAAAAAAATATCTTGACGGTATAATTAAATGACTTTATATGATATTGGGAATGACTAAATATTACAGACCTCATAAACACGCCAAAGCCGGACGAACGTGCCATTATGACTTATGTGTCATGTTACTACCACGCGTTCCAAGGTGCACAACAGGTACAGAAACTACCAGCTAGTAGCTGGCGCTACTGCAGTTTCCCCGAAATCCCTAACGTCATGGCTTTGTGTGTCACTTAAAGCATGGTCAAATGTATTAGTGTTTTAAAAATTTCTTTATTTTACGCTGTAACCAAAGTTTGAAACTGACACGTCGCCATTTTAAGTTTTTTATGACAATCAATTGAAATATTAGGTTAAACTAAAATGTTTTAGCTTTCCGTTAATAACTGTTATATGTATGTTAAGATATAATTTTCAACGTTATGCTTGTATTTTTTTGTTGACTCTAGTTGTTATTAATTCATAAAATTTTCAGTTCAACTTCTTAGATTCAAAGATTCAAAGTCTTGACAATTTGAATACCTTAACATCATAATTGCCAACTATATTATTTTTCTAACAAAAAGCCTGCTTGTGCCATATTCGTAAGGGTATAATTATATATAATTTTTTATAAAGAACATGTCACTTCTATTTAAATTTTGAGACCGTTATTTTTATGGAAGTTATGTCAGGGTATACAGATGCGAAATTCTTGGGTTGACAATAGTTAACCCATCTACTCAAGATATTGACTAAGATAACATACGACAGTCTTGCTAACAGCAATCATCCAATGATCTATATTGTGCATCACTATAAAATACCTATAAAACATTTTTAATTCAAAAACTTTTTCTAAAGGTATTCAAAATACAGAGTGTAAATCTGTAGACTCCTAGATTTGATTGAAAAAACAAGCATATTAAGGCTACTTAAATTTATGCTACACCCGCATGTGAACTAACCCTGTGTCGCTCGCGTGCCGCCCGCTAGATCTCCAGAACACGGCGATGCCAGACGAACGCGCCGTCATGACCTACGTCTCATCATACTACCATTGTTTCTCTGGGGCGCAGAAGGTTTGTACATAATTCATATCATTTCTATTTAAGGCTAAAATTGCTTTCTTTTTATTTAATAAACAAAAAAGCAGCAAAAGCTCAATTAGTGAGGATTGCGCTTACGATCTAAGGTCATAGGTTCGATTCTACCATTGAACTACAGATGTGTACCATATTTTCCTATCACAAGCACTATTAGTTAGTATGCTTAACAAGAATTGAACTTCCTACTAGAGACTAGACTATCAAATATGAGTATATGAGTTATTTTATAATAAGTACTATAAATTAATTTACAATCATTAAATTTTTCTTAATTGACACATATTTTGCCAACAAAAATTTAAATATAACAAAACATATACATATTGTTGCGTAACACATATGAAAAATCATTTTAATGAAACGATTAAAATTTTGAAATCTTAAAATCCTGGACAAGCAAGCCATTAGAACTTTTTAAAAATAAATTGACAAAATGTCCGTCAACAACAGTGACAATAACAGTTAATAGAAAATAGCTGCGCACAAGAAAAAGACAGGACGATGTCTAGAAAAGACTTCACATAACTGAAACATTTTCCAGTTTTGGAATGTTAGAACTTTCAACCGTTTTACCTTTATAAACGGACGACAGTACTTCGAAAGAGAGTTTAAAAGTTAAATAGGGCAGAAAATCGTACAAAAATAATAGAAGGGAAAAAGTGGAAGTAAAGTGAAGAGAAGTGAATCTTAAAGTAAAGAGAAGTGAAACTAGTGGCCAAATTCATTTTTCGGATCCCCGAATTTCAGCTCGTAACATTTGGTGTCAAGTGGGACCGGAAAATGCCATTAGTACCGAGACACGAGAAGGAGACAGTCACGACACGCACAGTGGCGGAAGCGCAGCAACGGTAGAAGTCTGGCACTAGTAGTTCTTCTGGAGGTGAGTCTGACTTCCAGCGAACAACCTCTACTGACATGAACGCCTTACCGCAAATGACGTTCATAGTGCAAGAACAAGCACGCCGCCAGGAGGAACAGTTGCGCGCACTCCAAGAAGACATACATAAGGACTTTATATGCGCCCTTCAACAATACACACAATGAGTGGAGGCTGTGGAAATAAAAGTGGGCGGGATAAAGGAGACCATGGAAAAATACGACTCTTTGATCATAAAAATTGAAAAACAAGCCAACCAATATGCAGTTCTCTCCAGCCAAATCTTTCGAATTCCCCATTACGACGTCAAGTCATCATGGGCTGCCTTCGAGATCGTCAAGAAAGCTAGTGGATGGACAGATGATAAAACGAAGTCCACTTTTACCATCGCGCTTAGGGACAAAACCTTAATAATCTTGAAGGCTCTTTGTATTTGTGACCCTGCCAGAAACATCACGTATGATGAGTTGCTCAAAGCCCAAAAATCGCGTTACGGAGATAGGCTTGAACACGTGTACCGAATCCAAATCGTTCAGAGCAACTCAACGAAAGTTTGCAGCAGTTATCCGTGGAGATAGAAAGGCTCATACGGAAAGCATATCAATCTTCGCCGTCCACTACCGAAATCATACTTCAAGCTTTTGTGAACGAAATCCCTGACCCGGAAGCGAGAGCCGCTGCTCGATTGAGGCACCACGCTACTCTAAAAGAAGCCGTAGCCCTTGCTTTCGAGGTAGAAGTAGTGTGTCACGATGGAAAATACTGAAGTTAAGAGAAGTTATGGTTACGGAGGAGATATCTGCTCGGCGACGTTTAGTTAACCCAAGGTGCTATGAATGTGGAGAGCGCGGACATCTACGTTGTGGCTGCCCAACTTGGAGAAACGAACAAGGACTAGCGAACGCGGCTGTATTTATTTCTGACCAGCCGCAGCAAAACTAATTCTAGCCAGAGCTAAGGGGTGGACATTGGCTGGGGGAAGCATAACTCCACACATCATATAAAACAGACGAGAGATAGCAGCAACAATGCTCGGGATGAGCATGCGTTAGGAGGGAGCAGTATTGCATAACCCATATGAAGAATCATTTTTTATGAAACGATTAAAACCTTATTTTGTCATATCAAAATCCTGGTCAAACAAGAAATTACAACTTTTGAAAATAAATTGACCAGGAGTCCGTCAATGCGTGACAAGAACAGTTAATATAAAATAGCTGCGCGCGGGAAAGAGACACGTCGATGACTAGAAATGATTTCACATTGTTGGAACATTTTCGAGTTTTGGAATGCTAGAACCTTTCGACCGTTTTATCTATATAAAGGGGCGACGGTGTGACGAGAGGGACTTTACAAGTTTAATACGGAAGAACATAGTAGAAGAAAAGAAGTGGAAGTAAAGATAAATGAAACTTAAAGTCAAGGGAAGTTAAAACTAGTGGCCAATTTCATTTTTCCGATCCCCAAGCCCCAGCTCGTAACAATATATTATAAATATTTATGTTTGCATACGACCATTGAAGAAAAAATTATTATATATTATTTTTCAATTAATCATCCATATATGGTACCATTTATTTTAATAATACAAATATAACGTAAATCAGAACATAAATAACGTGAAAATGAAATTCTATTTGCTTGTTAATTATCCAATGTTTATAAAAACATTAATTTCTAATCTGTTGCGATATTAAGGAGCCTGCGGAAGATGAATTGTTCATACAAACATAATATAAAAATCATATGCAATTTGAATAATATTATTCAGACGCCATTATTCAGGTTAAGATTGTATTTGTCTAAATTCCTGTGTAATATTTTTCTAAAATTCTTACCTTAAATGAAATTTGGATTGCATTTTGCACATTTTTTCATCGTAAATGATATGCCTTCACCATTTTTTTAAATTAAAAACAACTTATTACAGTAACAGCTTATATTGTCAAGTTACAGATAATCTAAAAAAGGCGAAAAATATTTGAATCAGCAATGGCTCTCAGCTCTGAATTCGTATACTGCATCGAACTTTCGATATAATTCATTTTCTAGCACAAGAATTTTGTACTTAAAATGGTTAACAATAATTCTAGTAATATTAAAAATTTATATTACGGTACACGCCTAAATTTATCACAAAATTTGTATAAAAGCGCTATCATCAATGTTAAATTTGCTGCAATATTTTTCAAGTATTTTATGTACAAGCAATGTCTTGCATTTCGGCTACAAAATATTACCCAAAAAAAATTAATATGCGTTGGGCCTGAGGTGATTGCTTTTGTTTCCTAAAATAGTAGGCACTTTGCTAAATGTGTTGTTTTATAAATAAAAAATTCTCCCACCATGATTACAGTTACTAATACCTACATGATGTAATAGGTAACCTATGTATTACGATAAAGTTAAGTTAATACAGTATGGATCTTTTACACTATCTACTTAATGTGATTACTATATTTTATTTTGATATGTTCAGGTAATATGATCATCCTACATAACTTTGTTAAAGTTAATTCGATTTTTATCTTTTTTTAATAAAAATTGAAGAAGAAAATCTTGTAAGTGAATATACGGGATGAATGTATCTATCTACTTTTAATTTTTATCATTCCATAGCTCAGAACGCTTTTATATATGGTATTTCATCATAGAAGCAGTAAACTTACAACATGCATACCTAGATTGTCTCTATAGGGCTTAGATTTCAAGATATCCTAATCTATCTTAAATCCTAATATTTCTTAAAGTTTAGGTATAGTAAGGAAATTTCCAAAACAACGCATTACTATTATTATATATCTAATATTATATTGTAAAACAAATAATGAACATAATTGTTAAATATAAATGCTTATTTGGCGCCTCCGAGTGGTAATGAATAAATTGTATAACGATATATAATTCACAAACGCTTGCACGATAGACAGAAATGACATTATATTCCAACCGATTTTTCCACCCGCGTCGAATTGCAGTTGGGAACAGCCATCGCTGACTTCTAGGAAATTGTAGGTATATATTATATTTCATAATGCATGTGAATTGTTTCATTTTACATTTTGACGCGGAAGCGACCTGTTTAACGAAGAGGTGAATAAGGAGCGAATAATAATTTTCTTATTCTTTTTGAATTTGAATTGATTTCACTTGTTTTGACAATCATTAAAACAAAATTAATAATCTTTTATGATTAATAGGCTGAAACGGCCGCGAACCGCATCTGCAAAGTTCTGAAGGTCAACCAGGAGAACGAACGCCTCATGGAAGAGTACGAGCGCCTCGCTAGTGACGTAAGCATTTTTATTTATTTAAAGTCATTTACAGTATACAGATTCACCCCCAACTTTAGAATGAGTAGAGATCCACTACCATGTGCTTTTTCTAAAACTTCAATTCCATGCACCACTTCTCCGTGAGTTACCATCACCAGTATTTCTGATACGAAATTGAAACCTTTAAAATCAAAGCCTCAAATTCCTCAAAGTTTCAGCAATGCTTATGGCGGCAGAGCAAACATAGCGTGGGCCCTAAAAACATACGTTTGTATCACATACGTATGTACATATGCACATATGTCCCTATACATATATATGTACGTATCCATGCCTGTTTGATGAAATGAAACAAATGTTTTGCATGATATTGAGACTTAAGTATGTAGTCTCCATACAGCAATCACTAGCAACTTCCTTATTTAAAAGATCTAAATCAAGTTTAAGGATAATTTACGTATATTCTGCAGCTCCTAGAATGGATTCGACGCACTATGCCATGGCTGAACAGCCGCCAAACTGACAACTCCCTTGCTGGATGTCAGAAGAAATTAGAGGACTACCGTACCTATAGGTGAGTTTTATCTATACACATTTGATCAATTTTGATTAGCAAAATACAATTACTATATTGTTTTAAAAGTAAAAACTATAAGTATTACACACTTATATTTTTTAATTTTACTGACACACACACTGACGACCAATTGGCTCAGTGACGCCTCCGCCCGCGGTTGACTCCGCGGTCGCGGGTTCGATCCCCGCCTCGGAATAAATATATAGATGGATTTACAAATATTTATTCCGAGTCTGGTAACCCCGCCAATCCGCATTAAACAAGCGTGGTGGGTTTAACGTCCGTTCTCTTTAGGAGTAGGTACGTTCCTAAAGAGGCCCGTGCTCAGCAGTGAGACATATATGGGCTGTTAAAAAAAAAGGTTTTAATACAGGTTAGTTAACTTTTTCAATTGTGGTATCTATGACTTTGGCATTGATAATGGTTATTATGAAATATTTATGATATATATCGCAATAATGTAAATCGCAACAATAAATATTACATAATGACCATTATCAATGCCAAAGTGATAGATACCACAATTGAAAAAGTTAACTAACCTAATACAGGTTAGTTAACTAACCCCCTGAAAACCTCAATATAATTTTGAACTCGTAATTAGTTTTGACTCTAATATTTGTTATTATTCGTTTTGTCAGGCGTAAACACAAGCCACCGCGCGTCGAGCAAAAGGCTAAGCTCGAAACCAATTTCAATACTTTGCAAACAAAACTCCGTTTGAGCAACCGCCCAGCCTATATGCCCACCGAAGGCAAAATGATTTCTGTAAGTATCCAATCACGCTAACTACTTTTTAACGTCGTAGAATTAGTTAGACTGTTTTGTGTAGAAATGTTCCATAATCAGAACGGTCCTACCAATACATAAATAAAGTTATTACAACTTTAAATAGAAAATAAATTTTCGAGCGACTGTAACCCAGTATGTATACATGTATATGTGATTTGCAGGATATTGGCCAAGCGTGGAAAGGTTTGGAAACCGCTGAGAAGGCTTTCGAAGAATGGTTACTCAGCGAGATGATGAGACTCGAGCGCTTGGAGTACCTAGCACAGAAGTTCAAGCATAAGGCTGACACTCACGAAGATTGGACCAGGGGTGTGTAAAACAGTTAACAAGATGAGTGGGATACTATCGAAAAAAATCTAACCACATATAAATTTCTTACGCTTTTTTCAGAAACAATGAAATGTCTATCTTTTTTACCTATTCATCACTTTGTAATTAGCATCAGTCACTGGTGGTGAATAACATAAAAATAGTGATTACTTGCTCTGTCAATATAAATTATTGTTTGCGGGTATTTAGTAATAATTAAAATTAATGTTCTGTAATTTGCTTATTAGGTAAGGAAGAGATGCTCCAATCACAGGACTTCCGTCAGTGCAAACTGTACGATATCAAGGCTCTTAAGAAGAAGCACGAGGCTTTCGAGTCCGACCTCGCCGCTCACCAAGATCGCGTTGAGCAGATCGCCGCTATCGCTCAAGAACTTAAGTAAGTTATTTTTATATCATTTTGCAAATATTACAATATGTGTAATATTACGGGACGCATATGTCGCTGTTACTGTGCATTCACCTCACAACTACACAAAGTACGATTATTACATACTATTATATTTTTGCATTCCTTAATTTTCCTCTGAAACACCAACGATGACGTCTTAAGAGAATTTTTGAAGCTACCACCAGAGTAATCTAAAAGTCAAAAGATCTCCTGTGTTACGAATCTTACCAACAATTCTTTTGTTGGCGTTCAATGACAGTGTTGGTTCTAGAGCCTTTACAACTTCATAAGGAGGACTATCGAGCAATAGACAAAGGCTGCTCCTATTTTGAAATTCTACAGAAATTGTAAACTTATTAGGCCAGCTGGGGGTATTAACTACTCGAGCGCTTCTAATAGAATATAATTTATATTTTTTTGTAAAAAATATCCGTGTACAATAAAATTCTCATTCGCTCCCTCGATCCTAAGGATCGTGACCCACAATGGTAGGTTGCGCTGTCTTGATCTAAATCACTTGAGACCAGTCGCCCTTGCACGCATCGTATGCAAAGTTTCCTTAGACATCGGTTATTTGGCCCGCCCAATCGCGTCAATCTTCAGGCACAAGCTCCTGTGCCATGAAAAAAATAGCGCTTCAATATTATTATTGCCGTAAAAGAATTCAGCTCCTTTGCCATAATAAAGGGTAAAAACTTAATTTTTTTAAACCCTCTCGCGGCGGAGAGCTCAGAAATGAATTGCGCTCTAAGTAGCCGGCATGACGGTGGAAGATCTAACGCGCGCACAACACTTAATATTTTCAGAATCAGATTCAAAACTTCTTAACAGTAGACGTCTTTTGTTGCATGCACTTTGATTTTTACTTTTGTATCCAATTTCTCCAAAAATGTCAGACAAGTCAAAATCCATACTATCGCAGCTCATATTTGTCGTCGTTTTGTCTATCATCGGGGCAAAATTTATGGATCAGTATATTTGATTATATAAAAAAATCTCTGCACAAGAAGCTTGTGCTGCAAGCACATCGAAAACCATCGACTTAATGGACATTATTAGGCAGTTACTGATAACAAGCGAATGGCGCTAAAAGGCGTTGTTCGCCGCGAAAGAGTCAAGCTTGCGCGCTCTTTCCTAATGATTAGTATCTTAGGGCACGACGAATAACTAAGGAAGACAAAGAAGTATATATATATATATATATATATATATATATATATATATATATATATATATACATATATATATATACATATCTTAACCGTGTTCGGCCATGACGACTGGCAAATGTAATGAGAGCTTCGATAGTTTGCTCTTAAATAAACATAAACGCAGTATATGTATTTCCACATATACTACAAGTTATACACGTAATTAATAGCCACAGTTGGTCTGGCCTTAATTTAATCTCGTTTGACATCGAGCTCTTGTTCCAAAAATTGTAATTGTCTTGTAAAATATATTTTCGCTTTGTCCACAGCACATTGTCGTACCACGACGTCGGTGCTGTGAACGCCCGCTGCCAACGCATTTGCTCGCAGTGGGATCGCCTGGGCGCCCTCACTCAGCGCCGCCGTCTCGCACTCGACGACGCCGAACGCGTACTCGAGCAGATCGACTTACTGCACCTCGAGTTCGCGAAACGTGCCGCTCCCTTCAACAACTGGCAAGTTCCTTTTATACAAAATGAATCGCCAAAATGTATGTACGCGCATAACTTTAGAACGACTGCACCAAATTAAATAATTCTTTTATTTATTGAGTTTGTAATTATAAGGACAAGGTTTGTACAAAAGATAATTTTCCAAATTTTTGTACTTTAATTGTAATTTTATTTCTTAACAGAAGATTCTTATTTGTTTTCACTAGTTACACCACCCGTGCGAAGCCGGGGCGGCTAACTAGTAATACCTAAAACAAAAAAATATAAATTATATGTGGGGTAACATTGAATGATAGAATAAGGAATGAAGATATAAGAGAGTGATGTGGAGTAAAAGGTATCCTGGAAAAAGCTGAAAAAGGGATGCTTAGATGGTTTGGGCACATAGATAGGTTGTATGAAAGACAATTGGTAAAGAAATTTACGTTGCGGATTTGGATGGAAAGGTCGGCAGGGGAAGACCAAGGAAAACATACCTTGACTAAATTGCCGAAATTTTCGGGAAAGGTCAGGTCAAGAGTACCCTTAACCGGCGGGCTTGCATGATAAGTGATAAGTGTGAAGGACGTAAGAAGAAAGTATGCCGAGAACGTAGCAGATGGAGATCTGTGTTCTCTACCTACCCCTACGGCAAACAGGCGGGACGATATGTATGTATGTACGTAATACCCAAAACAAAGAATAATGAATACACATTTTTTACATATTCTATATTTATTTGTAACGAATGAAGTTATTATAATGCATAAGCGAATGCGAATTTCATTTTTCTTGCGAATGCTATTCTGATGCAAATGCGATCTTACTTTCTTTTATTCTTTCAAATGTTCAAAATGTTAAAAAGACGCTAAAATTAATTTCACTTGATATGCTATATAGATCATATTAAAACCATTATTTTTATAACCAACTATTACCGTTAACGACTAAAACCTTAGCAATAAAATACGTCAACAAAATTAGGACCTCCGATTCACATCTGAAAGCAAATTGATTTTCTAAATGTTCTATGCATATTTATCCTGTTTTTGTAAGATGTTTACTTTGCGTTGTTTTGTTGTGAATATTTAATGACAAATCGGGGAAAAGTTACTTCTTTTAATTTGTGGCTATAAGCATTAAGTATTTAATATATTTTATTATAATATATTATATAACTCTAAGCTTAGCCATACAATAAACATAAATATGTTGTATATTATTAGGTCGGGGCAAAAGTATTTTCGTATTTTGAATGTATTATTAGTGATCAAACCTCTTTGGCTGTACTGAATGTAACTGGCTGGTTTTAATACCATATTAAATTGACGTTCTGAAGATGCAATAAATAAATAAAAAAACTAGTTCCTGCCATTTTTCAATTGTTTTTCAAGCAAGCAAAATGAACGTATGTAACGAAAAAATTCGGTACATTTTAAAGTTTTATTACAAATAAGGTAAAAATGCGACGACCGCCGCGAATAAAATTTGTGCGGTTTACGGACTTAATGCGGTATCAATAAAAGTAGCACAAATGTGGTTCAAGCGTTTCAAGTCTAGAAATTTTAGTGTGAAAGATGAGGTTCGCTTTGGACGCCCTGTCACAGATAAAATCAGTGCCATCTTTGAGAAAGTGGAGCAAGATCGACATATTAGTAGCTACGACGTTGCTGAAGAACTGGATGTTGATCATAAAGCAGTTTACGTCATTTACGAAAGTATGGGTACAAGAAAAAACATTTGGATACTACATGATCTCACTGAGCGAAACCATGACAACGCCAGACCGCACTCATCTATAGCCACGCAGCAAAAATTGAGAGAGCTTGGCTGGGATGTGTTGATGCATCCTCCGTATAGCTCTGACCTTGCTCCATCAGATTTCCACCTGTTTCGGTCATTTCTGAACTCTTTAGGAAACATAAAACTAACCTCAAAAGAACACTGTGAACACTACCTGTCAGATTTTTTTAATCAAAAATCTCAAAATTTCTACAGGAATGGGATCATGACACTACCCACAAGATGGCAACAAGTCTTAGATCAAAACGGCACATACATATTATAAATAAATAAAATTTTTTTTTGTACAATATGCAACAACAAATCGTTGCTTACGACCTAATTGGCGCTAAGTTACCGCTTTCGAAGTCAATGGTCACAGAGTCGATTTCCACATCGAATAAATATTATATATGTATGGCGTATAAGTATTTATTTCGAGTCTGGGTTTCCCACCAATCCACCTTGTACAAGCGGGAGGCCATGCCCATCAGTAAGACATATGAATTGTAATAAAATCAGGAAATGCTAAACAAACTTTTGATTAAAAAATAAATCATAAAATCGCCAAATAAAATTATAAATACATAGATTTTAAAGAAAATACAATTTCCAGATTTTTTTTACCCGAATATTAATCATTTTGAAATAAACCTATATATACATGTCCCTATTTTATCCCACTTCTGCCTCTTGAGTAATTTTATCGACTAACGTTCATACTTATAAGTACTTGTTAAAATACACGTACAGAACTGCAAAAATGAATTTTAAGAAATTCCATTTAAAGACGTATGATAAAAAGAAGAAAGATAAAAATATACATAACAAATTTCGAATATTTCGCGTAATTTGATTCATTATATTATAGTTACGTTCATTATAGTAACTAGCTAGTATTACCACGAATCAGTTGCTGTTTAGCGCACGGTAGCGGAGATCGCTCGCACGCATCGATAATTTTGAATGATAGTGATAATAATGACGATAACAATTATTTTGCTGATACGATAATCGACATCAAAAACAAAAGATTTCTATGGTACTATAACGGTTATTCCGCAGAAACAACTCACAACTATATTTATCACATGATTATAAATTAAAAGAATAAAGGCAATAGCTTACGTACATATGTATTAAGGCACAAAAAACGGTAAATTATAGTGTTGGTGTTATATAACATTTGCCTAATAATATATTAATATCTTAGGTTGGATGGAACACGTGAAGATTTAGTGGATATGTTCATTGTCCACACCATTGAGGAAATCTCCGGCCTGATGGACGCCCACGCACGATTCAAGGCCACGCTTGGTGAAGCTGACAAAGAATACCAGGTATATATACCTCTTGACTGCATACAACGTCGCGCTATTTCTATTATCTATGACCAACATCTCACCGAACGGCTAGATTCTTTAGAACTGCGGAGGGATATTTCATCTCTCAGCATCTTCTATCGATATTACAATAGGAAGTGCTACGAGGAATTGTTTGGAATAGTTTCTGAATTTCTTCGCTGAATTCCACTATCGCATAACTCGCCACCAAGTAAAGTTTCATCTTCACCATTTGGATGAGTGGCGATCCTATACGGTGCGTTTTTCAAGAAACTTCTTTCCGCGCATCACTATCGTGTGGAACTAAATAGCTATCTCCAGCGGTGTTTCCGAACCGATAAGATATGGAACCTTCAAAAATCATTTTCCTTAAAGGCCGGAGACATTCCTGTAATGCCTATAGCACTATAAATGTCTATGGGCGACATTGAATACTTTCTATCGGATGACACGCCTGCTCGTTTGCTTTACTATCCCATAAAAATTATTAATATGTTCATTCATCGTCATCACCATCATCAATTTCCGTGGCAGTCCACTGCTGGACATAGACCGCGAGAAAAGCGCCACCCAGTCCGATCTGCAGCATCGCGCATCAAGTTTCTGCCAGCCGCCCTGCGAAGATCGTTGTACACTTTAGACAGGGGGCGGTCTCCACTCCACAACTCGTCTATTACAATACGTGATAAGTCCATTGCCACTTTAGTTTGCTCACTCGGGGAACCATCTCAGTGACTTTGGTTCTTCATTCCGAGACCTATACACTAAAGAAACTACTGCCCAAAGCTCTTTAAGCTTGTGAAGAAATTTGTTCATTAATATTCACTAATTGGAAGATAATTGGAGTTTCTTTTACGTAATCCACTTGTAAAAAGTAATATAAAATAAAACATATTTGTTTTCCAGACGATTGTGAATCTCGTTCACCAAGTGGAATCCATTGTGAAGCAACACCAGATTCCTGGTGGCTTAGAAAATCCTTACACCACTCTTACTGCACACGTAAGTTTTACAACTCAAACATATAAATTAATTTAGATTAGTATCTTTCTTATTATTTTTGGGTTTCATGATGGCCTTGTGCACTTCCTCAAAAGAGGATGATATAGGTTGGTGATACATTATCGTCAGACTGATAGAAAAAAAATATTTCATAACTGAGGGTCGATGTTTTAGGTTTTAGTCGATAGGACATTACTTGAGGAATCATTGTTTTAGAACTCAAGTCTTATCGCTAATAGCGATTTCTTCCAAACAACCTTAGGTTGGACACAGCGTTAAAAAGATAATTTGATATAGGTTGGTGATATATTATCGTCAGGCTGATAGAAAAAAAATATTTCATATACTGAGGGTCGATGTACATTACTTGAGGAATCATTGTTTTAGAGCTGAAGTACGGCGGACCGTTTACCATATATGTAATCTTGTTCGCAGGAGTTAAACCGCAAGTGGTCTGACGTGCGTCAACTGGTGCCGTCACGCGACGCCACCCTCGCCGCGGAACTGCGCAAGCAACAGAACAACGAAACTTTGCGGCGTCAGTTCGCCGAGAAGGCCAACGCTGTCGGGCCCTGGATCGAGCGCCAGATGGACGCCGTCACCGCCATCGGCATGGGCTTGCAGGTACTTATGATTTACTTGTGCAGAAAATCGGCCTCTCCTGAAGCAAAGTAAAGCGCCTGCCCTAACATCGTGTCTGTCCAGGCAGACATGATGTTAGGGCATGACGTAGGGCAACAAAGGGACTTAGGACCCAGAAGAGACGGATTTACTAATTAAAATAAACGCAATGCGATCAATCTGGGGATTATTAAGAATTTCCGTTAACCGTAATGTAGAATTTCGCCAAATTTCTTACAAACTAACTTAACCTTTTTTTTCTTCACGTAAAAAAACCTACACTTTTTTCTCCTTACGTAAAAAATTCCGAACCTAATAAATCCCAAATTTTGATAAAAAGATGGAAGAAAAAAAGGAAAAGGTTCTTTGTTTTGAATGGTTGTAAGAATTTTGGTGGAATTCTACATTATTTCGCGATTTTTAGTCTCCTCCGTAATTCGTAAAAAGACAGAAACTGTGATAAAACCGACCAATACAAAATCAGTGTTTTATCATATTTCTCGTAACCTCATTATTTTTAAACTTTTAAACCAGTCTAAACAAGAAATTATGGTTATATTGGATTTTGTCTTTTATAATGTTTTCGACTAGATAAGTAACATTCAATAATTTTTCTAAAAGATTTATGTAGAAGATATTAAGATTTTTTTAATTGAATGGCAGGAAATAAAAAATAAAATTACTATGAGGCCTGGATACAGTGAGAACTAGCAACCGCCTGGCAAGCAACTTTGTCTCTAATTAATGCTTACTATTAATCTATAAACTATGATGTTGTGACAGGGATCGCTTGAAGACCAACTGCACCGGCTGAAAGAGTATGAGGCGGGCGTCCACGCATATAAACCTCATATTGAAGAGCTGGAACGTATCCATCAAGCTGTACAAGAGGGCATGATCTTCGAGAACAGGCAAGTTGTTTGCTTAATATAACAATGGTTAATAGAAGTTAAAAATAATAAAAAACTGGTTATACAAATAAAATAGTCCAAACTTTTTTGTTATTACTAGTTTTTGACCAGGGCTTAATTGATTATGTATATAATCGATATCGAAATGAATGATCTTTGATAAACATTGATACTATATGCTAGAAATAATATATAATTAATATGCTGTTTATATGCTAGACATAAATATTCATACATTATCTCCTTTGAAAAACTAATGAATTTAAACATTAAAATGAAAATGATATATTAAATGAATTGTCAAATTATACGGTAACTAAGCTCGTCATTAGATATTATAATCCTGGGGAACCTTATGGTGGTGGAATTGTAATTACTAATGTTTTGCCCGTAAGTCCATGTATGTCCCACTGAGAAGCACGGGTCTCCCCATTTCGAGAGGAACGAACATTAACCCACCACGCTTGTCCAATGCGGATTGGCGGGGTTACAAAAATCGAAATAAATATCTGTAGACCACACATATATACGAGATCGTTGATACCGTGGGTGGGGGGCCCCGCCACTGAACCTAGCAGTAGTACAATATTAATCATTTTTATACTAGAAATTTACTTAACATTAAGTTATATAAGTGTTATTGCATCATAACTTTAAATATGAAAGAAGAAAGATAGGCTTTTATAATAAATTAGCTACCAAACAAAAATGTGAACAATTTATATATTTTTAAATAATTTTAATTTTTAAATATGTCTGTAGATATTCACAATACACAATGGAGACGTTGCGCGTGGGTTGGGAGCAGTTGCTGACATCAATTAACCGCACCATCAATGAAGTGGAGAACCAGATCCTCACTCGTGACTCCAAGGGCATCACGCAGGAGCAATTGACCGAATTCCGTGCCTCCTTCAACCACTTCGATAAGAATCGTACAGGTTGATATTTACTCCTAAATAAATGTAGATTACGTTTCCGTTAGCCGAGCGCAAAAGAAAAATCGCCAATTAATGTAGAATTCGGTCGAATTTCTTACAACCTAACCCAACTTATTCTTATTTCCTCAAATAACCTAACCTAACCCAACTTATTCTTATTTCCTCAAATAACCTAACCTAACCTAACCTAACGTCAAATTTCTTACAACCTAACCCAACTTATTCTTATTTCCTCAATCTAAACTAACCTAACGTCAAATTTCTTACAACCTAACCCAACTTATTCTTATTTCCTCAATCTAAACTAACCTAACGTCAAATTTCTTATAACCTAACCCAACTTATTCTTATTTCCTCAAATAACCTAACCTAACCTAACGTCAAATTTCTTACAACCTAACCCAACTTATTCTTATTTCCTCAAATAACTAAACCTAACGTCAAATTTCTTACAACCTAACCCTAATTAAAAACTTATTCTTATTTCCCCAAATAAATAAAAACCTAACCTAACGTCATGTAAAAAACCTAACCTACCTAACCTAACCTAGCGAAAAATCGCCAAATCTTTTGGAGCCTTATGCTCTCCAAATTAATTCAAAACTTAACTTAAGATGCTTTATCTTAATTTTTGTTTTAAAAAATAATGAAAATTTATTAGATAAGGAAAAAAAAGAAGTTAGCTTATATTGTAAGAAATTTGGCTTTTGGTTTTCATTCACTCATATTTTTAATTGAGGGAAGGAGAAAGAATTGTTCATTCGATTTTATTACTTAAAAGAACAATATTTAAGCCGTTATATTTTAAACATTTTCCAACGAAACGTCGGATAAAGTTTTTTTTTTTTAAAGAATAGATAGGCAAGTGAGGAAGCAGATTAGTTGATGAACACTGCAGATCCGATGCTGTTAAAAATAATTCTTAAAAACTATTTTTTTTTATTTAATGAACAAATTAATTTAAACTAAAATTGAACTTAGAATCTATAACTAGGTCGTTAGTTATTTAATATTGGTAATTACCTAGTTAAGATATGTACATAAGTTATCAGTAATATAGATTGAAAATTAATGTGTGCACCAAATTGGGTCCCGATATACGGGCAATCGCCCAGTTCAGGGTCCACCGGCAATTCAACCTCATACGCACATATCTATTGTTTAAATAAATAAATTTGTTATCATTAGTATACAATATAATGTCAAATTTTTGAATATATATATAGTATATGTGATGAATGTTCATTATTTAAGGGCGCTTGGCTCCCGAAGAGCTGAAGTCTTGCCTGGTGTCACTTGGCTACAGCATCGGCAAGGACAGACAAGGAGATCTGGACTTCCAGCGCATACTTGCCGTTGTAGATCCCAACAGTACTGGTAATAAACTGAAACTATAGTAGTATGCTATGTTGCGCAAAATGGTATCACATGTGATATAAGTACCTTCGTGAATATATATTAATGTATAGTAAATATATAATTGTTTTTATAGCTGAGCAGGAAAACGAGCATGCGGATCACCTGGTGGTGAGCGATCACCGCCGCCCATAAACATTCGCACCGCCGGATGGGTCTCACATAGGTTACCGGCCTCTTGAATGTCATGCCATATCAATATTACGTGGGAACACCGCAGGTGGTAAATTGTCCCACAGTTCGTGGCAGGAAACTGCGACTGAACCGCACGGTGGTTGACAACCTGGCGACGGAGTTGGAACCTATTCTCTCACTGTCAAATATCACATGTAATTATCGCCTACTAATATCCTAGTGTAGCAGCTTCAAGGGCATCGAAACTCGATATTTCTTTCTCTAGTTCATTTGACTGTGACTATTTATTTCCGCCTTACAAACTTACTATATAAATTTAAAACTGTGTAACATAAATTACTTCCTTATTGTATAATTTTAGCGATCATTTTGTTTTTCTACTATATACGACGTTATTAGTTGTGTAATTTTGTTAATTGCGTTATTATATTCTGCACATTATTTTTTAATACTACATACTACTAATTAATGTATGTATATTTTCATACCTTATTTTACAGGATACGTTTCATTTGACGCGTTCCTTGACTTCATGACAAGAGAATCTACAGACACGGACACTGCTGAACAAGTCATCGATAGCTTCAGGATCTTAGCTGGTGATAAGGTACGTACAACTTTCATTAGGTTTCAAAACAAGCAACCAAAATGTTTAGTTTCTTTATTGATTCATTGTCGACTGTATGTACACCGCATAATACATCTGGGAGCAGGTCTATATTCAACAGTGGACTATAACAGACTGATAATAACTGTCTGTTGTAATATATATATGGGCGGCGTTGATTGCTTTCCATCGAGTGACACACCTGCTCGTTTGCCTTTCTTTCCTATATAAAAAAAGAATCATAAATTATGCCCGCGAAAACGAAGCCAGTAATTTGTACTCTGAGGACAGTGACGACAATGAATCGGCGACGAAGGTTACTTCTCAACCCTTGGACTTTGCTGAAACAATGAGACATGCTACAGCAGAGATGGAGAAGAATTATGGTTGTCTTATATCGTAAGTTAGGTTATGGGAGTATCCAGGTAAAGACGGAGTGCGAAGTAGTAAATGAAGTCCCGACAAACTAAAAGTATTATGTAAACAACTAAACACATATAAATAGGCAAGTTAATAACTAACACAGGTCAACATGAATTTTGAGTCTGAGTTCTGTACCTCTAATTTTGATTACTTATGCCTAATGAAAGTAAAAAGATTTTTAACTAATAAAGTTTGCTTTTGTAACAAACTATGTTTCAAATTTTAGGAAAAGTCTCTATTTTTTAATTTCAATCATATATAAAAACAAAGCAAATTTTGAATTATATATTTTTATTATTTTTAATTACAAAAGAATATATAAATAAACCCTGAAATACAAAAAAAGGATCCTAAAGAAAGCTTTAAAAATGAATATTTTTGATATTTCTTTTGCGATAGACCTTTTCGTATAAGCCCCCAAATGTAGTCACCCACCATGTACTTATAACAAGGACAATACAGTCCTTGATACCGTCGTTCGAAGTTCATTACATCTTGGTGGAAGCGCTCCCGTTGCTCTTCTGTATATTAAGCCCACAGGTTATCTTTAAATTGATCGAAATGAGCATGTGGCAAGCGAATTTTAAGTGACGTTCTGCAACCTATGAGTTTGAAGCTGTCAAAAATTGGAAATTCATTGTATAATGTACAAAGCGAACTTCATTTGTTATGAACTTTCTACTTCGCGATGTAGACAATCAAAAATATTAAATAACTCACTCAGTAAATATTTTTTTTTGTTTGTGTCCTTTTGAACTCTGACTAATTAATGTAATGTCTGTTGCAGCAGTTACACTCTCCCTCTGATTTGATTGGTTTATGTTGTACAGCCTTACATAACGGCGGAAGAGTTGCGACGCGAGTTGCCACCAGACCAGGCGGAGTACTGCGTGGCCCGCATGCCACACTACCGCGGCCCCGGCGCCCCGCCCGGAGCTCTCGACTACATGGCATTTTCCACCGCCCTCTACGGAGAGACCGATCTTTAGGTACTTTAATTTTTTAGGATTACCGTTCATAACCACCCTAAGCTCAAAACAAATTTCGGTACTTATAGAATTCTTGTAACCTAACCTAACCTGTTTTTCCCCACGAAAAAAACCTAACCTAGCAAGCGAAAAATCGCGAAATAATATAGAATTCCGCAAAATTTCTTACAAACATAAGGGGAATATTCGTTTGGGGCCATGTGCTCTATTCTCTGAAATCATTAAAAACAAAGGACATTTTCCTTCTTTTCTTCCGTCTTAATTTTTATTATAAAAAATGATTAATCCTTGGGATTTATTATTAAGGTTAGGTTAGGTTTCGCAGAATTCTACATTTTTGGCGATTTTTCGCTTGAGCCCGGCTAACGGATAAGTACCTAAATTTATTTTTCAAAATAAAAAATTACATTTTTATGTCTATCATCAGTCAGTCTTAAAAATCCAGCTCAGCACCGTTTTGTTATGACATTCTTCTGGACGGAGAAAACACGACGAAAGAAACTCTTGATACTATTTTTACTCACATAGTGCAGTCATTGTTGAGTGAGAAATTATTTTACAGCCATCCCGAATTGGACATTTATTTAGCATTATCAGTATTTTCGAATAATCCGGCGTTTTGGAAACTATGATGAACTTTTAACTCAATGTATTTCTTTTACCGAGTAATGTATCGTTATATTTAAGATAGAAAATCAAGTATGAGACTCATTTGTGTAATGCGTTTGTAGATATGATATTCAATAATATACTGACGTGAATCCGAAACATAATTTATTTGCAGAATCATCACCAGCAGATTCTTAGTCGCCGCGCTCAACAACACTAACGTCATGCAACCCAATAGAAGCGAGCGGCGTCAACGTTACGACAAACAAAAATTATTTCTCTTATATTGACCAATCTCATACACGCCCTAAACCGTGGTCAATGTAAATCAAACAATTTTTGTAATATCATTCAAGGTGTTCGATAATGAATACATGTGCAATGTTCAAACCAAAAATGCCATTAATTAACTTTCATACAAAGATAAATTCTTTTATATTGTAATTGTTTGACTTAAATCAGATGAGAATCACTTATGTTAACAGCTATATTTACATAATTAGATTTAGGAATTTATATCTTTTGTACGCAATTTTCTGGATTGTCACAAAACATTTATTTGTAAGTTAAAAATGGTGCTAATGTTTAAGCTTCACTAATGTGTGACACCACAACAACACTCATTTATAACGTAGTTTTCGTTCCATTTTTCAAAATTCATATTAATAATCTTGCTGAAATTTTAAATATTGCAGGTGTCACGCAAGTATTGCCATACCTTGCCTATAATTATTTATTTACACTTTCCGATATTGATAAACTTTATATGATTATCGTTTGTGAGAGTATTTTTAAATGAGTACTCAAAATAAATGATCTGCCATATTTTCATCTTTTCTTAATGACTGCTGTTAATCCTAATTTATATGTGGAACCATGGTATGTTGATTAAGAACAATTATGTGCCCAGAAATATACTAACTCGAATGTACAGGTAATTAAATAATAAAGAACTCTTTTGAACAATTTTATTATCTTTTTTTTGAACCTCACACATCTTAAAAACTAAAAACAATAAATTGTACAAATAACACAACATGAGTAGAATAAGTGATACAATATATGGTCTACTTTATGTAGTTTATCAAAAATCATCTTAATTGAATATAGAAATACTTAATATTAAAACAGAATTGTCAATGGCATAACAATGATAAATTGATAAAAATACATCATTGAAATTGACTACAATGTTATCAATCTTAGTTAAAACAAACTTCACAAAAATCTTTACCGACATACATTGCCTTATATGTATTTTTCAAATAGTTTAATCAATATCTTTCCTTTGAAGGCACTTTTCCTCGTAATTAAATGGCATACTTTTTGCAAGAATAAATAGCAACAAAACTGGATCTGATGTTTGCAACAATCAGAACTCACTTCACTGGTTACTCTGCAAGAATACTTTGAAGACAGCATACATATGCAAATAGCTTAAAGTTTTTGTTGTTACAAGAGTATACTGATTTTATTTTATTATCCTATTTCACTCAAAATATTGAATACATTGCCCATAAAAAATCTGAATCCAGTGTGAAAGTGTTTAATACAAGCAACTCCAAATAGTAGGTTTGATGTTTGTCTGGCAGGCAGGTTTTCTAAACAGATTCCAAAACAGAGCTAAAGAAGCCTATCTTCCACATACTCAATTCTGTCTTAATAGAAGTACACACAAAATATATACATAAGTATACTCTAAAATCATTATATCAAGTCTAAGTTTAAAACCTGAGGCTTAGTCGTTAACAACTGAATTAATAATTAATTTTTTCTTTGGAATTTTCTTTTTACATTTTTAATGAATTAATGTGATGTCCATTTTAAACCACAAATATAGTAAATATTCGAAGCAGTACAACTTATAACTTAAAATAAATTATTTTTATTATAAACAAGACTTCTAATTAAAATAAAGTCAAATTTTAGTGAGTAGATAAAAAAATTCATTTAAATAACAGGATATCTATATGCAAAACAAATCAAAATTTAAATAATTATACATTATATCTCTTTATAAATTTTTAACCATCCATTAAAATAAATAATAATAGTAAACTAATATTTTGTTTAAGAAACCCAAGTATTTAAATGATTGAGTACAATGAAATAAGTAATCAAACATTATTTTTTGTTGTCTTCCTTTTTCATTTCTTCAGCTGTCAACAAAGCACTTTTAATGCCAACTTTCTTCAGTTCTTCAACTAATTCACCAGATTGATGCATCTGCAGCATTATATCACATCCTCCTACAAATTCACCATTAATAAATACTTGCGGTATTGTAGGCCAGTTAGAGTATTCTTTTATACCTGTAAAAAAAATTGCTATATAATAATATAAATTCATTGCGGTGAAAAAGCCCAACAATTTTATCATAGATTCTTTCAATTAATGTTGTATGGATTTTATATTAAATTTAAATGATATATAATTATTATTTACTTAATATAATTTCAAAAACAAAACATACTTGGGCAAAATATTAAAAAGAATGTCTAAAATACAAAATGTCAAAGCAACACATCATTTAATTTGCATCATTTGAAAAGTATTGTAACAAACTGTCAATACTAACTTAGTATAATATAGAGGAAAGTGGCCAACAAGCGTATCACTGCTATTATTTGAATCAATAGTAGTAAAGAAAAAATTAACTAACAATTACAAACATATAAACAATCTGACATGTCACACTGACATGAGTCAATGTAAGATCGCAGCAGCATGATGCAATTCACTGACACATTGGCCATTTTAAAAAGGTCATTGATTTTAGCATTAAGATCATTTTCTTCTTATTATTTATGTGTAGTTTAACTTTTTGTTGTTTCCTTTTTTTATCTCTCTAATACTCTCGTGAAAGTTACCACGGTGCGAGTTTTTTTCTGTTTATATGTTTGTAATTGTTAGTTAATTTACTTCTGACATAAACTTATGTTAATGTACCAACTCAAGAAATCAATCACAATTCAATTCAATTCTTTGTTTATGGCAACTATCAGTGAATTCTGCCAGTGTCAAGTCAATCATGGAAGTCACACAATCAAATAAAAACTTAAAAAATAACGAAATATATAAACAGAAAAAAACTCGCACCGTGGTAACTTTCACGAGAGTATTAGAGAGATAAAAAAAGGAAACAACAAAAAGTTAAACTACACATAAATAATAAGAAGAAAATGATCTTAATGCTAAAATCAATGACCTTTTTAAAATGGCCAATGTGTCAGTGAATTGCATCATGCTGCTGCGATCTTACATTGACTCATGTCAGTGTGACATGTCAGATTGTTTATATGTTTGTAATTGTTAGTTAATTTTTTCTTTACTACTATTGATTCAAATAATAGCAGTGATACGCTTGTTGGCCACTTTCCTCTATATTATACTAAGTTAGTATTGACAGTTTGTTACAATACTTTTCAAATGATGCAAATTAAATGATGTGTTGCTTTGACATTTTGTATTTTAGACATTCTTTTTAATATTTTGCCCAAGTATGTTTTGTTTTTGAAATTATATTAAGTAAATAATAATTATATATCATTTAAATTTAATATAAAATCCATACAACATTAATTGAAAGAATCTATGATAAAATTGTTGGGCTTTTTCACCGCAATGAATTTATATTATTATATAGCAATTTTTTTTACAGGTATAAAAGAATACTCTAACTGGCCTACAATACCGCAAGTATTTATTAATGGTGAATTTGTAGGAGGATGTGATATAATGCTGCAGATGCATCAATCTGGTGAATTAGTTGAAGAACTGAAGAAAGTTGGCATTAAAAGTGCTTTGTTGACAGCTGAAGAAATGAAAAAGGAAGACAACAAAAAATAATGTTTGATTACTTATTTCATTGTACTCAATCATTTAAATACTTGGGTTTCTTAAACAAAATATTAGTTTACTATTATTATTTATTTTAATGGATGGTTAAAAATTTATAAAGAGATATAATGTATAATTATTTAAATTTTGATTTGTTTTGCATATAGATATCCTGTTATTTAAATGAATTTTTTTATCTACTCACTAAAATTTGACTTTATTTTAATTAGAAGTCTTGTTTATAATAAAAATAATTTATTTTAAGTTATAAGTTGTACTGCTTCGAATATTTACTATATTTGTGGTTTAAAATGGACATCACATTAATTCATTAAAAATGTAAAAAGAAAATTCCAAAGAAAAAATTAATTATTAATTCAGTTGTTAACGACTAAGCCTCAGGTTTTAAACTTAGACTTGATATAATGATTTTAGAGTATACTTATGTATATATTTTGTGTGTACTTCTATTAAGACAGAATTGAGTATGTGGAAGATAGGCTTCTTTAGCTCTGTTTTGGAATCTGTTTAGAAAACCTGCCTGCCAGACAAACATCAAACCTACTATTTGGAGTTGCTTGTATTAAACACTTTCACACTGGATTCAGATTTTTTATGGGCAATGTATTCAATATTTTGAGTGAAATAGGATAATAAAATAAAATCAGTATACTCTTGTAACAACAAAAACTTTAAGCTATTTGCATATGTATGCTGTCTTCAAAGTATTCTTGCAGAGTAACCAGTGAAGTGAGTTCTGATTGTTGCAAACATCAGATCCAGTTTTGTTGCTATTTATTCTTGCAAAAAGTATGCCATTTAATTACGAGGAAAAGTGCCTTCAAAGGAAAGATATTGATTAAACTATTTGAAAAATACATATAAGGCAATGTATGTCGGTAAAGATTTTTGTGAAGTTTGTTTTAACTAAGATTGATAACATTGTAGTCAATTTCAATGATGTATTTTTATCAATTTATCATTGTTATGCCATTGACAATTCTGTTTTAATATTAAGTATTTCTATATTCAATTAAGATGATTTTTGATAAACTACATAAAGTAGACCATATATTGTATCACTTATTCTACTCATGTTGTGTTATTTGTACAATTTATTGTTTTTAGTTTTTAAGATGTGTGAGGTTCAAAAAAAAAGATAATAAAATTGTTCAAAAGAGTTCTTTATTATTTAATTACCTGTACATTCGAGTTAGTATATTTCTGGGCACATAATTGTTCTTAATCAACATACCATGGTTCCACATATAAATTAGGATTAACAGCAGTCATTAAGAAAAGATGAAAATATGGCAGATCATTTATTTTGAGTACTCATTTAAAAATACTCTCACAAACGATAATCATATAAAGTTTATCAATATCGGAAAGTGTAAATAAATAATTATAGGCAAGGTATGGCAATACTTGCGTGACACCTGCAATATTTAAAATTTCAGCAAGATTATTAATATGAATTTTGAAAAATGGAACGAAAACTACGTTATAAATGAGTGTTGTTGTGGTGTCACACATTAGTGAAGCTTAAACATTAGCACCATTTTTAACTTACAAATAAATGTTTTGTGACAATCCAGAAAATTGCGTACAAAAGATATAAATTCCTAAATCTAATTATGTAAATATAGCTGTTAACATAAGTGATTCTCATCTGATTTAAGTCAAACAATTACAATATAAAAGAATTTATCTTTGTATGAAAGTTAATTAATGGCATTTTTGGTTTGAACATTGCACATGTATTCATTATCGAACACCTTGAATGATATTACAAAAATTGTTTGATTTACATTGACCACGGTTTAGGGCGTGTATGAGATTGGTCAATATAAGAGAAATAATTTTTGTTTGTCGTAACGTTGACGCCGCTCGCTTCTATTGGGTTGCATGACGTTAGTGTTGTTGAGCGCGGCGACTAAGAATCTGCTGGTGATGATTCTGCAAATAAATTATGTTTCGGATTCACGTCAGTATATTATTGAATATCATATCTACAAACGCATTACACAAATGAGTCTCATACTTGATTTTCTATCTTAAATATAACGATACATTACTCGGTAAAAGAAATACATTGAGTTAAAAGTTCATCATAGTTTCCAAAACGCCGGATTATTCGAAAATACTGATAATGCTAAATAAATGTCCAATTCGGGATGGCTGTAAAATAATTTCTCACTCAACAATGACTGCACTATGTGAGTAAAAATAGTATCAAGAGTTTCTTTCGTCGTGTTTTCTCCGTCCAGAAGAATGTCATAACAAAACGGTGCTGAGCTGGATTTTTAAGACTGACTGATGATAGACATAAAAATGTAATTTTTTATTTTGAAAAATAAATTTAGGTACTTATCCGTTAGCCGGGCTCAAGCGAAAAATCGCCAAAAATGTAGAATTCTGCGAAACCTAACCTAACCTTAATAATAAATCCCAAGGATTAATCATTTTTTATAATAAAAATTAAGACGGAAGAAAAGAAGGAAAATGTCCTTTGTTTTTAATGATTTCAGAGAATAGAGCACATGGCCCCAAACGAATATTCCCCTTATGTTTGTAAGAAATTTTGCGGAATTCTATATTATTTCGCGATTTTTCGCTTGCTAGGTTAGGTTTTTTTCGTGGGGAAAAACAGGTTAGGTTAGGTTACAAGAATTCTATAAGTACCGAAATTTGTTTTGAGCTTAGGGTGGTTATGAACGGTAATCCTAAAAAATTAAAGTACCTAAAGATCGGTCTCTCCGTAGAGGGCGGTGGAAAATGCCATGTAGTCGAGAGCTCCGGGCGGGGCGCCGGGGCCGCGGTAGTGTGGCATGCGGGCCACGCAGTACTCCGCCTGGTCTGGTGGCAACTCGCGTCGCAACTCTTCCGCCGTTATGTAAGGCTGTACAACATAAACCAATCAAATCAGAGGGAGAGTGTAACTGCTGCAACAGACATTACATTAATTAGTCAGAGTTCAAAAGGACACAAACAAAAAAAAATATTTACTGAGTGAGTTATTTAATATTTTTGATTGTCTACATCGCGAAGTAGAAAGTTCATAACAAATGAAGTTCGCTTTGTACATTATACAATGAATTTCCAATTTTTGACAGCTTCAAACTCATAGGTTGCAGAACGTCACTTAAAATTCGCTTGCCACATGCTCATTTCGATCAATTTAAAGATAACCTGTGGGCTTAATATACAGAAGAGCAACGGGAGCGCTTCCACCAAGATGTAATGAACTTCGAACGACGGTATCAAGGACTGTATTGTCCTTGTTATAAGTACATGGTGGGTGACTACATTTGGGGGCTTATACGAAAAGGTCTATCGCAAAAGAAATATCAAAAATATTCATTTTTAAAGCTTTCTTTAGGATCCTTTTTTTGTATTTCAGGGTTTATTTATATATTCTTTTGTAATTAAAAATAATAAAAATATATAATTCAAAATTTGCTTTGTTTTTATATATGATTGAAATTAAAAAATAGAGACTTTTCCTAAAATTTGAAACATAGTTTGTTACAAAAGCAAACTTTATTAGTTAAAAATCTTTTTACTTTCATTAGGCATAAGTAATCAAAATTAGAGGTACAGAACTCAGACTCAAAATTCATGTTGACCTGTGTTAGTTATTAACTTGCCTATTTATATGTGTTTAGTTGTTTACATAATACTTTTAGTTTGTCGGGACTTCATTTACTACTTCGCACTCCGTCTTTACCTGGATACTCCCATAACCTAACTTACGATATAAGACAACCATAATTCTTCTCCATCTCTGCTGTAGCATGTCTCATTGTTTCAGCAAAGTCCAAGGGTTGAGAAGTAACCTTCGTCGCCGATTCATTGTCGTCACTGTCCTCAGAGTACAAATTACTGGCTTCGTTTTCGCGGGCATAATTTATGATTCTTTTTTTATATAGGAAAGAAAGGCAAACGAGCAGGTGTGTCACTCGATGGAAAGCAATCAACGCCGCCCATATATATATTACAACAGACAGTTATTATCAGTCTGTTATAGTCCACTGTTGAATATAGACCTGCTCCCAGATGTATTATGCGGTGTACATACAGTCGACAATGAATCAATAAAGAAACTAAACATTTTGGTTGCTTGTTTTGAAACCTAATGAAAGTTGTACGTACCTTATCACCAGCTAAGATCCTGAAGCTATCGATGACTTGTTCAGCAGTGTCCGTGTCTGTAGATTCTCTTGTCATGAAGTCAAGGAACGCGTCAAATGAAACGTATCCTGTAAAATAAGGTATGAAAATATACATACATTAATTAGTAGTATGTAGTATTAAAAAATAATGTGCAGAATATAATAACGCAATTAACAAAATTACACAACTAATAACGTCGTATATAGTAGAAAAACAAAATGATCGCTAAAATTATACAATAAGGAAGTAATTTATGTTACACAGTTTTAAATTTATATAGTAAGTTTGTAAGGCGGAAATAAATAGTCACAGTCAAATGAACTAGAGAAAGAAATATCGAGTTTCGATGCCCTTGAAGCTGCTACACTAGGATATTAGTAGGCGATAATTACATGTGATATTTGACAGTGAGAGAATAGGTTCCAACTCCGTCGCCAGGTTGTCAACCACCGTGCGGTTCAGTCGCAGTTTCCTGCCACGAACTGTGGGACAATTTACCACCTGCGGTGTTCCCACGTAATATTGA